>LQNS02278098.1:1372698-1383738 GCA_001587735.2 Parhyale hawaiensis | reverse complement strand
CACGGCCAATTACCGCACGTTGGCCTCTGTCAATCAGGGAGCGCAATCTTATACCAGCAGGGACTCCCGCTCCCTCAGTGTACAGTTAACTCAAGTCAATTAGGCAAGTGCGTCTGGACCGATAAAAATAAGCGAAGTGCGCCAAGAGTGGCGAAATCATCTGATGATAACAAAATGGTTCTTATCTTCCTGCCGTAATTGGCATACTGCACGCACTCAACCGCAGACAATATGATGTGCACTCGGTGTGCGTATGACGTAATCCAATATAAACCATGTCGCTCTCAGCTATTGATTTTCAAAAGAAGGTACTGTAGTTATTTCTTTCTGATGTATTTCGACAAATTTTATACCTTCCTGTGTTTATTGAATGTTTGGAGTCAATAAACAGGTGTGTAATCAGCAACAATAAAAAATATTTTCTACGAATATATTTTCTCTTACATAAGAAGAGTTATCGTAATGAAAAGATCATTAGCACCGGTTGTCAAAATTGAAGGCACTATTTAATTATTAGTACGAAGAATGCGTAAAAAAAAAGAAACCTTACGCAGCCAGACCAGCGGCTAGTAAGGACGGCAAAGCATGTACATGTTTTGACGCTAAAGAACGCCTATTGCACCTGACAACGCGCGCGCCATATCTGCATCAAAATATGAGGAGCTTTAGCGAAGCCCAATAAGTCAGGTTGAAATTTGATATACTATTTTTTTCTGCAGCTGTCTCCCTGTATATAACAAAATACACTGGTCGTTGCTTGATTGCTCACTTGCTTGCTAGCCTGCTTGGTTGATTGGTCTTTCCCAGGAAGCAAAGAGCGTAACGGGAGGAATCACGAGAACCAAAAAGTGACGTCATCATCGACGAATCTATGGCTGAGCACCCGAGGAGTATTTTAACTAATTTAACCATAACAATCGCCTTAAATCGCAAAATTCATCTCTAGCGTATAAATAAATTACAATAATAGGTACTAATTTAGCACTTATCTATAGAAAATTGCAGTGCATGCTAGTGGACACTTTCACAGCACTAGCGCCAAATTTGTTCCATTTCGGCGACCTGATTTAACTTCTCTTTCTTGATTGAAGCCTTATTTACAGTTCATATTCAGTTCATAGTGCTCTTCACAGAACATATTTATTCCTTACCAACAAATATAACACCATTGTAGCAAATTCTGTACGTGAGAGAAACCACAGTACACTCAGCCTATTGCTCGAACTTTCAGTACTTGGTGACAACATTTTACGGTATTTTGCAGCTCAAGTTGCTGGCCAGTCATGAGCAGGAGATTGAATGAAATAAATCGAAAAAATACGGCGATATGTTCAAGAAAACAACACACGAAGGCCTGAGGTGCCACACTTAAACACTTCGACTCGTCGATGTGATGTAAATTTGCTACGTGCGGTCACGTCTAAGTTTTATTTTAGCCCTATTGAGTCCTCCCGTTGCATTCTTTGCTTCCTGGTCTTTTCGTACCGATGCAAAGGCTTAAATACGATAATATTAATTTTTGAGAGACAAGGGAGGCCTCTGTAGACGATGGCGAAAGTAAAGAAACGCCTCAAAATTGACGGCACGCCAGGCTTTACCAAGCTTGAAGCGCCGCGGATGTACGTACCAGAGGTTTTGCTTTTGCAGCCCATTCTTGTAAGACCTGAATTTATATTCCCATTGTTTATCCATTCCACGTTCTTTTTCTTTAGCAGAATTTCTTCGTAGCAGCTGAAACTTTATGCTAAGCAGAGGCCAATTACATTCGCTCATTATTGCCTCCAAATTGTGATCAATGCTGGCAGTCCTGATTCGTTGCTGAGCGTTCCCTTTAAAATCTTTCATATTGAACTCTGGTTTTGTTTTACCATTTGATTTCCAAACGTTGAAAACTTAGATTTTGCTAGCTGGAAGGTAATTCTATTGCTTCAAATTTGTGATGGTATCGATCTTTTTGGACCTCTTTTTTTTTTGTATATAGATATACAGTATTAAAGAAGACTATGGTAATCATTACAAAAGATTGAGAATGAATATTGGGCTGACCAGGTATAATTCTGCAGGTGATGCCAGTCTAGTAGAAGAAAAGTTACTCTTTAAATATTAAATAGATGGTATCGGAACGTTAGGCAAGGATCAGTAGACGATATATGTATTCCTCTTCGAAACCTGGAATCTTTCGAGGGCAGACAGCTAAGCCACACACACTGCCAATATATCAGTCGCACCAACATTACAATTGCATTACGAAGCTTTCTCTTTATATTTATTATATACATATTTATATTGAAGGGTGATATCGATATACGTTAAGCACTGGCGACTTACAGCCTTGAATACACGCCCCATCAAACAAACAAACAAACAAATATCATTTATTATCTCGTATACAGGGTACATTGGATATACCTATCGAGGTTTTCTTTTTGCCTTAATTCTAGAATTTTGAAGATCCAGTAGTGTGAAGAGCAGGAGAAGCAGTCCGTGCTGAGAGTCAATTTAGGATCCCTCATCGTGCATCGCCTGGCCTCTCGGTGCTGGAGTGCTCCACGCAGTGTAAATCCGTAGCGTGCCGTCCGGGGAATCGAACCCGGGCCTCCGTTGATGCGATGCCGAACCGTTGTCACTTCAATAACCCATCAGCCTACATAGCATTGATGCAGGTATAAAGAAAGCACCAGTCATCAGTTGAATGCATAAAAAATTGATGAGGAAAAAACAAAAGCTCAAGTAGCAGCGATACGAACTAATTTTTTTCCTTCTCTCCTCTTGTAAATCTCTGGCTAGAAAAAAAAAAAGAATCTCCACGTACTGCCCATTAACAACGATGCCCGTATCTACGATACACGTCCGTCACAGGGACCCGTCGCCTTGTAAGCCTGTCCCTTTCAACAGCTCTGCAAGTATAACTAACACTTCACGCGCGCCTACATCGCCGTCATTAATTTATTAAACAAAGACTGCCCAGATTGTGTACCAACGTACTTGAGACGAGATGTAGTGATGCCACTTTGTGGTTGCTGCGTGGCTTTTGCCACCAGTCTCGGTGTTGCCGGCGCCGTGAGAATACATGCAATTTTTACATTTTCGTTTATAGAAAGAAAGTAAGAACAAAAACCCAAGGCGTTTTATCGTTTCTTAAAGTTACATGCTTTACTTACCGTTTTCGGCGTATGCCTGTAGCACCCTGAGGTTATCAGCTGCATGTATCATTTCCAATAGAAGTGAGAATTTTTTGTGGTCACTAAGCACTAAATTATAAATTCTTAATGTGAGACAATTGTGATATATGAATGAAGTTTCTGGAAATGTACAGTGGTGACATAATCCATTCTATTAACATCAACGGGAAAAGCGTCGCGCATGAGAATGAAATGGCAAAATTGCGACAGTTTTATATTTATCGTTTAATTTAAAACATCTATACCGGTTTAATAAATTGTTACCTTGTTTGAATTTTTATAGGGGTTAATAAATTATGCACTATGATTCCTTTCATTCAATTTTCCAGCGGCACTAAACTGTGCTATGCTGTAGATGGTAGAAAATCAAATTTACATTGAACGCGTAGACTACATTATACCTGAAAGTCCATTCTCCCGGATTAGTCATATGATTAATTCAAGTAAACTTCTATAATGTGTTTTTGGCAAAAACAGGGACAATGTACCATAACGTTAGAGAGAAATACCTGCATGGCAGTGGGGGGGGGAAATGTGCTGCTCAGGAAGATCCAAAGTAGTCTCTAGCACCTCTTTTGATAACTATATATGGTTGGCAGTTGTAGTGTATTCTTCATAACCAATTCAGTGCCGCAGATACCGTATAAAGAAATATAATATATTTATAAGTGTACATTCTTCGGCCATGTCCCTTAGTATTAAGCACATACAGTATTCAAATATGTAGATAAATAAGGTAAATGTACATTAGCTTTCATTATAGCGTTTTGACTAACTTTACCTGGAAGAGAGCGAACCTGAAATATCAATTACGCATTAATAGCAATCTGTATCGTTTTTCAGAACATGAGCATGGTTATGAAAAGCTCTACTTGATACCCGTTTTTTGAGATATAGAACTCACTCAGGAGACTATACTTGCATGCGCTATGGATTTCACTCCAGGAAAAGTGAAAATTACGGAAAGTCGAAACAATGAGGCGAGTTCTGTATCCGCAAAAAACAGTCAAGAACGGTCAGAAAATAAAAATTCGGAAGTAAATTGCCCTCAGCAAGAACTAAAACTTCAAAATTGTGGTAGTGACCAAGATACGCAAAAGGGTGAGGATGAAGAACTGACAGACAAAAATTCTAACTACGCAGACCACCCTACCAGACCGACGAAGGCAGAAAACTGTCTTACAGACTCCCTTGAGCTTACGGCTTTAACAGATGATATGAGTCTTGAAACACCGCAGGAACATCAATTAGAAACCAAGCAGATGGCGGAAGACGCACTTCACAACGGCAGTAGAGGACACACTGACTCTCTACAGGAAGGTGAAGCAGCTACACAAACAGAAGTTCTGACAAATGACGATAAAATCCACAGTAAGACACACAAATCTGGCGACGCAGGCCCGAGTTACCGTGAAGACGAACAATATTCATACGAAACGAATGAACAAAATTCAATTGGCGGTGCAGCTAAGGGATCTGGATGTAAGAAAGAACTGGGTCATAATAAACGCAAAGCGATGAAAGAAGACGAAGAAGAGGCACACCTAGAGACTGATTCAGAAAAAATGCAAGAATCAAACAATGAAGGAAAAACACATCTAGATGTCGAACGAGAAAAACAAGAATCAAATAGTGATGGAAAGACAAACCCAGAGGCTGAAGTAGAAAACCAAGATATCGAAAATGAAGGAAAGCCAGCAAAAGCATCAATAACTGCAGCTGATATCTCAACAGACCAATTGAAATGGGGCGGAGCTTGGGAAGAGAAACTGAATGAAGCGCATTTCGATACAGAGCAAAGTGGATTTTCATATAAAAATGATGTTGGAGAGACTCCTCTCTCAATGGAAACGAGCACAAGCGACACTCCACCCACGCAAAAAACCGAATTTCAAGAAGAAATTCCAAATTTAAACATGGTGGCTCATAAATCAAGCGAAACGCCCGAACCTATGGGAAACCTCAGAAATATGCCTCAGGATGACACAGCAGACAGTAATGTGATCGACAGTAGAATTCCAAAAATCGTCATAAACCATCCCGATAGCTACAGCTCTGAGAAGGAGATTGAGGACAGGCAATCAAGAGATGATGGAGACCATTCAAACATCAAAGAATGCGCGAAGAAAGCTAGTGGTGATACTGGTGAACTGACTGATGAGCAATATGATGAAGACACTGCCTCTGTTAGAAATGTAAACGAAACTGGAAAAGGATATGGTGTTAATGAAAGTGCTATGAACAGAGAAAGTACAACTCACACTAAATCTGCTAATGAAAATAACTGTGACAGCGAAAATAATGTTAACTATTTAAATGAACGGGTGGTCGTAGCTGGGACTGCAACGATAGCTGAAATTGGGCAGGGATTTTCCGATACAAGCCTTATCATTGGCAAAGGTGAAACACACGGTGAAGTGGTGCTTCAAGATGAGAGCAACGAAATCAACATCACAAACGGTCCCACATCGATTGAACATGAAAGCCCCATCATTTCTGCAATTTTGAATATGTCTGCAGAAGTTCAACAAGCTGATAGCGTCGAAAAGGAACAAAACATTGGAGTGCATCTCAATATCAACGCAACTCAAAACACAGGTCGTAGACATGCATCAGCTAAAGACTTAGGCATAAGTGGTCACTCTTCAAGCAACAGCATTGACTATGGAAGATTGCCCTCGGCGGAATCGCAGTTCCAGATCATTGCAACTGAACTACTCAAAGACATTGCCAAAGAAACCAACTATTACACCGTGAATGAGAAAGCGCTCAATACTGCTATTTCAAGGAAAAATATATGGAATACAACAGACGGGGACGAAAAGAACTGGAAGCGACGATCCAACAGTCTGGGAAACTGTAAGGAAGGAGTCACATTGTCACCAAAGCAACTACTCCAGAACCAAAACCTGAGTCCACTTGACGCACATGAACAGTGCATAAATAGAAGAGACTCGACTAACCAGAGTCACGACGTTGTTAGTATTACTTCCCGTAAGTCTCGATCTTCCTTCGACTACAACGTAAGAGGCAGGATTGTCAGACATTGTTCCGTGCAGTTCGAAACACCCAACGATGAAGATGCCCAGTTGCATGACGTAGACTCAGACGATGGCAACGAAACCGAATCTTTTGAGGAGGAAGAATTTAAACGACCGGATGTTCTGTCGAATTTTTGGCTCATCTTTGCTACTTTATCGATGAATGGCGTGCTTTTGTGCCCTCTGAAAAACGAAAACGACCTCCAGCTCAGTAAAGTTGTCGTGATGTTTTTCCACCTGCTGGTGTGCGTCGGCGCAGCAGCGTACACGATCTATTTTTATGTTGTCTCAAATCTGCCCGCTTGGTTTGTTATTTACACTATGCCATTTGTTTACTGCCATTTCTACACCATTATGCTATACATTAGCACCATTAGGCACCGAGCGCATATGAAAGAATTTATGACCGCGTTCTTGGCACAGACAATCGAAGAGAGTAAAGTATACGTCGCCATGCCTGTTATTACCATATTCTACAGCATCATGAACCTCTGGGTGTTCTTCACCATCATGCCGTCGGAGGCCTATGGGATTACCATCGCATTACTTCCTTCGCTCTTCAACCCCGGACTGTACGACACTTTCGTGATCACCATTGGGTGGGCACTGGCCAGCTCTTACAGAATAATAGAACTAGACATCAGACGCATTCGTCGATGGACCGCCGACCATTCCTTAATCTATGACGTTAAACTGAAGCAGCTCTACAACACGATCCAACTCTTCAACAAGGTCAGTTGATCAGGCTGCAGCAAAACAGATACCTTCTAGACTAATGAATAGGCAAATCGGTAATTTTTAACGAGGTGAGCTGGCAAGCATGTGTCCAAATATAAATGTATAATTCCTGAGGTAAGGGTAAAGTCAACTTGAATGCATGTACCCCTTACTGGGAAACTAACACACATGGGTTAGTGCAACGGATATAAGTAGACCAAGTAGCTCTAGAGGCTTGTACGGCTGTCGTAGACAACCCATCGTCAAGAAGTATGGTGCCATCGCCGGCAGGCTCGTTTGCATTGACCTGTGCCCTCCCCTAGACGCCCCATTTCTGGGATTTTAGGTATCCCCACGGCAAAGAGCAAACTTTAAATACGGGTGCACTTGTGTTTCGTACAGAGGAACGATTATGACCTATTTTAAATCAAATTGAGGAAAATCCATCAGGCTTGGCTTTTCCTCCGGACTTGAGACAGGAGTGCGGCTCTCCTAACTCTGGTTCGTGTTGCATGTGTGTTGGCAGGCAGCAATCCGATTAGACTGAAGAAGTCTAAATACTCCGTTCCAAGAAGAATTGTTTTCAGCTTTCTCCAACTTCATCAATTCAAAACTAAAACCTAAAACTCCATTCAAAGTGGAAAAATCAATATTCCTCTCTGAAGTTCTGGGTAAATCAAGCCAATTGGGCTAAGCTGAACTCGGTTACGCAATACAATATTCCAGGATATTGTATTATATTTCAGGGTATAACTAACAGCTCTATCATGTGACATTCCAGACATTCGGGAATCTCAGGATTTACCCAGCGGCTCCACCTTGTTACATTCCAGGCATTCTCACAAAACTTGCTGCAAAGGCGAACCCTCTTCCTTTTCCAACTGCTGGCGTACACCTACGTCCTGACAGCCATTACAAACATAGAGGAAAGCTGCCTGAAACTCTTCCTACTTTCCTTGGGACTGTGTGGAGAAATTCTGGTTCGTCTGTACCTGATATGTGCGAGCGGAGACAGTCTAATGGAACAGGTGAGTTAGACCAGCAATTCAGAGACTGTCCAAACTAAGTTAAAACCATTCTTAATTTTGAAGGATCATTTTAAACATTGGCGAGGGTCTTTATGATTGCAATGATTTTTTTTTGTTCTGTTGTGAAGAGTAGGTAGCAGTGGGGCCCACTCGCCTGCAAAATCATGTGCACTAAACAGACAAATTAGCAAACAGCACTTTTAATTTCCAAACTATTTGGGTTTAAAAAAGTAGGCCTGCCCTCAGCTATAAAAGCTATTAGAATGGGTCCTGTTGCTTTGTTTATAAAAAAAATTCATGTGCACTCCGAAGTTAAAACTGTGTTGTGTATGACACGTCGGTTTAACCTTAGGGACAAAGCCAATACCGTGAACGATTATTTCATTTCTCTATTTACTGTTGCAAAAGTTTTGAATATTCTTGAACCAGCACGGATGCAAGTTGCTCCAATAAACACATGTGTTTTCACGGAGATCTGACCCACACGAATGTGTACAAATCCACTGGTCCAGATAATCTTTCTCCCCGTGTCCTACGGGAAATAGCTCCAGTCAAATTGAAGCCACTACTTGAAATATTCAATCGGTCTTTACGAACAGGAGAAGTTCCGCAGGATTGGAAACTAGGTAACGTGATCCCCATGTATAAAAGGGGGGATAAGAAAAGCCCCAGCAACTATCGATCAATCAATCAGTCCTACATCGGTCATCAGCAAAACCACCGAACGCCTCTTAAAGAATCGCATCACTGATCACCTGAAGATGCACCAGCTCATATCCGACAGTAGAGAGTAAAGCCGCGAATCCTTCGTTTTTGAAGGTAGGTTCCTCTCGCGCCGCCGGGTCACCGCGCCGCCCCTTCCGGTTTCCCAGGCCCCGTCCACTTCCGGTTTGCGGCCCCCCCCAGACCCCCGCTAAACCGGTAGCGCATTGGCCATTGTAAACCGGAAGCTCACGCGCGAGAGGAGCCGCGAGGGTAAGTTACCCTCAAAAACACGTATTTCGCAGCTTTACTCTCTACTTCCGACACTCAGAATGGCTTTCGTAATAGGAGAAGCTGCTTATAACAAACCTACTGGGCTTATTCTCAAAAGTTACAGATATTAAAGACGAACAAAAAGGTGTAGCCCTTGTGTATCTAGACTTCCAAAAGGCTTTTGACAAAGTCCCCAATCAACGGCTAATGAAGAAGTCGGAAGCCCATGGCATCCAGGAAGACTTTTTGCGTTGGATACGGGGATGGCTTTCGGGTCGGCAGCAGCGAGTGAAACTTGAAGGTGGGTGAGACGAGCGAGATGTTGCAGGCATCATCAAGGGTTCCACAAGGTAGCGTGCTAGGCCCACTTCTGGACATAATTAATATCAACGATCTCGATCTTAACATCCGCAGTAAAATCAGTAAATTTGCGGATGATACAAAACTATGTCATCCTGCTACGAGAACAGCTGAGCTCCAACAAGCAACAAGACCTTGACCTCCTCATGGATTGACACAACGCGGCTGATGAGCTTTAATGTCGACAAATGTGCAGTGATGCACGTAGGGTTGGAGAATCCCTCAACCCAGTTGAAAATGAACGGGACAGAATTAGCTGCTGTCACCCACCAACGTGACTTGGGAATAATAACCAACAAACTAAAACGCAGTCAGCAAGTTGACAAGAGTGTGAAAATGGCAAGCAGATCGAGTACTGGCATTCATCACCAGGAATATCAGATACAAATCTAAGGACATCATCATTCCCTTGTACAAGGCGTTAGTGCGGCCACACTTAAAATTTGCTTTTCAATTCTGATCGTCACATCTGTGCAAAGATATCGATATCATGAAAAGAGTCCAACGTTGAGCAACGAAATTGATACCTCAGCTGCGAAACAAGCCATACGAATGTCGCCTAAAAGAATTGTGCCTGATCTCTCTCGAGCGAAGAAGACTCGGAGGGTATCTAATAGAAACATTTAAGTATTTGAATGGCTTCAACGACGTACCTACAACGGGACTTTTTGAAAGAGACGTTAATGATCGCCTGCGAAATAACGGTCAAAAACTCGAACATATAGCTCGTAGAACAACCTTAAGTCAGCAGTTCTTTCCGTATTTCATAATAAGCATTTGGAATAGACTCCCTTCCGACGTTGTCGGTGCGGAGACAGTCAACGCGTTTAAAAATCGTCTTGACATAAATTGGGCAGACATCCTCCACTACTAAGAACTCATCCTCCACGAATCGCAAGCTCTTCGCGGCCAAAGCTTCCGAGGCCACCTTGGTCCATCTTCTTTTTTCCGCTCCGACTACAGAGATAGACGACTCTGAGCTCCGCATACTAGCGGCTATTGATCGTGCTTGCGTGTTTGCATGATTGTCTCTTTGACTGAGATTCTTCCCCCTTTTTTCTTCTTTCTTTCTTTCTCAGCTATCTATTTATTTCTGACATAATGACAATAGCTCATCGAGCGCCGAAGCGTAAGTGTCGGTGTCTCTTTGAGATTGGGCCTGTTGGTTAGTCTACTGCCGTCTATCTAATCTATAAGTTACAAAAGAATTCTTTTTTAACGGAGCAGTTTCCCGACGGGCCCAGCCCGGCAAATGAGTAACATTATGGCCAAATACCCTTCCGTCCAAAAGTCTGGGGTCATGACCGGTGCCAATTGTAACTAGAGAAGCGTTATAAATAGTAAAAAATTACGATGGGAAACTGTGATTCTATAGCCAATAAAAAACAAGCGACGGTACGATAAAATTGTTACTGAAGAGGCTATAAAGGTCGCTGGTCGTCAACTACGTGAAGCTTACAACGAATGCAGTAGGCTTTCGAGAATTTCAGACAGGAGCTTCAGCTTCAGCCCTGTGAATCGTGTTGCATTAAAAGCAACCGAATTACGCTGATTCGTATGAAAAACTCCGTTTTGCGAAGCAAGAGCGAGTCTCAAGGGATACGAAGCAAGAGCGAGTCTCAAGGGATACGGAGCAAGAGTAAGTCTCAAGGGATACGGAGCAAGAGCGAGTCTCAAGGGATACGGAGCAAGAGTAAGTCTCAAGGGATACGGAGCAAGAGCGAGTCTCAAGGGATA
>LQNS02278098.1:1353661-1368048 GCA_001587735.2 Parhyale hawaiensis | reverse complement strand
AGGCTCCTAGTTATCCCTACCCATTAATCACAGGCCCTCAGCTATTCTTGCAGCCAATCAGCGAGTCAACCTTGCCGCCAGTTGCCTAAAAGTTCAGCTTTCGATCTTCGTATCCATTTGTGCCGCATTCTACAAGTTACTCTTGTTCACAGCCTTGTACCCAAGCTATTTTAGCCACACAACCATCTCGTCCAACAAAAGGTGGCCGCTTGTTGATGAAGCATCGGTTTCTTGCCCTTCCTCCGACTATACTCCTAGATTTTGGATATTTCTCCCAGTTTTGAGAGTTAAAATTCGCAAAAACTCATATTTCGATAATTGTAGGGCGGTGTTTAATCTAATTTTAGCTGTAATCCCGTTGTCAAGGTACCGTTACCTGATGAACTGAACTTGCTCTATGCTGATACCCGATCGGAAGTTTGTAGCCATTTATCCTATGTTATCCGGTACCGCTCACTACAGTATTTCCTCGTAATAAGCCCATAAACACTAATGAATTTTCAATTGGGTAGGGACGATGAAAGTTACAAGTGGACGTTCAGCTTCAGTTATTTGGAACTCAAATTATTAGTAGGCGGACGGACAAATGAATTTCTGGAATGACAAATAACGATGCTGTTCCGTTGACGTATATCGATGTACTTAAAAATTCTGCTACTCTTTTGTGCGTGCATGTGTCAATGTGCACACAATTTTCACAGTAAGATAGAGGTGAGCACAAGACGGGACCCCAGCTCACCGTCTAATCGATGTTAGAAATTTTCTGAAAGAACTTTTCAAAGAGCGTGTGGTGGCGGTAGATCATCCTGTTGAATGGCCTCCTAGGTCATCTGACCTCACTCCCTGCGATTACAGTACAGTCCCGCATATTCTCACTACAAGACAGAAAATTGAGTTTGAGGAATTCACACAACGCGATTCATACAGCGCGAATTGTTCGATAATATTGATAGTCCCTCCTTGATGTTTTCTGCTATACTAATTTTGAAGATAATGTCATTTTTACGGTGACTACGATAACCTGACATTTATCGATGAATTGAACATACTGTTTTGCACCCAATGATAGCCCAAAGTAAGTATATGCGAAAATGCCAGTGCATTAAATAAAATTTAAAAAATAAATTTCTGAGTTCAAATAACACATGCACTCGTCAAGTCCTTAACATGTGCATGAAATACTATTTGAAGTAAATATTTAAAGGTGATTTTTTAGAATACTATTTTACCCTTGCATTAACATCTGTGGTTATGATTAAGCTAGCGGCATCATAATTGAAATCAGGAAGCAAAGAGTAACGCGAGAGATCAATGGGACTAAAATAAAACTTAGCTGTGACCGCCGGGTCGGCGAATGACGTCACACAGACGAGTCAAACTGTTTGAGGGTCAGTCCTGCATGGCCTTCGTAGCTTGGGTTCTTAATCATACCAAAAAATATAAGCAGTGTTACTTTCTTAACACGAGAGCACCCATAGGAACAGTTATTGCTCAAACTTTCTGTATATCACGACAACCATTTACTGTGTTGTCTGTATGGGTGCAGCTCAAGTAGCTGGCAAGTGAGGAGCGGGAGATTGAATCAAGTCGAAAAAACACAGTGATGAATTTGACTATGTTTTTTCAACACCACTGTAACGGAATATGACGTCTGAATAATGCTTCACATCGAAGAAGGTAAATCGGGGCGCCATACCGAACCCGGCTTTAGCCTCCCGTGCTTTGAAAGTTTCTGCCTGCCTTGCTAATTGTTTTTTATTGGTATTTGTTCTCTTCATTGTTTCATGCGCTTTAGGGATAAAATTTGCAATTTTCTGGCGAAATTGATTAAAATACTCATAGGCTGCTTAGCCGTATCGTTTGTCGGGGGTGACATCATTGATGACGTCAATATTCGATATTTCCCATGAGTCCTCCCGTTACGCTCTTGGCTTTCTAATTAAAACTATTGTTGGGTGTACACAGTGCAACAGCTGTTGTTTGAAGGACACCTTATCATATCTGTTTCTGCATATATTACAGCTTTATACAACCTTGCGATGGATTTTAGTGTAAGAAAAGAAAATCAAACGTCAAAGAAAAGAAATAGCTAGAGTGAATATCGATTTCAAAAGGCAAGTGATTGAAAAATATGAAGCCAGTGACACGATTATGAAGATTGCAGGATAATTTAAGCTAACAGCAAGTAGGTACTCTATGAACAATTCTGAACAAAGTAGAAAATGCAAGACACTGCACCGTTTATTATTCATTGTTTCACCACATAAAGACATTTTTAATTGCTATTTTGTTTTCAGGTAACAGTAAAATATTACTGTAATTGTATACAACTCAATGTATACGCTTGTTGAATAAATATGCATATTTTGATAAAGGTTATTTCAGTCACCCCAATAAAGGCGTCTTTTGTGACCACCACGCGGATGATACCCAAT
The DNA here is from genome assembly GCA_001587735.2 of Parhyale hawaiensis. Taxonomy (NCBI): domain Eukaryota; kingdom Metazoa; phylum Arthropoda; class Malacostraca; order Amphipoda; family Hyalidae; genus Parhyale; species Parhyale hawaiensis. The sequence continues at coordinate 1,365,613 of LQNS02278098.1, read as the reverse complement.
GATCGCGCATGATTCGTACGTTTTTGTGACATTTTGACGTGATTCTGATAGCAATCAATCGTGATCAGCGGTGAGAATTGATCGCAGTGTGATTTCCTCCGCAGGCTAATCATGCGTGATCAAAGAGTGATTCCAGCCGTTGGACAAGTAAAAATTCAAAATTTGAAATGCAAGGTCGTAATGTTTTCCTATACTTAGGGATAAATTGGATAATGTTATGATGATTGTTTGTAATATTGACTTCCAAAATTGTAGGTTCCTTAGTTTTATGCCTGTGTGTGTTCAAATTTCTTTAAATACTGCTAGTTCAGTTATGCCTTGGCTTCAAAATAAATAAAGGCTCATAAGAAATCCATTCCCTACAATTTTCCGTAAAATTTAAACAAAAATATATTTATCGATAATTGACGTAGCGTCTCTGGTTTGTTTACAAATCGTTGACCGTGCTTGTGCTTTTCAGTGATCACGATGATCATGATCACGATGATTCTGATCATTAGCGTGGCCACAAAAAGACGCCTTAACTCGGGTACTGTTTCTCTCTAATTCCTAACCCAAGTTTTCAAGAAATTTAAGAGAGGACTATGAAAATAATTTTAGCTCGCGTTATGTGGGTAACCGAATAGCGCGAGTACAAAAAAAAAGCGTCATGTGAGACTTTACCGTACTTCTCGTGAGGTTATCCTAAAAAACGGGTGTACACCACACCCCAACAATACCTGAAAGAACTGCGGGATGGCATTCGCAGAGATGTGGATATCCTCATGCATAATCTTGACGTTATCAGAAAATGAGTTGGTGACATGCGCCGCCGATGTGGACTTCGTTTGGATGGAGGAGGTGGCCATGTCGAATCGGTTGCCGCTTAGAGGATGTTGGAGATTAGCAGCCCTTGGTTACGTGATAAAACATGTTTCTTTACCATGTTTGTATCAAGTTTTATTTAATCATGATGTTGAAGGTGTGATAAATGTGGTTCCATTTTTTTTTTTTACGTTCGAAGTGAACAAACTTTTTGCACCCAGGCCAACCTTTGGCTTATGGTACTCAATCCTGCAAGGGGCTGAAAAATTAATCTTGGCGTCATTTTATAGCTCGTAATCTCTGCTTCAAATTGACATCTTGGTAAAGCATGAGGACGACATAGTTTGGTCATGTTAGCCCTTTTAATTTCAGTTATCTTTTTTAAAACCCCCTTTACGATACTCTTACATCACGTATTGGCCTAGGTAGCTAAGATACAGGTCCGGGCATCAATTACATCTCAACAACCATATGTTGCAGGCTGGGAAGCGAATCACTGGTGGAACTGCTGGGGATCGTCATCACGTTCATCGCACTGCTGATGCAAGTGGTGCGCGAGCGACCTCTGGGCAGCAGCACCATCCACGGCTGCTACGACAACTGCTTCTATTACAAGAACTGAAGTTGTGCAGCCGTAGTAGGACACTAATTTCTGTTACGACTGAAGTAGTGCAGATTGCTTCTATAACAATGAAATAGTACAGTAGTGCGGCTGAAAGTAGCAGTCGTAGCAATATCTCCTAATTTAAGCGTCGCTGCAAACAACTATACATAGTGATCAAAGGAGAGGAAGAAAGGTCGGGAAGAATGTTGAGTGAAACGTAGAACCCATGCACGAGTCAACGGATATGGGAACAACAAGTCAGGAAAGACGAGGAAGCGGAAAGAAAAACACATAAGTAGAAATATGAAGCCTTGAAGATAAAAGATAGTAATTTGGGCACGAAGGAAAGCTGTCCCGAATGGCTAGCTAGCTACGGCTATGTTATGTTATAGTTAGGAAGTTTAAGCCTCCGTTTCCAAGCAAAACGATAGCACAGAGGAAAGGCAAAGTACATATAGTATGCAAAGGGAAACGGGGAACCCATGCACGAAGGTGCTCCCACACAGGATCAACGCGCATGGGAGCAGCAAGTCGGGAAAGAAGAGGAAGAACAGAAAAAAGCATGAGCAAGTAGGAGTATGAAATCGGGAAGGAAGTAAAGTGGGAACGAAAGAGAGACGTCCCGAAGGCCTAGCTAATGGCTGAGGTAACCTACACGGGCCCCCTAGGGTAGCCTGGCCCCATAGCATAGGATGGACGAACTTAAACTTACCCTATAGCCTATGGTCCAGCCCATGGTCTATCATATGCTCGCTGAGACGTTGCAGATGGTCCTGATACTGGAGGGGCATATTGGATTTACAGGGCAATAGAAATAAATTGAAACGTATTTAAAGCGCGCACTGCAGCCGGGATCATCCAATCGAACTAGCATACAAGCTTATTAGGAACTTGCAAGCTTCGGTGCTCGATTCGTTGCTTTGGATCGTTTCAGGTGCTAGCTAACTACACACCGATACGCCTAAGACGGCAATCCCAAGCGTAAACAGTTGGCGATTACAGCCTGAGACTCAATCCAGAGTGGCGAAGCGACAGGTCATCATTGAAGTTTGGTACATGATAAAGCTAAGCGTGTTAAACTATTTTGATTGTAGCGGGCTAATCGAACATTCCTTCAGTGTTTACCGTCCAGAGGGGGATAGACGTAGAGACATGCAGTGAATTTGTGTACATGTTTCCTGGTAAAGCTGAGGGAAAGCGCAGGTTTAAGTAGTAATTAAAAGTATGACAAGAGCTGAACTCTTTATTTCAACTGGTCGACTTTGTAGGAAAAATTTCCGATAGTCAGGGTAGGTACATCTAGTATGTTCTTTGCTTCCTCTGATATGAGAATATTTCAACTTGCTGTACTCTTTCTTCAAGATAATGCATGAGAAATCGAAAGTTTGCTATCAAACGAAATTTCTTCGCGTTAACAGCTGCATCATGGGTAACGGTATATGTACCAGAAAAATGAAGTCATTGGGGAGTACTTTTAACCCATTTACTACTTGCGTTACCATATGGCAACTGCTAACCGAGTTTGCTTCCGAGCCGTCTAGTGCTATGTGTACGAGCCTGTACCAATGTCACATCTAACTGTTGTTAGTGTTGGGGATCCTCCAAGGGGGCGGAGCTTAAGCGCCACCCTCCTTGACCGCATGGAGGAAATAGGTCGAGAGGTTTCGATCCTGCAGCAGAGTGCCGCAGGCCCCGTCCACGTTCTTACTGTTCAAACAGTTCAGTCGTAAATGACAACAATTGACGGTTCAAAGAAGGGAAAGAAAAGGGACATAGAGTATGCCGAGAGGAACGTACATGGAACCATGGACGAAGGTGTTGTGTTCCAAACGCGTTAAGGTGCGCGAGCACTGCACGACGGTAAAAAAGACAGAGAAGCGTGATTAGTAGGAGAATGGAAATGTAGGGAGCAAGGACTGGGAATAAAGAAAATCAAACCACAGCGTAGACCTTTTTTTTATAAATTCTAGTCAAAGAGCAGAAACAACTACGGGGAGCTTTACTGCAGCAGATCGCAAATAAAAACTAGCATTAAATAAAAAACAAAGATACTATCGAAGAGTTAGGCGTGCTAGAGTGAGCTAGAAAGTTCCCAAGCTGAAGAAATTAGTTTTCTCAGACCATCAAGCGGAGGCTTCTCAGCCAAGAAACGTATCTCCTGATACACGAATGAATGACCTGCACTGAAGGGACTATGTAGAAAATACATATTTGCCATGGCAAGTTAATTCAATATATTCAGCAGGCGGAGGAAAACATGCATATTTACGTACACACTCACCAACTTTTTTGTAATACGGTTGGCTATGAAGTGTTGAGCGCACCACCNTACACGAATGAATGACCAGCACTGAAGGGACTATGTAGAAAATACATATTTGCCATGGCAAGTTAATTCAATATATTCAGCAGGCGGAGGAAAACATGCATATTTACGTACACACTCACCAACTTTTTTGTAATACGGTTGGCTAAGAACTGTTGAGCGCACCACCGTGATATCCGATTCACTAGCCACATCCGAGATATTTGCACAACAAAGATAAAGAAATATATTTATCTGTAAACGCTCTCTTGGTCGTATTGGCCTCAAGATTTGGCAATTGATACAAGGTGCTATTTTTTAGCCTTTTAGAGCGCCCCCCTAACTCATTGTACAAAAACTCTCTTTTGATATCCACATCTTAGAGGCTGTTGGCCACTGCAGAACAAAATATGAAACGTTCCAGGTTCTTGGAACAAAAGTTTCTCTAACCACACCTTGGCGTGTTAGAAAATCGTGCTAATCTCCATGTTTATGTGAATTTAATCTCATGCAAAATTAAGATTATGGAAACTTTACCATTGACACTTACTGTTTTGGCAACTAAGATACACAGTATTATTATTATTTTTTTTTGACAGTACTACAATGTACAAGCCGAAGCCGTGCTCGCGGCAGAGTAAACGGGAGAGTTGTAGATAACATTTCGCGTTTTGTGCTCTGGTGGCTAGTGGCTTCTCAACTGTCACCAGTTCGGTCCACCGAGTATCATAGAGGCGACTCTCCCTCAGGAGGGCGGACGGACGGAACCCATACAAATTAAGTCTGTGACGGCTTACTCAGAATATGATCGACAGTTACTAGGACCAACGAAAGTCACTTCTAGCGTTAAGCACTATAAAACTGAAGAGATGATGGTCACTCATAGTATTTATAGCGTATTTCGAATAAAATGTAATAAATTTGTGAATCGTAACACTTGTCTATGAAGAAAAAATAAAGAATAGACAGCAGGGAAACGCATATACATGAACAAAAATATCATAGGGTTAGACAGGATTTGGATTACCACCACCATAATATCGAGTGGTAGTAATACCTATATTTATAAAAATAAAGAATTTTGTATTCATTGACAGATTTCGTAAAATATCTTCGCATTACTATCCTAGAAAAAGAGCACATGGAGGGAAACAAAAGGATATCAATACATACTTGTTACAAATTATGACAGAATTTGAGCGATGGACATCGTAGATAGGTACTTATGCCTCTTGTCTAGAAATCCCCCAAACAATTCGGCGTAGTTTCTTATCGAAAATGTATTGGAAGAAAATTTATAATGGACAGCCGGTAGAACTCGCCAAAACATATACACTTACGTAGGAAAACAGATGTTTTTTTTTTCACTGATGGAATCCCTGAAAAATATAAGTGATATAGTAGCACGAAGTTCCACTGTGTGTAGTTTAAGCAAATCGTTATTGACATTAATGCAAAACATTGATTCGTTTGTTGAGCTAGGGTAATGATTTTTTTTTTTCGATGTTCCATGATCCTAAAAAAAAACTACGCACGATTTTGATGTTCTAATATATGTAGATATTTGGAAATAACCCAATTGCCGAACTATTTTCGAACAACATCATTACTTGATAGGTGAAAATAATAATCCCATCAAATAATAACAGTTTGTTTGGAAATAGGGTTAGTTCGGCAATTGGGTAATTCCCCTAGGATATATCGACGAAACGGCTATACCCAGTTTTGATGTTCTAAGTTACTGATACGGCTACGCACGACTTTTTGATGCTTTAATATATTGAAAAAACAGCTACACGCAAGGTTTCATGTTCCAGTATATGTATGTATTACGCTGATTTCGCATGATTGACGATGCTTTAATAGACCTAACGAAAGAATCATTGCTCGCGGCTGAGAACGCCAGGTATCTATAAAGCAGGGCGAAGTGAATATGTAAAGTAGAAAATTAACATCAATAGTGCAAATTTGGTTTAATCTACCAGCGGTTTTCATTATTATTGAAAATGAATGGCATAACAAAAATAATAATAGTAATAAAAACAAGGAAAATAGTAATAGCAGTAATAATATTTATAACAAAAATAATAATTATAGACGAAGAGTGCCGGTGGGATGGCTGTAACAGGCAGACATCCCGTTTATTTAAAAAAAAATTATTTGGTGATTCGTATAAGTACCAATCATAAATTTAAAAGCGAGAACTCAATGTTTTCTGATACCCACTATGTGTTCGCAGTCTTCAGATGCTTATGATTTAAAGACAGAAAAACAGGAAGTATGCAGTAACGTGCATAGCAGTAACATGCTCCACCCTCTCGAACAGTTGTGACTCAAGTTCAGCCCATTACAGTAAAATTCTGGTGCACACTAACCGCGTAATTTACAACGCCGGACGTAGCTGTGTCCCTCTCGCTCACGACAGCAGTTGTACGTAAACTACGGCGGGTTCGATTGGCTAACTTGGATCAAAGATAAATTGATAATTATCGACCGCGAGCGAAGAGAAGAACGGTGATAAGGTCTTCATTGAAGATTTAAGTATATTTGTAGACCTGTCTGCCCACCCAACAAGCCGGAAAAGGAGTTGAGTTGAGCAACATTCATTTTTTTTTTTTGCAGGGAGACAGGTGGATTGACCTAGTTGTGAAAATATGCATACAGTATATGTATCACATATAACGCGTACATATCCGCCGTTTAGTTGGCACATTTTCATCCTTGTCATTAACGTTGGGCTTGAAGTTTTTGAGCGAACTAGAGGCGTTAATTGTAAGCTGATGTACGGTGGAACCGCAAAAAAAAAAAAAAAAAAAAAAAAAAAAAAANATACTAACCTCATCAGCAGGAACTGCGGCCAGATGCAACATCCCCTGCGGATAAGGCACTCGGGACCCTTGGGTGCGTGATGCCCAAACATATTGTGGCAGGGATATGGCCCGCCACAATATGCCCCTGAGGGCATTTCCGAACTAACATCATTATTTGGTAGGTGACAATAATAATCCCATCAAATAATAACTGTTTGTTCGGAAACAGAATTAGTTTCGCAATTGGGTAATTCCCCTAGGTATCGAAGAAACGGCTATACCCAGTTTTGATGTTCTAATTAACTAAAATGGTTATGCACGACTTTTTGATGTTTTAATATATCGAAACAACTGCTACACGCAAGGTTTCATGCTCCAGTATATGTATGTATTGCGCTGATTTACGATGCTTTAATAGACCTAACGAAAGAATGACTGCTGGCGGCTGAGAACGTCAGGTTTCTATAAAGCAGGGCGAAGTGAATATGTAAAGTAGAAAATTAACATCAATAGTGCATATTTAGTTCAATCTACCAGCGGTTTTCATTATTATTGAAAATGAATGGCATAACAAAAATAATAATAGTAATAAAAACAATGAAAATAGTAATAGCAGTAATAATATTTATAACAAAAATAATAATTATAGACGAAGAGTGCCGGTGGGATGGCTGTAACAGGCAGACATCCCGTTTATTTAAAAAAAAATATTTGGTGATTCGTATGAGTACCAATCATAAATTTAAAGGCAATTACTCAATATTATCTGATGCTGCCCACTATTTGTTCGCAAGCATCAGATGCTTATGATTTACAGACAGAAAAACAGAAAGTACGCAGTTACGTGAATATCAGTAACATGCCCCACCCTTTCGAACAGTTGTGACTCAAGTTCAGCCCATTACAGTAAAAATTCTGGTGCACACAAACCGCGTATTTTACAGCGTAATTTACGACGCCGGACGTAGCGCTGTCCCTCTCACTCACGACAGTAGTTGTACGTAAACTACGGCGGGTTCGATTCGCTAACTTGGATCAATGATAAATTGATAATTATCGCCCGCGAGCGAAGAGAAGAACGGTGATAAGGTCGTCATTAAAGATTTAAGTATATTTGTAGACCTGTCTGCCCACCCAAAAAGACGGAGAAGGAGTTGAGTTGAGCCACATTAATTTTTTTTTGCAGGGAGACAGGTGGATTGACCTAGATGTGAAAATATGCATACAGTATATGTATCACATATAACGCGTATATATCCGCCGTTTAGTTGGCACATTTTCATCCTTGTCATTAACGTTGGGGTTGAAGTTTTTGAGCGAGCTAGAGGCGTTAATTGTAAGCTGATGTACGGTGGAACCGCATAAAAAAAAAAAAAACTCAATCCTGCAAACTGTCTCAAAACGCAACTGGCTTAAAACTAACAATAATCTTAATCAAAAACGAGCTCAGGACTGACATTTAGGACCAGCAAGAGATTCAATCAGAATATCTTCGTAGGTACAATTGTAGGTGAATCGAACTTGTACTTACTCGAGACCGACTAGGACCCCAGCTCCAGTCAACAACAGCCTGTTTTGCCATCCTGACCCCGGCCACGAAATTTTTAGGGACTATGCCCGGCTTTAGCCTAATTTCACCCTTGATAGGTCCATATCCCTTACAGGGCTACATTCACAAAATACGGCAAACCCCTCAATTTCACCGACGTTGACATAAAATATGATGAGGTCAATGCCTTTCCGCAATTTGTGCTCCAATTATCCTACTCTCGCTCGGCATCGCGGCCTTATACATTTAATGTCGATGTGGTATGTTATTATTATTATATTGGTATTGTCCCGCTATTTCTGAAACTAAGACAATGGCGATCTAAGATGATTTACTCGGCTTACAGCCGGAACCACAACGTTGTGTTCAGGTGGCAAGAGATAAAAGACAAGAGAAGAAGACAGAAGAAAGAAGCGCCCGTGCGGACGGTCCCTTCAGTGGCCCTCTGCACGGGCGTGGGTAAGAGCCCCGCAGGAAAAGCCAGTCACCTCGATCGGTGGCCCACCTCGCGGGACAGAGAGGAAATACAGAGAACCTACCTAACTCTACAAAACTAACCTTCTCAGCATGAACTACGGCCAGACGCTACAACCCTTGCGGAGAAGGCACTCGGGACCCTTGGGTGCGTGATGCCCTAACATATTGAGGCAGGAAACGATGTGGTATTCTCATAAGAACTGTTGTAACTCACTGCAAGCTGCATGTCAAGTCTTTCCATGTGGCTCAGCATAAAGTTATGAGTATTAATCTCTGTCAGTGTCGCTTGATTAATAAAAGGCATAATAATGAGACACAGCTGTTGGTTTCTTTTCTTTCCAGAATATGACGGTTGACGGCCCTTCTGACACATGTTTGCTTTAGTAGTAGTAGTAGTAGAAGTTTTACTAGCGCTTCAGGGGCACACTGCCTATATCACGCCGAACTATTCCTGTGTTTAACCCCAGGCTCGTGCGCCGACTAGGACGCGTTTTAATTTGTCAGTAATTTTTGTCTCGGCTTATCTGCCAGGAGGTCTCAGAGTGGTCAGTGCGCTACTGACAGGAAAAGGCGCAAGTTGAGCATTTCCAACCAAAGGGCGCGGCTGAACGCTTCCGTTCAGCTACGCCGCACAAGAGAAGGAAACGAAATACAAGAAGGTAGAAGTCTAGCGGGAATAGGTCAGCCACCTAGATCGGCAGCCCACCTCCCGGAACAAAAGGAGAAGTATTGAGAGCCTACCTAACTTTAAACCTCGTCAGCAGGAACTGCGGCGAGTTGCAACATCCCCTGCGGAGAAGGCACTAGGGAACCTTGGGGTTGTGAGGCCCAAATATATTGTGGCAGGGAAAAGGTTTGCTTCAGAAATTCAAAAAGGAATAAGGTTGAAAAAACGAGCGCGTGAAGCGCAGTAGGTAGTAACCGAGGTGGTACCAGTAGGCAGTAACCGAGGTGGTACCAGTAGGTAGTAACAGAGGTGGTACCAGTAGGTAGTAACAGAGGTGGTACCAGTAGGTAGTAGCTGAGGAATAAAGATAGCTAGTTAACCTAGTTTACCGTCTGGAGGTGAAAAAGCATGACTGAAACTGACATGCAAGTATGCTTTGTGTAATAATGCCAATAGTCAGCACAGATAACTTCATTTTCATTTTGCAACAAAGACTGTAACAAAAAGCTTCACTATAAACAAAAAGTTCACCTGGCAGTCTCAGGCTAACTGGCTAAAAGGAAGTTAACATCACAGTTAGACATACAACCTGTTCCATCTAGCTCATTAAATCGAAATTCTTATCACCCTAGGACGGAGCACATTTCTTGCACAGAACTATCTATGACATAATATACAAAAGGTATGCAAAGAAGAAACTATCGGAAAACTCAACAACGTTACTCAACAGAACTTAAATAGGTACCATAACAAGAAACAAACAACCTATAAATTCAGACTCGGAGCGTCTTTTGAAGCGGCATTCGAAAATCATTGCCATATTAAATCAACAACCTTCCATTACAATGAGAAAACCGAGTTCAAAAACAGTCACATTAGTATTATTTTTAGCATATAAACCATAATAGTCCGCCGTGAGCATTACACTCACAGCATTATCACTTGGTGGGAGAAACGCTCTGCAAAATCATATCAATACTGCCCCAAGCATCAGGATGTCGACTAAGAATATGACTCTTGAGGTTGCCTTTGAGCGCCGCACTGTAGTCGCAGTGCGGACACTTGTACGGACGCTCTCCAGTGTGAGTGCGGAGGTGTCGTACAACATCTGCCCGGGACTGGAAGTTCTTCGGACAGAGAGGACAGTCATGCATGACGGTAGAGGCACCAGTGCTGGTAGTTAGGACAGTTCGAGTGGGAGTAGCAGGGAGACTTTGTAATATACTTGCACTCTCTCCATTACTGCCAGCACATTTCTCTTTATATCGATACTTGTTCTCCCTACTGCTCCCTTTTCCTGAAGCTGTGGAAGTATTTTGAGCGGTGCTGCTGCTGCTACTTCGGCGAAAGCTAGACCCCGATCTACCTAGATCTCCTCCTGGTGGTGAAATGAGCGGCAGAAAGTCAGCCGGGCCTCCAGCAGCAAAACTCTCGAGTCGTCCTACAGAGGACAGCAGCTGCTGCTGGTCAGCCTCAGTGCTCCCGAACAGATGCGCTCGCAGCCCTGCTGCAGCGGAGATGTCGCTTGATAAACTCGAGTTAAGTGTGGGATCCGAAGGTGGGGCAGTGGTGCGATGACCCCCCATGCCAGAGAATGGGAGTGCGTTCTGAGATGTCATAGATGAACTGGCAAGAACTTGCTGGAGGTCACTGCTTCCTGAAGTGTACTGATCCAAGCCAGGCTCTTCTGACAAGCCCTGAAACGTACCAGTGCATGCTTGTATATGGTAGAATAATATCATTGCTCTTATTTCAAGCCTCAGTATCCACAACGTTTGCTGCAATAAAAAAATGAAGAAGGGACGTGAAGTAAGTCTAGCAAAACAAGAAATTCGTTCATGGACGGGAACAGAAGAAAAAAAATCAAGTAGTAGAAGTAGAAGAAATTTTTACTAGCGCTTCAGTGGCTCTTGAAAAAAAAAATTAAGGCAAGCACAGGATGAGTTATGTGTTGTTCTGTACAAGAGCATCATTGAAATTATTGAATATATAAATAATTCTATTACTCCTATCAGGATATTATTAGGTAAAGAGAATAAAAATACACACAAAATTGCACAATCTGTAGTAAACTATAACACTGTCTGTTTGAAGAAGTTAGAAATTTTTGTATTTGAGTGCAGAAAAAAAATTGTCTAAACGAACTCCAAAGAAAAAATATGCTACAGGATTAATTCAGTGAGGAATGAATATAAACTTCAAACAAGAGACGCGACAATTTATTCACCAACATTACCGACACAATACAAAAAGACATTTAGACCACTATACAACGAACTACTTTAAGCTATAATTACATCATGGCACCAACATAGGCCTAATTAGCAAAACCCGCCTCAGTAGAAGAAAAGGAGATAACGCTAAAACTGAAACACATGGCACAGGTGAAAAGTGGAGTCAAGATATGACAACGCACATTATTAGTAATATTGTTACATAGACCGCAACAGTACTCGACTCTTACGTCTGACGCTGGCGGACAAAAGTCGGCAACATTTATTATTATTATCATTATAATGAGGGTTTTCTCGCCGTATCAGAAACGAAGACTTTAAAACAGCGACCCAATTTTATATAATATAGTTTAGAAGTTGAGTCGAACTCAGATGAGCTCTTATAGTACAATCTGGGCCAGGTGCACCATGTCTGGCAGGAAATAAGGCGCAAGCATTTCTAACCCTACACTGCTCGGCCGAACGTAATCGCTCAGCCATGCGGCGCAGGGAAAGAGACGAA
>LQNS02278098.1:1229055-1239162 GCA_001587735.2 Parhyale hawaiensis | reverse complement strand
GCTTACTGTTCAAATATTGCAAAAATAAATCGGAATCAGTTTGGTTGTTAAATATGAGGAAGGTGTCATCTACATAGTGATTAGGTATAGTGGATTGGTTTGAAATTATTCGGGCAATCATTAAGCCAAAGGGTTTTGTGATGACATTGGAATATATTTGCCAGTGAGGGACTGAGCAGGCATACCCATAGATTTTTTATATATATAAGTACTGTACATCTGTGCTTCCCAAAAGGAGAGATTATTTCAAATGTTAAGATGATGTCTGTATATATATATATAGTTCTAGTTCTGAACAGCTAGTGAATCTTTATGTCTAATTTTGCTTGAAAATGAAAGAGTTATTCATTCTAAATAAGTGTTTCGTTATATTCAATAAGCAGTTTTATCGACGTTTTCATTAGCTTCCCAAATAAAGACAAAGAATGTTAGTTTGAATATATTTACCAGAGGTGGGTAGCAGTAATTTTTTTCATTGAAGCGGTATCGGTAAAGCGGTAATGGATTTCTATAATTCCGGTATCGGTACCGCAGTAGTCTAATTTAAAAAAAATTACCAGCGGTATCGGTTCTCCAATAATAAAGTGTTAATAAGCTCTATATACTACTATTTTGCAAAGCAACTGAGCAAACTCAAAATTAACTTAAAAATCACCAATTAGTCTGAATTACCTTAGAAATTTAATCATTACCTTGCATAAGTTTTAAAAATCCTCAGATATGCTGAAATAAAAGAAAAAGGCACTTCACTATTTGCAAAATCTTGTATTTTCAACTAGAATTAAACAAATTTATTTATTTTGCCCAACAATGTAAATAAGCAGAGCAAATTCGTAGAATAAGTTGCTCAGTGGGAATTTCAGACCATTCAGAACAGTCACGATCAGATGTCGATGTTATAGGTTAGGCTACTAGTTTAGTTGAAGTGCTTGTAAATCTTACCCAAAATAAAATTATGGTAGGCATACCTAAGTGGATTACGATTAACGTGCGTGACCCGAGGAAATTTCACGGTTTATTGTTTTCACTTGCCTTAGTTTCACCTGAGGCAGCGCTTCTAACTTAACTCACCCCGTCTAAACTACAGTAATGTCCACCGCTTAACCCTGTCTACAGTTACGCAGTCCGTCTACCGTACACCTCATCTAACCCTCGGAGTAAACATGGGAGGAGGAAGCAGGTGTCCGTGAGGCGCACCCCTAACGTGTCGTCAAAGGCTTTTGGGGGTGTATCCTAGACTCGAAGGGGGACGAGGAGGGCTGAGCTGCCACAATGATGTCAGGTTCAGGGAAATTTCTCTCTTTTGGAGAAATTTTAGGCCACTACAGCGAAGAAACATGTTAAATTCAGAATTAGATTTAATGCTGTCGTAATTCTTTATAAAAATAACTTAGCTATATTAACAAAGAATGAATTAGTTAGAAGTGGACAATTTGCCTCAAATAAGTCACATCTGACAACCCTGAATTGGCGGGAGGACATGGCGGATAGCTCCCTCAAAGGCTAGAAAACTAAAACTCAATTAGCGCTTTTTAGTAGCTGTTCAAAGAAAGAATATACTTATAACTGTTTATATATTTATTTTATAAAATAATATTTGAGGAAAGTGCAGCTTATACCCATATAAAATCCTGGAAAATGGCGGAAGCTGTCCCTTAATCCTTACGAACTGCGTCAGACCTCAAGTCTGTTGCACATGAGAGTTGAACCATTGGAACGTTTCTCCCTATTCTTCCCATTACGCTGCTGTGTATGTAGTAGCTTCGACTTGTCTAATATTATTCTATAGAAAAACGGCTTAAACTCCGAGCCGTTGCAGCTATTCCGCTGCAGCAAGTGCATTTGCCTTAGTTTAGACTCTTCGAATTTCAATCGAGTTTCAATTCGCAAATGTACATATTTGGAATCGGTATGTCTTCATAGATTCAACCATTATCACACTCACAGAGGCATGTGTTCCATGCACGTGAAGCGTTTCCCCGTTCCGACTCCTACGCAGCAGGCTTAACGTTGCCCGTGTAGGCCACCCTACACAACATATGTCGACACACTATCACCAGCGGACATCGCAGATGTTTTATGAGTAATATTTTTGCCCTCGTATATCATGGCAGAGACATGAAGACAGCATAAAATCAAATACTCGTAGCAATCTAGCTCTTCTGGCTAAAACCATTACCGCTTTCAAAATTGTCTAAGTTCCGCTATCAGTAACCCAGTAATTTTCAACCAATTACGGTGAAGATTTTGGGTGAAGCGGTATTACCGCTTCAATAGTCCGGTAACCAACCGCTGATATTTGCAAACACTATTTTTCAGGAAAGAATTGGAAGGTTATATATGTCCCACTATCAATGGCAATAGACTACTAATCGGACATATATGGGAGCAATGATGTCACAGTTCAAAATTTGAGAAAAAAAAGCACTGCCAACCATAGAAGAGTATCCACTACTATCCCAGTCAACCCTAAGACATGCTAGTATGTTTCTGGATTTAGCAGGAAAAATTTCAGGTCGAAAGGGTTAAGGTTTGCATCCATGGTTGTTACGCATTTCAGTGTATTGTAACTGCTAATAGCTTATTGTTCAAAGTGTTGAATGCTGCTTCATGCAAATTATTATAAATGTATAGGTGCTGTGTCTGTACTTGAAATGCTAGTCACAAATTTTGCTTTATCATTACTGTACACATCTTAAAAATTGCACCTTGTTCTTTCTTTTGGCAGTGCTTATTGTAGCTATCCTTCCACTAAATTGTTCTCGCTGTTTTTTTGCTACCGTACTTACCTGTGGATTCATAATTTCTAGGCTAACTTGCTCTACGCTGTTGGAATGACTGTTTCTGCGAACCAAACCTGTTCTGTTCCACTTCCAGGGAAGCTGCTGATGCTGCTTTAGCTGCAGATGTTGCTGCTCGTCTGGAGGAGGAAGAGCGTCAGAAACTTTTGGATATGGAAAGAAAGGATGAAGAAATGGCTAAGAAATTGGCTGCTCTAGAAAAAGCAAAAATTAAGGAGAAAAAGGAACTTAAACAGGCATGCTTTTTATTATGCTCATTCACTTAATATCTTGGAAAATACCTTAGCCATAGATTGCCATGTGCAATTTGAACATTTGTGATAAGTATGTAGTTGTAAGCAGCTAGCTATATATCTGTTGATCCAGGGCGTCTCATGACGAAGAATAAGGCGTGCTACCGCTTTTCTCTGTCAAAATATGTGTAGTTCTTTCTTTCATGAACTAACAGATGGCTTCTGACGTTATACATTACGGTATGTACATCAATTGAATAACATTAACTGTTGACGAGAATAGTGAGTGAAGTCCCGAGGGGCTGCTGCTCTCCAGTGCCTCTGCACGAGCCGTTACGTGCCGGTGCTGTGAGCAGTGTTAGTTGTTGCTCTTGGTACAGCTTGTGGTGACGTATGAAGGCCTGCGCCTTCAGCTTTATCGAATTGTCCGCATACTCTAATAACTCACATGAACTGTGTTACGGGCTTGGTCAACTGGTAAAGGGATCATTGATTTCTAAAAAAATTAATTATCATCGTACATAGCAGTATCTTGATGAGACCATTTGAATCTTTTACCATTTAACTGGATTGGTTAAACTGGTGAGGCAGGATTTTTATTTCGGTTTGATCAGTTGTTATGAGAGCTGTTAGCATTTAATGCAGATTACTTTTCATTCATTGATAATATTTTCCATCTCTACATAACAATAATGTTAACGCTTGGAGAGCAATTATTCTATTATTGTGAAGTGGTACCTATAACAATATTTGAGCTGTGCCACCGTTGAACTTCTGGCACACATCACAGCTGTAGTAATATTGCACCACTTCTACCTTAGGCAAGCTTCTACTGCATCTGTCCTTTCATACGCACTCTGCTTCATCTCTCCGTTACTGACCTAATTTTTTTTCTACTGCTCCTTACATCCAGCTGTGCCAAAGGGGAACCGAGCACGCATAGCTGACCGTGTGCTGTGTGCATTCACACCCCATTAGCAAAGTCTGGCCACAGTCACGTAGGCTAGTAGTTAACATATAAGAGTGTTGTCCCTGAAACTGAGCTACAGACTGTTGGCTTCTCGGAGGACTTACGCCTTTTCTTTACTGTTCTCATCAATGGTGTGTGAATGACGTCCTACATAACCCTTTTTCCTCTTCAGCTTGACTATCTTATTTTCCGGAGCGCTCCACCTCGAGTCATCCATCATTCACAAAGACCCCATATGTTACCTGAGCTCTAGTTAGGCCTTTGGGACGTAATTCCACTTATGATCATCTTGCTAGTTTCGCACTACTGCTGATATTGTTCTTTGCTGTTTTTACTTTTGTTTCCTTGTTGGCTGTTCCCATAGATTGGTTTCTTATTTTGCTTAGCATACATGCGCCTTCGTTTCACACCTATTTAGATCTTGCACGTGCTGTGGGTAGTGAGGCTTATGGTAGTGATATACTGTGATATAAATAGTAACCTTTCATTACCAGGTGGAGCGGGAGGCAGCCTACTTAGGGATCAACACAGGCAGGGACAATGTGGCGCTTCTGGCGGCCCACACAGACGCCGCTGAGGCGCAGTCCGGTGCGTCTGCCTCACGCCTCAGTCAAAAGTAAGCCATTTTACGTAGAACGTTTTACCTATAAAAACGTGTAGTAAGCGAACATTTGTTAAGGTGCAAAGCAGCCAATTATTGCAAGATGATACAGTATCAATCCTGTAAATTGCGGTGAATGTTATATGCAAAGTCTGTTAAACTGTGACGTATTGTATGCAAGGGACAGGAGCTCTGATTAACTTGACTGATGCTGCGGCTTATATGAGGTGTGGGCCCTCAACACATCATATATATATATATATGTATATGCTGTATGTTACGCCAAGAGTTGGGAAGGGGGCTGCGCAGCTGTAGCCCTACTACAGCATTAGGTCCCGTGTTCGATCCCACAAACCACCTAGGTACTGTATTTGTCGAACTATACTCCGTCCATTTTATGAAGGCAGTTTAAGCGTGGTCAAATGCCTCTACAGCGTTGCTAATTCTATGGGCATTTCTGAGATTTTGTTTGGCCCATATCTTAGCCCCCCCCCCCACTACCTGGAAATAGAGAAATCTCAGAAATGCCCATAGAATTGGCAACGCTGTAGAAGAATTTGACCCCGCCCGAAGTTCCTTGATGAAATGGACAGAGTATACTCTAAAAAATAGTTGCTGCTACTGGTTTTACTCAGTGTATGCAGCTACTCTCTCAGGGGCATGGGACAGATCATAAGCTTAGGCTTGTTCATCATATACGGTACTGTTGGGAATTACGCCCCCCCCCCTCCCCCAGAGTGCCCCCATTGGTTGCTTTAGCCTCATTTAGGCCTTCGGGACACGCGTCTTTCATACGCATCATACATACTACCGCCAGGGTGTGTTTTGTTCTTCCCTTTTCTCCTACATCGTTGCACCCAAGCTCGTCATGTAGCTAAGTAGTTTTGAAATATCCTCTTACACGAGTCTCGTATTTCCCTTGACGTACAACGTGCTCCTTCTCTAGTCGTCATTGTCATTCAATTACCCTAGTCTGTGCGGCGGAGCAGGCTCTCATACCTAAAATAGGTTACGGCAGATATAGGGCAACTCGACAGACCCAGAACCCGTGTAGTTCCGTGTTGTGTCCGTAGGGACCGTGGTGTCAGGAAATGTCATCATTCTAGTGAGTTGAATTGGCTTTAAATTTTCAATATAATTTTAACAGCACCTCAATTCATGAGAGTTTTTTCTTTAGTTCTTTACATTTGTACAATAGACTCGATAGTTCATTTAGAAGCTAGGCGTGGGTGGTTGTCTTCGGCTCGTGAAGGAACTGTAAATACCTACTGTGGTGTGGAGGTGTGCCTCATCCCCAGGTATTTTCGGCCGAGACTTTGCGCCATATCAGTGGGGTATGCATACAAGGCTGAAGAGCCTGGCAACAGAACTTTGATGCAGGAATGTCTCATTATTCGGAACATCTTAGATAATTTGTATTGTGTGACGGTCTTCTGCTAGTAATTTTTACTCTTGACCTTGAGTGCTTACCTCTGGTAACTTTATCTTCGGTCAGTAGTATTTGTCTCACTGCACTATGTTTACCCCAAATATTTTACAGTATTTTATTACTTACCCGCTTACTGTTGGTAATGTGTAGTTCTTCTAACACTGTATTTAAAAAAAAACTATTATTCTGCTGCGAATTGGTGTAATTTTCCTGTCGAACTACTGCACAGTCACTCATTTACCATGCGCTACTATCTTGAAACTAACCTCCGTTTCTCTATTGGACCCTCTCTTCCAGGCTTGCACTTCTCTATCTTTGTAAGTATTCTTAACGCTATGTATGTGCTTAATTGCTGCCTGCTTGTCTATCCTTTGTTTTCTCTTTCATTTAAACTCTTGCTCAACTGAAATAGGTCGTGAAGACGGTAGTGTTGTTGGTTTTATGGAAAAATATCAGGTGTTTATATATACTTTCCTTTTAACTCAGTCTGTGGGACTGTTCAACTCTTTGATAAATTTGACAGCTGGGAAAAATGTGGTTAGTTTCCTCCCTGATTTATGGGCAGGAGAAGCGTACCTCGTTCCTTCATATACAGTCTAGTTTTGTTCGCATAGTTCTTCTCATGTATTTCCTGGTGATTTGTACCGGGAAATAACGGAAAGTATTTTGAATCCCAGTTGAAAATTCGTGGAGCAGTGCATATCTAATCATAATTTAATAGGTCATTCAGACCTGAGGAGGCTGCGTATTGCTCCAACGGCTGTTATCATAGCGGAGGCTATTTGAATATTTATTTACAGAATAGGCGTCGTCAATCCTTGCATAATATCGCTATTGTAAATTGCCATGCATTTTAAATTTTATAGCGGGATAAATTCCTGCTGCTGTTATCTTTGCTGGTGTGAGGCTTCAGTTCTTTTCTTTGTTATATCTTTTGTTTTGATTATATTTACCGTGCTCGATTTGTGGCTGCTTTACAATCTGAGCTATTAAGTACCTTGTAAATACATAGTTTCAGTTCGTTTAGTTCTGTGCTGGGCTGTGTAGATTAAGACTCGCATTGTTTCCTATCGCTTAGCAACTTTATATAGAGCTGTTCCAATAACTTTTACTTGCTTCTGTGGTGATAAATAGGTTGGAAAATATCCCCTGGTATTATGCTGAAGTGCTTAAAAGGCAAGCTTCCATTTTCCAGCTGCTGCATTGAATACGGTTTATATTTACTTATGCTTATTGTATTGCGGTTGATTTATTTTCCTCCTACAACACTGAGTGGGCTTTATTTTACTACGTGAG
Source organism: Parhyale hawaiensis (assembly GCA_001587735.2). Lineage (NCBI taxonomy): Eukaryota > Metazoa > Arthropoda > Malacostraca > Amphipoda > Hyalidae > Parhyale > Parhyale hawaiensis. The sequence continues at coordinate 1,231,832 of LQNS02278098.1, read as the reverse complement.
TGTATTACGTAGTTCTTATACTTTTCCTGCTGCTGCATTGAGTGAGTTTATTTGAGCTCGTAGCCACAGTACGGTGGGTATTGCTCGTGATTTTCCAGCTACTGCGTCGAGTGCAGCTTATGTTTAGCCCTGGAGTGTAAAATTGCTTGTGGATTACCTGCTTTTTTATTGAGTATAAATAATATCACACCGGATGTTCTTAGCTGCTGTTCTTTATGATTTTTCCAACTTGCATTGAGTGCAGTGTGATTAACTCTTACTAGTACCGTATTGCTTGTAATTTAACTGCAGTTTTGAATTTAATTTTTAATTATATTTTTTACCTTTACCTCACCTTACCCGGGCTGTTCTGTTTTTGTCTCTAGAGTTTTTTATCTAATGTATTCCTATTGAACAGTAGTTCCCGTTGGGGGTGCATTTGAACCCACACACCCCCTGTTGTTTCACGTGTAAACCCGAAACTGGTTCATTGTCTTTCAAGCTTCTATGATATTAGTTGGCTGTGAATTGTATTGGTAATGCAGGCTAAAAATTTAATTTAGGATTATTAGAAAGACAGCATCTGTTTTATTATGTAATTACGTTACCAGATAATAGGCTGATATACCTAGTTAATAACTGTTGCTTGTTGAGTCACCTCTTAATGCCACTTTTTTTTAGCAAAGACGTCAAGTTTCTAATACGGTGACTAAAATAAATGTTCCTATTCTTACCAAAAGTACTGCAGTAGATATTTCTATGCGCCAGCCTTAAATTGTAACTAAATGATATTCGGCAATTAACGCTATAAACATCTACAGAACTAGCTACCTCTACTGTCAGTCGATTCTTCAACTATTTAGTAGATACCGCTTTAACACATAGTAGAGGTCCTGTCTCAAGTCATTTTCAACGAAGTACTTTAGAGAACTGAAGTCAAGGCATCACTTCTGTAGCAGAAAACGCCCTGGTGCCAAGATAGAGCAGCCACAGTAGTGCGATGGGATCAGTGTCTAACCATAAGTTGGTGTCTAAAAGGAATTACTTTTTTCATCAGTGATGTGGAGATGAGATGGCACCGGTATACAATATGGCCGACTTGAGATCTAGGTAGCTCTAGCTTGTGTGCCTGCAAGTTAAATTAGGCTCATAGTGTTGCTGAACCGGACCTATTTAAACTATTCTTAGCTAACCTATCGCAAGCTAACACATGAGGTGTACCCCATACAGTAGCGGGAGTGATGAGACTCATCGATGTAGAGATGTAGGTTGTGACAGCAGTTCAGCCTTAGCTTATGCACTACAGTGTTGATTAATTGCAATGGCTACATAGCAGGTCGTCTGGTCGCCGTCGTCCTGCCCCTCTGAGCGCCGGCGACCTCGACGACCTGTCAGAGTTCTGCCGACAGCCGCCCCAGCATATGGACGAGGACGAGGCCCGCAGATTCCAGGAGGAACAGGACGCTGTGAGTGCCTAGTTCTGTAGCCGTGTTTTTGTTGCCTTGAATAATCCTAAAATTCTATTCATTAAAATTCTCGTATGAAACACATGGTGTGTAACAGTCTGTGCTGTTAATCTCCGGCGCTTAAGAATTAACCGTTTGATCCACAGTGATCGCCTTTGCGGTCATAATGATGGTGTTATTCTTCCGGGAAGTGATATTTATGAAGAGGTTAGAGGGGTACTTCATGAAATATGCGGTACCGTACTGCACACTATCCTCCAGCATAGTTGCGATGCATCGTCAGCTAAGAGGGTGGCTGCTGACATCAAAAGATTTATGGATTGTATTGTGAAAGTATCAAAGTAAGAATTGAAGAGAAGATTAAAACTACACTGAAAGGGATTGGTAATATACGGGAAACATAATGGGGAGCTGCAGCTCTGCAGTCATTGGGTATGATTTTGAATTGTTTTGTAGACTTTATTTTCTTTTTTAGTAATCAGAGCCTTAGAAAAATTAGTTGTGAATGGGGTGAGTGCAATGTTTCCTAAAGTATGCCTTTTGTCTGACGTGATTATAGGCATTTTTTTCCGTAAATCTCAGTTTGTTTTCTGCTTAGACGTCTCAGCGTAAGAATGAAAAGAATTTTGTTGCTTGTTCAGTCAGCTAAACGTTGTAATTGACTACCGCGGTCTACTAACAGTAATCCTCACCATGATACAGTGCTGGCGGTCCATGTTGTGAAAATGTTACGGCAGTTTTAACAAAACTTTTCCAGTTATTTTACTCGCCTTCATTTATAAATTTCTATTTCCACTGTGGCTAATGCTTAACAAGCGACAGACAGTGAAGATTCGAATATTGCTGTTGCTAATGTAACAGCTCTTCTCGCTTCACCATAGCAAGCTGTAATTCAAAATTTTATTGTTCTTTATTCGCTTGTTTTGGGATGTAAATGGCATCTTTCTGAGGGAATGCTGCTGTCCTAATTCTTCTCTAACTAATTTTATGCGCAAGAGGTTTTCCTTTGTCTTCCGAAACCTTGGCAATGCACATAGGAAACGTATTTATTATTCTGGTACATGAGTTTGGTTCTCCTTTGGTACCGAAAAGTAGTTAATGTGGAAAGAAAACGACAACCTATATCACAAACATCATAAGAACTACCTACATCGACTGCTGCACGAAATAATTGTTATCACAGACACACTGACAACATCCACTGCCGCATGATTAGATTAGATTAGATAGGCGGCAGTAGACGAACCAAAAGGCCCATTCCCAAAAAGACACCGGGATTTACACCCCGATCCTCTATGAGCTATTGCCATTATGTTAGTAGAATGTAGAGGA
>LQNS02278098.1:1196174-1227751 GCA_001587735.2 Parhyale hawaiensis | reverse complement strand
TAGGTTTGTTAAGCAGCTTCTTCCATTTCGGAAGCCATGCTGAGTGTCTGCTATGAGATGCTGCATCCTCAGGTGATCAGTGATGCGCTTTTTCAATAGGCGTTCGATGGTTTTACTGATGACCGACCATGAGACAATCTACTGAGTAGCTACTACGTTATTGGTGGACCGAAATTAGACGCCAAAATTTAGTAATTATTTTCAGTGCTATAGCTGTAACTAGTAGCAGCCAGCATTCAACAATTTCATTTAATTAGAGCAAGAAACTTTGTTGGTTATTATTATTGATTGGCCGAAAATTTAGATTTTTGATATTGACGTCAAGAACGGCCCAGCTGAAAAACATTGATAAGGATTTCAATTATCGAAGTTTTTTGCAAGGATTGAATCCCCACCGTTGCCATCGATCGCAGAGCTGAAATCTTTCAGCACGATTGCAGCGCTCTTTGTTAGCTATCCATTTAAAATCCTGCAGTTGTTTCTGTGGGGTTGGCCTATACTATGCATTTAGTCTTATCCAACGCTGAGCTACTGGGTAGTTCAGATGCCTACAGTAAATAGCCAACTTCAATATTTTCAAACCCTATTGTCAGACACTTGATATTACAATGCGAGGTTATGGCGCGATTTCTCATTCATCTTCTTGTGTTGTATATTCTTTGTATTAAAATCATAGGACATTTTCGGCCGACTCTGTTGTAGTAGACCTGCATGTGGTAAATAACATACTGTACTTCTTCATAAGCTATGTAGCAAAACATTGTTTGCATGCGCTGTGCGGTCTCTGTTTTGCTGCAAGTAATATTGAATAAAACTATTGATTTCTTACTGTTGATAGCTATATTGAAAAAGAGTAGCTGGACCGGTAGCATGTACAGTATGTATATATTTTTCATTATAAATCATTATTTCCTCTTTGCATGTTAATGGAATACACATGGTCCTAGTTTACGTCCCTTGATCTTCTTAAACAAGTAAAAAAAGAAAACAACTTAATTTTGCTTTCTTATCATGATGCTGGACTTGCCAATTCTGTGTCATTCTAATCCTTGGTAACTTAAAAGCATTTTATAGAAATTTATATAATGTAAAAGGATTTTCCTGTTGCTTGCGTATTATAATAATATAATAATAGTAATAGCTCATATCTTATTGAAACTGAAACAAACAAACATGGTTTATCAAATCCCCTACAGAATAATAAAAAAAAAATGGAAAACCTACATCTACGATGGTAACAGTTTCAAGCCCATTATCGGAACTCTTCGGCAATAAGAATATATAAGGAGGCTAAGGCAGGTTTACAATAACTTAGACCTAAAATATCGATAGAAAGGCATCTAGCCTAACTATGTAGCTTGACTTGAGAGGAAGTTCTTTAGCAATGTCTTGAAGAGATGAACGTTGAGCGCCTGCCGAACAAACAACGGCAAAGAATTCCATAGCTTCACCGACTAAAAGTAAAAGGAACTTTTATGTGTCGTTGTAAGTAGAGAGTAAAGCACCGAAATACTACTATTTGAGGGTTCGTTCCCCTCGCGCCACCGGGTCACCGCGCCGTCCCTTCCGGTTCCCAGGCTCCGCCCACTTCCGGTTTGCGCCCCCCAGACCCCCGCTACACCGGTAGTGCATTGGCTGTTATAAACCGGAAGCTCACGCGCGAGGGTAGGTTACTCTCAAAAAGTAGTATTTCGGTGCTTTTATCTCTACTGTCGTACAGATTTTGGGAATGTTTAATAGTTCATTATTCTTGGAACCGGTTGGATATACATGATTTATTTTCAATGTATTGAATTTTGTCATAAAGAAGGTACTACGGTGTAATATGAAATACTCGTAAAACTTAACTGCCATGAAAAAGTCGTACAACTGTTGAATTGTCAATAGTTGGCATTGCGAAAAAATTTACTGCTCAGATGTGTCTTGGGAAGCAGCGAACAGCCGCATGCAGCGGCTCTGGAGCTTAGTTAGGCTCTGCACCCCAGCTCTGTGGGGCGCGCCCCTTATGCTCACACCATAAGTTAGGTGTGGGTACACCAAGGAAAGATTTAGCTTCCTAGTTAGGTGGGGAGGAACAAAGGTGGAGCGTCTACGTAACATGGCATACGATTTAGATATCTTGCTGTGTAAAAGCGCTACGTGATTGCTAAAACTGAGCTGATCATCGAGCATAATTCCTAACAATCTCATGGTGGTAACTCGCTCCAGTTCATTTTTTCTAACAGTGAGATTAACTTCAGAGTTCTTATTTAGATTAGAGAAAATCATGTAGGCTGATTTGTTGACTTTAAGGGACAGTCTGTTGGCGTTCATCCATCCGTCAACGTAAGCTAGTTCATCGTTCACGACCCAAACGAGCTGATTTAAATTGTTACCAGACATAAAGACAGTTGTGTCATCTGCAAAATGTACGAGTTGTAATCTGAGGAGCAGTGCATATCGTTAATATAGAGGAGAAACAGTGATGGTCTTAGAATTGAGCCTTGTGGTACTCTGATAGCAATGGGAAGATTGGAGGAATTTATACCACCGATGCTAACGTATTACCGTCGATGGGAGAGATATGACCGGATCCATGAAAGACTGCTTTCCCTGACACCCACACAACGTAATTTTTTAATGAGAATTTATTGATTAACAGTATCGAAAGTTTTCAAAAATTTAGAAAAATGTCAATTAGGTATTTTTAGAGTCAACTACTTGGTAGGCTTAAACTTGATCACAAAACTGTAAAATAGCGTCACTAGTTGAATAAATTGCTCGGAAACCAAATTGGTGAGGAGTTATTGTTTCGGATTTTGAAAAGTATTAATTTAGACGGTTATATATGCATAACACATTCGAATATTTTACTCAAGAAAGCTAATGTTGAGATTGGCTTTAATTTTTATAGAATGCTCACCACCTGATTTATACATTGGAATGACTCTTGACAATTTTAGGTAGTCTGGAATATTCCAGAACGAAAAAATAAATTTACTAAACTAGCTATGGAGGGCGACAAGAGATGAGCAAAACGCTTGAGACCCTTGGTGCAGACCAGTAGTGTGGCATCATATCCTTTATTTTATTATTATTTTGTTTCGCTGATATATTTAGGCGAACTAGTTTTGTATTATTGTAATAGCTTGGTATGAACATTTTTGTCCCACAATGTGTATTCCTGTTTGGCTGCTTTTATATATCTAGGTCTGCTGTAAATTTCTATTTGGGATAGTTCTGAGTGAAATTTCAATGTGATGAACCTATTAACTTTGTAGGAGTGGCTCATTTAGCGGTTGTTACATGCATTATTTAATTTATAAATTGCTTGCCGTAGAATAGTTTGCATTGCTGCACAACGTCAGTGGCATCTCTGTGCTCGAATGGTTCCATTTTCAGCTGTCATGAGACTCCATTCTCTGATGTATTCGAAGTATATATCATGGGACAGATTTAGTAAAAGGTACCGTTATTTTTCCCTTTTGCTCATAGCCATAGTCTATGTACAATATTTGAAGCAGTGCTGTTCCTACGCAAAAAGCACATTAATGCACGAGAGAAAAGCTTGAAATGCTTCATATCGCATGATTTTGAGGGACCTGTAACTGAGTCACCAATTTTATATGAGAGTATTTTTACGAAATTATTGCAGGTGGATACGAATAATCTCCTAACACTAATCAGCTGCTAGGTGGAGATACTCAGGTTAGTTCGTTAATAGGTTGATCCAATCATATGATCCAATTTATCTTATTTTTATGCGATAAATTATTTTGGTATTTGAACAACTGACACAGATTGCATTCAAGCGCGGAGGTTCCACTGTCGTAACTTGCCTGCAAAGCCGCAGTGTAGCTAAAGTGTGTGGTGTTAGTATGCTTGGTAATGTGCTTTTGTGCCTGCCCCGCCCCCACCCCACCACCCAATCCTTCCTTGTGTCCTCAACACCACACACTGTTATTGCTGATCTGTGCAACTTCTGTACTCTACTTCAATCAATATGCATTTCTGTATGCAAGATAACGATATAATGAAATAAACAATCATTACAAAAACGAACTCTGTTGCTGTGCAACAAGAAATGTTATGTAACATCAATATTGAATGTATGATTCTAAATGCTTTATATTGAGATATAAATCGTTTGCTAAACAACTGACATCAGACCGATTACCTGCTGCCCTTAATTATCACTGGTAAGTGGAAACAATCATTTTATATCAACGTCATTACCTGGAGATTCGTGGCCCACACTCTTATTTGCACCAATTTACTGTTATAAAATTAATTTTGTAACTTTTCCTATTCTACTTCCTAACTTGAAAATGCAATCGGTCAATAAGAACGTTGGATCATGGGCGCATTTTCCCAAAGTCTCATCTGATATGTTTACATACGCACACGCTCCTTCCTCCCCATTGCATGCCAATTGCCCCCACAACACTTGCCTGCCCCCACCCACCACCACCATATTAGGTTCTCTCACAACTTCCACCGGCGGCTACTGAAGAGGTAATGGCAATCTCCCCTGCCCCTCCTTCCTCCTCCTCCCCTCCACCTGCGGTGCCGCCTCCTACTCCGTCGCGCTGGCGGCTGTGCTCCTGCTTCTCCCCGGACGTTGACGACACCGTCGTTGGTGCTACTGCCCCTGCAGGAGGTGGCGCGGCTGCTGGGAGACCTCGAGGTCAAGAGGCGCGGCGACTGCCTGCCGAAGGACCAACTCATGGCTATCCAGGCTCAGGACCAGGAACTCGCCAAAGTCCTGCAAGAGCAGGTACCGTAGTCTGCATTTACGTTGGCTTTTTCTTCCTTCATATGGCATGACTGCCTGCGTTGAAAGCTTGATAGCTAACCAATATCTTGGATAAAGCAGGCACGTTAGTCTAAACAGATCCATAGCTCATTTGGATATTCTTTACTTGAAAGAAGATTCCGGGCGATTCTTTCCTTGGTCATACATGACCAGAGTTTTTTTTTTTAATCTAACGCCAGTGATGAGCATTTCGTACCATGTGGTATCTTTATGTCCCTCATGAGTACGTAATAAAGGTTTATTTATATTCTTATACCATAGGTCGCCTTTCCATTTTTCACAGCGTTGCTACTTCGAGGGCGCATAGGTCTATCTATCATTTATTACCTCCGCCAAGGAAGTTATGTTTTCGGCGGGTTTGTTTGTCTGTCACAAAGATAACTCAAAAAATTATGTACATATTTTGATGAAAATTACAGGGATTGTTAATTATGTTATGAGGAACAGATGATTAATTTTTGGTGAAGATCCATTCATTTGTTTGTTTGGTTGTTGGCTGCCTCATTATTCCTTATGCCATAACTCGAAAAGTTATTGACGGATTTTTATGAAATTTACACGGGTTGTTAGGTATATCACGAAGAGTAAATGACTAAACTTTGTGATTTGTTCGTTAGTTTCTCTCTGTTTAAAATATTTTTATACTTGCTAACACAATAGCTCAAAAAGTTATGAATGGATCTTTATGATATTTATAGCAGTTGTTGGTGATGTTAAGAGACAGAAATGATTAAATTTTAGTGATGATTAGCTGATCTGTTACTGAGTTTGACTAATTATTATCAGAGTGTTTGCTAGCAGCAGAACTAAAAAAAATATTGACGAAACTTCAAAAAAATTCCTGAAACTGTTAATACTGTTAAAAGGTACTTAATAATTCGATTTTGGTATTGATACAATGAAAATCACGGTTTCAGAACAAATTTGAACTTTTCACTACCGTTGCCTTGCTTGGCGGAGGAACCTATGCTCTCTGAGTATTCTACAGTATGTTACCTTTGATTAAGCTAACGCAATTTTTTTTATTTCTCAAGATAAGTGTCTAACTTTGAAATATGAATATTAACTAAATGTATGGCTATGCTGCAAATATAAACAGCACTTGTAAAATAAATATGTAGCCATTTGCCAAGTTTATCATACAATTTGCTTATTTACGAGTTTTTTTACAGTTGCCTCGGATTATGCAACAAGTTAATAAAAACGTTATAAAGAGGAAATGAATACAAGTGAAGAGGAATATTTTTGTTAAACGTCCAAAAACACGAAATTATAACCAAATCAATTCAATAAACACTGAAATAAGTGTTCAGTAGTGGTAAACATAACAAGATAATTTTAACATGGCAACCTCCATTTTTCATGATTTTTATAAGGCTATTATTAACAGACTTTGTCAGGTTTGATATTTCAGATAGTGGAATGGAATCTGCAGCTGTTTTTACTGTCTGCATTCCACAGGCTTACTTTGCTCGAAAACTGCCGACCATCGTCGTAGACCTTCCGTTTGATCATTACCAAGGGGTTCTCAATGGCATTTATATCGGGGCTATTCGCTGGCCAGGTCATAATCCTTTTTGATTTCAATCCTCCATCTGCAAGCCAGTTAGCAGTGTGCCGTGCTCGGTGTGAGGGAGCATTACGGTATCGTGCTGAAATACCAATTTGGATCTGCATGCGATAGTCTGCTCATCAAGCCATGGAATCAAGTTGGCTTCAAGAAACTGGCAGTACCTTTCTGCATTCAGTTTAACTCCTTCTGCCACTTCAAAGGGACCAATAAGAGTGTCACCTGCTATCCCGGCCTAAAACATTACACCTCCACCACCTTGTTGTCAGTTGTTGACGCTTAAGCCGTGTCTGTTGAGGTCGGTCATGGAGGACCCATCCAGACGCCCACCCATCTGGACCATCAAGCGTGGCTCTACATTCGTCAATAAATATGACCGTGGAGAAATCAGTTTTCATGTTCTCAGCTCATTTGACCCTATTTTCTATATGAGTTTTTTGTTAGAAGTGGTCGTTTGATTGCCTTTTTCACTTTCCCTAGCTTCTGCAGAACCTCACCTCTTGTTTGTCTGCTTAGTATTGGGGCTCCAGCGTCTTCAAATGTTGCCATACTTGCAGAAAGTTGATTTCTAGCCATAGCAACCTTCAGATGTTGCGTATCCCGAGTAGTCAATTTCCTGATAGAGGTTCTATCCGGAGTTTCCCGGTAGACATTGCTTTCAATTGCATAAGCCTTAATTGTTTGGTGATCACACTGTAATTCCTTGGAAACTTCGAGTGTTGTCTTACCAGAAGCCAATAACGAGGTCACTTTGATCTTTTCTTTACAGGTTAGACCGCTTTTCTTGCCCATGTTGACTAGAGAGTGATGTTGCATAATCTGGGGTAACAGCAGAACCCCGTGCAATGAGCAAATGTTGCCAAAACGTGGGAAATGGTTCCGTTTTATTTTTCTCTAATTGTTTTTATAGTTACAACATACCTGTGCACTAACTTACTATGAACATTTTAATTGTTTGACACTTATCTTCAAAGTAAATGAAATTGTGTTTGCATAATCAAAGGTAGCATACTGTAATTCTAGCCTGTGGATATTTTCATTCATAAATTGTACTTAGTGATAGTGTTGGTTGGAAAATGTGAGATGAATAGTTTGTTCATTTTCTGCAGTTTCGTGAACATGAGTTTTTGAGCGAGAGGTTGCTTTTATTTGCAGGAAAGAGCGAAGGCCAAGAAGGCCCGCGAAAAAGCTCGGCAAAAGGCATTGCTGAAGAAGCAGCTGAAGCGGCAGCGTCAAGAAGAGGCCCGCAGGCAGCAAAGGGCTCAGCAGCAGGTGTGTTGGGGGGGGGGTGGTCCTTTGATGAGCCAACACGGTGTATAGGACGCAATTGACTTCCCATGCCGGTGACCCGAGGAACGTACATTTAGACTAATGGTAGCTTCATTCAGTTAATTGAACAATTGCTTTTTGAATACCCACGTATATAATTCAGTATTTAAGAATAATTCTAATACATTTCAATTAAACTGTTGTGCAATTGACTAATTATCACCCGCGAACGAAGTCAGAGAGGTAATAATGTTTTCGTTGAAGATTCAAGTGTGTAATATATTTATATGTCTGTCCACCCAAAAAGAGGTAGAAGGAGTTGAGCAATGCTCATGATTTGTAGCAGGAAGTCTGGTGGGTTGACCTAGATGTAACCGAGGCCAAAAAACTAAAACTCACCTCCCATCAGAAATGGCGGGGATGAATTTTGTTGTCTGTCCACCCAAAAGGAGAAAGGAGTTAAGTGGTTTTTTTATGCCGTCAGATTGGTTGACTGAGATGTGAAAAATGTAAAAACTCCATAGCAGTGGTTCCCATTGGGTGTGCATATGAACCTACAGACTCCCTGTTGGTTCACGCACGGACGCCCTACTGGTCCATGATGTTTGCAGCATCCATGGCAATATTAAAATATATTTATCCCATAGATGATTAAAATGACAGAATATTTAAGGTTATAGGAGAAAACTATCAATTTCTGTAGCTTGTAATAGTCTTTCACTAGCGCCACTGAAGCGCTAGTGAAAACGTCTACTGCTATTACATAAATTTATTGAAATTTAAAATGTTAGCTATGGTATCGTTACCCCTAAATGCTTTTGCTTGATCACTAAAACTTAGATATTTTCCAAAAACGGCGAGAACAGCATATGCTAACCATCATTCAATGCAATAAGTCATTTAGGGCGAGTCAAAATATATTCAAGAGAGTTGAAGGTGATAACTCGCTGTATGTGAATAAGTAATGGGCTGAGCTGGGACGTCACGTGACTGTGACACGAGTAATTATATGTTTGGCGTATTTTCTTATGCCTCAGCCGTTCTGTATTAACTGAAAAGCAATGGTCTGGAGGCCATCGACATCTACAATACTCATTCAGTACGTAATATACTAAGCTGATGACATCTTAATGGCGGGGAGTCCGTGTGCTTCAGGGCGATTTCGCGGGAGGGTCCGTAGAAAACGGAACTTTGGGAACCACTGCTCTAGAGTAAGCTGGCCACAAACAAATGACTGCGTTGAATTTGCCACTTTCCGCAGGTGATGGCCTTACGCCACGAGGCGTTCTAGTTTGCGTAGTTATCTTTTTATTTCAGTGACGTCTAGCGTGTCCTGCAATCGAATATTTTCATTGTTAGATCCAATTGTCTCCAATTTGTTTCGATTTTTGTGCCTCCTTCAAAACAGATGGCAGAAGGAGGAGGAGGTGAAGGAAGTTCTTCATTCGTTGTACAAGCTCAAGTTCACGATAGCAGTCGCCCTGGGCCTTCTGGTTTGCAACCTCAACCTTTGAACCACAGTGACGCCCTTCCTCGCATCAACCCAGCTTCGCCCATACCTGACCTACGTGTTCCTTCTCACGGCTCTGCTTCTTTTAGCGTCGTGTCTGCAGACTTGCCATTGTCTGCCCAAGTGGATACCTTACATCAAAGTCACGTTGCCGGTCGGGAAAATCATAACCCCGATATACATAGTAGGAACCTTTCTTCACCAAATGGTGCAGATGATTATCCAGGCTACGACTCTCCAATACCTCTTGTTCGTGCTGAGTCTGAACACCTGTATGACACGCCGGCAGATGATCTAGGTTTACCCGTTCCCCAACATGGAAATTCAGACTCTACGCAGATGACTCTTGAATCTCGATCTCCACTACGCTTAGCTAATAGATTTGATCAAGGCAACGAGCGCCCACCCAGTATCAGTCGCTCCTTACAGTCTGACCTCGACACCGTTGAACCCTACGCGTCGCAGCCAATCGTACCTCCAGCTTCTGCCAATGCTCCTCTAGCTGCACATCGGCCTGTTCCACGCTCGGTGCCCTTGCCTCCCATCCCATCTCCATCTACCTCGCACAACACTACACAAGATTCATCTTTTGATGATTTGGGTCATCACTACGATACTCCGAGCCTTCTACTTAATGGTCAGCCGGAGTCCAATTGCAACATGCCTTCGGAGCCGCCAGGACCATCACCACTTATGTATGCACAGTCACCTCAACCTTCGATAAATTCCTTACTGTCTGCTACTGCTCATCCTGCCTCTCGCCCTCCTTCTTCTTCCATGTCCCCGACCAGTAATGTTCCCTTGGCTAGCCCTGCTGTGTCACCTTCCCCGCTGCTCCCCGGACAGGATAGTCGTGCTTCCCATGTTCGTATGTCTGCAGCAGAGAGTGAACTGTTCAGAGGGAATCCTCGTGGTGATGGCCACTCCCCTCTTAGTCCAACCCAAATTCGTGGCCTTTCTGAACGCAGCATCTGTACTCCGTCGCCCGGCCAAGCGCCACGTAACCTTCAGGTTCCATCACCCAACTGTGACTTTCGTGCTCCGTCACCGAGCCAAATACAACCAGACAGTCTCAATCCATCCTCAAGCCACTTGCCTCCCAGTCTTCGTGCTCCTTCACCCAATCAAGTACCACTCAACTTTTATGCCCCAACATCTAGCCCAGCACCACATAGCCACCTCATTCCATCTCCAGACCACGTACAACAAAGCCTTCGTATTCCTCCAAATCAAGTTCCATCTAACTTTCACGCTCTGGCTCTGAGTCAGAAACCAAATAATCCTCATTCTCCATCTCGGGGCCAGATTGCCCATAACCTTCAAGCTCCACCCCCAAACCAAGCTCATGATTTTCACAGTATAAGTACAAGCCAAGCACCGCGTAGTGCGAATGGCCCTTCACCAAGTTTGCCTCTCATTAACGTTCACAGTACGTCTCAAATTCATTCGTCACCCCCTCGCTCTGGTACTTCTGACCTTTCACCTCGTCTGTCATCGCCTCCGTCAGGAGCAGCTAGTCCGTCCCATTCAGCTGCCGCGCCCCGTAGTATACCTATCGCCAGTGGGTCGGGCCCCAGTGAGGACTCAGGGCAACACCCTGATCTCTCGCACACGCCTGACTCGAAGCACATGTTGGGGCAAGCGAGACGGCGCTCTGTTGCTGAGGTAATGGATCAGCTGCAGCGCATGCGCGTCACCGATGACCGAAGAGCGAGTGCTGGGGCCATGTTGGAGGATCAGTTGCCGCCTTACCAAGAGCGGTACGTTATCACTAGAGCCTGGATTTATTACGCTTAAAATATTGCAGTTATAGCTCCTAAAAATTGCTCTTATTGCACCTAAAAATTACTCTTGTTGCACCTAAAATTTACTCTTATTGCACCTAAAAATTGGACTTATTGCACGTAAGCAATAGGAGTGGAAGGGATATAGGAAACAAAGAAGAGGAAAATATAGCAAAAAATTGAAAGGACCGGAAAAAAAAGTCTGATAGCAAACGGGAATAGCATGTCAGTGGATCAACGGACACCTGTATCAGTTTGAAGTAGCTACCAATTATCAGTAGGTATACATTGCGCTTGTGCTAATTGGCAATTCTTCCCAATAGTGAGAATGATTCTTGCTCTTGCAAATATCCCGCTTTACCTGTTCCCATGATGTTTTCCCGGAACGGAAAAAGTTATAAAAATTTAATTGTCAAATTTTGCAACTCAATTGTGTTGAACAATATTTGATAAGGGAACCAATTGACATGGCGTTTGAAGTGTTGTGACACGTGGCAGTGATAATAAGTGCCATGAGTTCACACGTCCCTCATCGTAATGCGTTCAATCACGAAACTGAACACGAGGTGTGAGTTAACTTTTTTTTCTCTGTCCACACCTAGAAGTGTGGTTCATTCATATGACTGACGCTGTGCGTTCAGTTATGATATTGTTTCTTTACATTTTTGCTTACATATTGCGTCGATGAAAATAAAGGACATCCAGGTTCCATGTAACTATTTAATTAACGTAAAATAATACTTCTTCTGGATTACGAATTTTATTTCGTAATCCAGAAGTATTATTTTACGTTAATTAAATATTGCGTCGGTTTGAAGTCACATTCGTATCCCATAATCCATAATCTGAGAAACTGATTTTGATAGGAATAGCCTGTTTTAAAAGTAGTTATAGCCCGATAAACTGACAGAAGAGACCTCAGCTCAGAGCAATCAGTTGGACTACCATATCAAAGATGGCGTCCGTGATCTTATAACATTTTCGGGTTTTCTAGTTTGCCTCTCTTGAACGGGAGTACTGTATAGTGATACTGGTCATTAAATTGAAGATAAAAAAATTGTCGACTTGTCCATGATGTGTGAACGCTGCAGAGGATAAATTTAGCATTTATTAGTTCTGTTTACTGAACTTGAATGACGCAGCGCGTTAAAATAGGGACATGCTTCATCCTTCAGTCTACTGCGTTTGCAGCAGCTGCTTCTCTCAAATCAACGCGCCGCGTCCATCAGTTTGAGTGCATGCGTTGCCAGGAGGGACATGTGAACACGGCTTAAAATATTGCATTTATAGCTCTCATTGCAGTTATTGCACTAACTCCGGTAACTGCAATAAATCCGGACTCTAGTTATTACACAGCCTGGTTGTGCGCTGTAAAGTATGGCTTAGGTCTTGCTAATGGCATCCGTTGCTTAGCTCCAGATTTGTGCAAGGTGCCTATCTATAGCTTCATTCTTGCAGATTTTTATTCTGTGGTGGGTTCCTTCAGGGGGCATGGGATGGGCCATAAGGTTAGGTTACTTAGGTTCGCCCAACCTATGTTATGGAAAGCAGCGCCTCCAGGGGGATTTTGTAGGTTACCTTTGCCATCAGGTAGGCCTTCGGGACGTCTCTTTTGTGTCCACTTTGCTTTCTTCCGATTTCATACTCCTAATGATCCTGCTTGCCTCTGCTCTTCCTCCTCTTTCCCCGACTTAGCTACTGCGTTCATGCGCGTTGATCCTATGTAGGAACACCCTCGTGCATGGGTTCCTCGTTTATCTTGGCATACTACATGTCCCATTTCCTCTCTTAGAACAGCTTAGTAGGGATTTAGGAAAGCTTTAGCTGTCTTATATACCACACTTAAAGCGGTGGTTTATCGTTTGAATAGAGGCTGTTCAGTTATTTACGCGTGATATGTATATAGACAGGCAACATCTCTTTGAATTTCTTCTTTAGAGCTCACCAACAAGTAGAAGCGTTATTCTAGTGATCTTCACACCATCTCGTCATCGTTATATTTTTTGTGGCCGTTTTGATTTTCTATGTAGTTGTTCAACAGTCGGACCTACACTTTTGCATGGTTTTACATCCCGGCAGTACTTCGTTGTTATTGGCCGATGCAAGTATGCGCAGTGCATGGTTTATAATTCCAGCCATGGTTGCAAATCTAAAAATAGAAGAACCGATTAAGACCTCCAGAAACGACAAATCATCTGTTCCGACTCCTAGTTTCTTGAAACTTCGACTCCTTCGCCAGTTAGACCGAAGTCCTTCTGGACACACTCGGCGTGCTGGGGCATCCACCGTTACCTAGACAGAAAGCAACCGCCTCAGGTCGCTGCTCGCTCGTAACGAGCTAATCACCTGGACAAACACTTGCGGTCACAGTGATACATGCACAGACACGACGCTGTACCCAATACAATGTGTTTCTTTTTATGCTTCAAAGAAAAAGTGTATGATCTCTCTAATCCCACTCCAACACATGGGTATGAAGAACGTTGGACTCTGCAACTCCCCTTATAACATCGCATAACCTTTGCGGCTCCAATAGCTCGCGCAGCCAAGCACGCCAGATCCTCTTTGAGGCCAAACTCAAAGGTTGGAAAGTGTGCCTAGAGCTATCCCGTTATCACTCAACAAAATCATATGCTAGATCACCAAAGTGGGCATCCAAAGCCCTCTGGTTGGTTGTGTGAAGATGGCACCAAAGCGCCCTAGTATTTAAGCAATTCAGAGGTTGCCTTCGCCATTTCTAGGTTGGTCTTCATTGCTACGTAGTTGTAAGTTTGTAACACGCTGGCATGTGTCGCATTTTTGCAGGTTGAGTGCCTCTCCAGTAAGCCCCAGGTTGTCATTGCCCCAGAGCACCTCCCCAGGCGTCCCGGCAGCCTCACCGCCGCTTGTGGCTTCTCCGGAAAACCCGCCGCGTCCTCCTTCCTCGTCTTCGTCCTCAACAGCGTCATCAGCTTCTTCCGTGGCGCCGGAAAACCCCATGCGAACCTCAGCAGATCAGGTAGCAATATCCCCTCCTGCTGGTGAGGTGGTCCACTTGCACCCACCTCAGTTGCAGCACGCGCAGATGAGGCAACAGCATTTGCATCACCCAAACCCTCATCACTCGTCTGTGTTACCTCAGCAGCTGCAGCAGCAGCACCATCATCATCAGTTTGCCAATATCGCTTGCGCTATCGACCCAACGTATCAGAGGAGACTGATGGAGGGCATGCAGCTCCCTGGTGCTCATCAGAACCCTCCTTCTCACCACCATCACGACCACCTGCCACATCACCTTCATCATCACCACACGCACCATCATCACCCTGAACACCTGCATCACTTGCAGCAACAGCAGCTGTTGCATTTGCAGCAGCAGCAGCAACAACATCAACAGCATCAGTTGCAGTTACAACAAGAAGAGCATCACCGTCATCAGTTGTTGATTTTGCAGCAACAGCAACAACAGCAGCAAAATTTGGCTTATCAACAGGAAATGCAGTTGGTGCAGCAACACCAAGAGCGCTTACAACAGCAGAGATTGTTACAACAACAACAGGAATTGCAAAGTAAGTGTGTCAAGTAATTATAGTCTGTAATACATAGCTAGAGGAAATATTTTTTACTCTACAATTATAGAGAACAAAGGTGTGAATAGAAAACTTTATCCAGCTGAAACTAAAACTTTTTTTTTTCCAATTTGCTCAGATTTCTCTGGTGATAATAATATTGTTGTGCACAGATCCAATACACGCAGCACCTGACCCCCATCAGGAGTGTCCCGCACCTCCCTACATGCCCATACAAGGACAGCGTCGCCCACAGGACCGCACGCCACCGCGCCTAATGGAGCTGAGGGGCGGCCCAGGGGCTGATCCTCCCGCGTCTAAGCTCAGGCCTGGCAAGAGCGCCTCTAAACAAGGCGCTGGCTGCAAGCAGCAGTAGGCAGCGTCGGCTCTGTCGTTCTTTAATTGAATTACTGTATATGCCTTGTTGTTAGTTCACCTCCCAGGGATGGAGACTAAGCGCCACCCACCCTCTTATGACCGACCGCATGGCGAAATGGGGAGATTTTTATCGATCTGGCTAGCCCCAGTCCGCATTACTATTGCTTTTGAACAATGAGGCCGTGCCTCAGTCTGACCAGATGTCCTGAAGAGACGAAAAAGAAAGGGCAAGAGTGAAGTGCAGGGCCTTACACTGCACCATTCCTTGCTACACATTTGTGGAAAGTTTAAAAACAGTCCATTGCTAGCAGCCTCTTACGATTTGTTCAAGGATGGCGTTGGGGGTATTGTGATCTTCCAATCATAGATAGGGATGTATTGAGCCTTTTCTCGAAGATGGCGTTGCGGGTACAGTATTATATCTCCCAATCATAAGGATGTGTTGAGCCTTTAACGTCCTAATGTGAAACTTTATTTGTCAAGAGCAAAATTCATTTGGTTGGTTATCACTTGGCGAAAGTTTGGGTACTTTGTCCCGAATTCTGAATTTTAAAATTTCACTTCACAAAGAGAAACTGAATGACAATTGTGGCAAATTGACCTGGAAAGAACGTTTTATTGAGGAACGTTCAATCAGCAAAGGTATACCGTATAGTTATCCTCCACAAAGTGACCGATTGAAATGTCCTCAGATGTCTAGATTCTTGTCCTGGGGCTCGTACTTCCAACATTGAAGTATTGTAATTTTGGCGTAAAAAATAGAAAAAACTTTCAGATTAAGGGCAGCAAAATTAACGAAGTGTTCGTTGGCTTCAAGTAAGTTCTGGCTGCCATCGTCCTGTTAAGTTCAGTCCCTGAGAGAAAAGAGCAAGCGAGTTACATGCACTGAAAAATTAGCTAGCACAGTTTGTGTCATTCAGTAATTAACTAGCAGGCTACAATATGTTTTAAAGATTAGTTTCCCTTGCAGTGATGTATCTACATTATGCAATGACGCACATCCTAGGGGTGAGTGGTATAGATTGCTGATTCACTCTTTACCGTGATGTCGGGCGTTCTATTCCCGAGTCAGGGAAGGAAGTCTTACTCTGCGGCGATGTGGCGTCAGCATTTCTCCCTCGTTCATAGTTCACCAGCTGGGCACTGGCCTACTCAGATAAAGGGACGGTGGTGATGGGGGGCGCAGTTGTTAAAAGCCTTCCGTCTCTGACGCCTTATCTCAGACGATCTTTGGTCGACTGCAGCCGTACACACTTCTGGGCTTTTGAGAGGATTTGTCTGCCGCAAGAATCAGTGCATGTATTTTTCTAAGTTGCGGGTGTGCGATGAGGGCGACATTACCTTTACTGCAGAGCAGCCTCGTTACTGCCCCGCTGCAGTTCCATCTACAACACGTCACCTCGGGCGCAGCTAACTCCCTCGCAATTACCGAGTGTTGAGGCTGCAGTTTACTGTTGGATCATCTTAGCTTACCATTGGCTGCGCTGTTGTATGCTTTATTGTACATGCCATTAGGAAGGAAGGCGCGTGAAGAAACGAGATTTCATCAACCCTTCCTCGGGTCACTGACTTAACGCTTTCACAGGAAAAAGTATCGCGCCAGCGGTCGTGCGTGGTCACTTGTTGGGTAAAGGGTTCTATCATGACATTTACTACTCGCACTTTACTCTAGCGGTCATACTTGATTGTTTCATTCCTATTTTATTGTCATGCTCATGAGTTTAGTAACTATACTTTACACTTGCATTATAGTATCCTTTCTTCTCTTTCACATTCGTTCCGTACTTGATTGTGGCACTCGTACTTTGCTGTGATGGACATCAACGCTGCACTAGGAATTCACGATGGCACCAGCACTTAGCAAGGCACCGACACATCATCACGACAGGCATATACTTCACTAGTGGCTACTCTGCTGCGGCGCACTTATATTTCATTCTAGCCCCTCGGCCAAAAGTATTCACGTTGCTTCAACTGCCAATATTTTCCGTAGTTCGTTATATGCTGATTTAAATGTAATTCTGTGTGACCGGATAACGTAAAAGATTTACGTTCATACCGTAATAATATATATGAATTTTATTGTGACAAATTCCTGCTTGTTACGACTTTTTATACACAATTCCTAATGCAGTCGCACGAGTGCTGACGCTGTCGGCTCTTTACCAATTCTTTCCAGTTTATCTAAATGTGATTCTGTGTGTTTGTTCTTTGCCAGATCTGTACGTGTCTGTTTTCCCTGTGTGTTTTTTTTTCTTTAATTTTATAGCTGTGTTTTATGCCTTTTTATTTGATGTGCATTATCCAAAAATATTCTGTACCTTGTAGTTTGTGTATCATTCCGTTTTTGTTTCCTATATCGTGTATTATTCAGTTTTTATACCCCATTTTATATTGTGCCTATATCTTCATTTTTTCTTTATATGTCGCTACTTTACTGTATGCTCATAATTGCTTTGCTTTCACTGTTTCCATTCTTCCAATTTTTTGTTGATTAGTTTAGGCTCGCCCATTCTATGTTATGGGGAACAGCGCCCCCAGGGGGACTCTGTAGGTTACCTTAGCTATTAGCTAGGCGTTCGGGACGTATGTCTTTCGTGCCCACTTTCCTTTCCTTTCTTCCCACCTCATTCTCCTACTGATCGTTTGTCCATCAGTTCTTCTTATTCTTTCCCGACTTGCTGTTCCCATGCGCATTGATCCTGTGTGGGAACACCCTCGTGCATGAGTGCCACGTGTCCTTGTTTTTCCTCTGCGATATCGCCTTTGTTGTGGAAACGGAGACTTGAACTTCTGAATATAATAGTTTTTGTTGTGAATCCATTACTTTTCAATATTTCATCTGCCTTTAATTTCATTTTATTTTTTTTATTGTTCCGTGTATAACTAGCTACAGTGTATGCCAAGTTTCATTAAACTAGGTAAACTAGCCTTATGTCACCGTTGTCACGAACAGCGGAAAGCAGCAGCTAGTCCTCAGCGTAAACTACTTAGTAGATTGCGATTGCAAAACTAAGAAAATAATGCAAAACTCATCAATAATACTAGATAGCATTTTTATTTCCTACAAGCTTGCACTTTTCGAAAGTTTTTCTCCATTATTCGTTGCACGCAATTCTTCCATTGCATGCTACAATTTTCAGATCATGTATAGAAGTAGCGTTCGTATGTCCATACTTAACTTGACAATATAGCTCTTACACATTTATTGTTGCCTTAATATATTATTTTTATACATACAAAATTTTGCACGTATATATATGCCTCTATCGTTTAATTTTTATTTTTACCTAAATATTTACGCTTACCAGTCGATTTACTTCATATCTGTAAATTACATAGTAGGTATTGTAAACACGCTGCTGCCAAAATATATTATTGGGCTGTATGGCTGTTTTTTGTTATCTTTCTTTTTATAACTATTTTTCATTTTGTCGCAATCCTGAACAGTATAAACTAGAACGCGTCGTTGCGTAACTCCATCACCCGCGGTGGGAGTAAATTTCATAGCCATCATTTTTGATGGCCGGCTAATCCTATTTTTTTTCTTTTGCGTGGGCACATTGAGAACAGCACACCAGACTCATTGCAAAAAAATCATGAACGTAGCTGAAACTGCCACAGTATGTTTGGGCATCACGCACCCAAGGGTCCCGAGTTCCTTCTCCGCAGGAGATGTAGCGTCTGGCCGCAGATCCTGCTGAGAAGGCTAGTTTTGTAGAGTTAGGTAGGTTCTCTATATTTCCTTTCTGTCCCGCGAGGTGGGCCGCCGATCGAGGTGACAGACTTTTTCTGCGGGGCTCTTACCTTCGCCTGTGCGGGGGCCACAGAAGAGACTGTCCGCACGGGCGCTTCTTTCTGGTCTTCTTCTCTTTTCGTCCATCTCTTGCCACCTGAGCACTACGTTGTGGTTCCGGCTGTAAGCAGAGTAAATCGTCTTAGATCGCTATTGTCTTAGTTTCAGAAATAGCGGGACAATACCCTTTTCATCAAGTGAATAATCATTTGATAATTAATTATTTGCTTTTTTTAGCTACAGTTTCCGCCAAAAGGTGATCCGCACAGTGATGCTAGTCGGCCAGGATGCGCAATTAGAAATATCCCATCCCGACATCGGCTCTCCTCTGCCATATAGTATAAGTTGACTCAGTGCACTACAACTGGCAGGAAAAAAGCGCAAATAGGAAAAAGACACTCGAGTGGACGGGTCCTTACATGGCCTTTCACACGAGAGAGACTAGAGTTGTCTCGTCTACAATGTCAGCTACCTCGATCAACAGTCCATCTTAAGGAACAGAAAGAGGAAAGATAGAGAACCTACCTAAATTTATAAAACTAACCTTCTCAGCAGGAACTGCGGTTACCTGCAACATCCCCTGCGGAGAAGGGACTCTGGACAGCCTTTGGGTTCGTGAGTTCATCTATGAAATGAGTTTTTTACAGATTGACGTCCTAATTCCAAAAATCACAGCCATTTTTGGGTTAAATGCTTACTTATCTGGATATATGACTTTGAAGTTCTATTTTCCCCTACCTAATACTGAAAAAATTAAAGGTAGATACCCAACTTTATTTGGCCAAAATTGGCAACAGTATTGATAAATAAAGTAGGTTTTTTTTAAGAGTAACTAAGGTTAGGCTAGATTTGGTCTGGTTAGGTTAGTTACTACAACAGAACTACTTTATCGATATTGCTGTTTGCCCTTAAGATTGTAGCAAAAAAGTTTGGTACCTCGGGACTGTTTTTTTTTTTTTTTTTTTAGCATTAGATAGGGGAAAATAGAACTTCAAAGTCAAATATCTCGAATACCATTTCTCCCAAAAATGGTTAGGAATTTTGGCTTCACGACGTGTCAATATACGTATAAAGAAACACAAATTATATGTATCAACTTGACTGGGCGAAAGAGTAAATAATTACCCTTTGAGTATTAAGCCCGCTGCAGACGCTATCCTTAAGAGCCAAACACACTACGCATACCGCCAACTCAAAATCTGTGCGCAAACCCCAACTCCTGCCAATTTGTGTAGTGCGTGGGGACGCTTGTGCTCTAACTCAAGCCAAAATTCTAGGCATGAGTTGGAGTTTCGGCTGTTCAGATTTTCCATACTTACTTGAAGTTTATATGGCATCCCTCCAACGATGGGTTTGGGCGCCTCGAAAATTTTCCTGATATATGTGTTGGAACTTACAGTACAGCTTGTACAGTGCAAGGATGTTTAATATCTGTATTCAACCTCCCTGGAGTTGCCGACTGACGGTTTTTTGCAGCGGAGCTGAGAGATTGGGCTTGCGCAGTGTGTGTGGGGTAGCAAGTTTGCACAAGTCGCAGCTCAAACCTCGCATACGCTGGAGTTGGAGTTGATGGCATATGTAGTGAATGGGCCCCATTATATCCTTCAAACAAGAGTCTCGACTTATGTCTTGCCTCGGTCTTGCGAGACTCGGCCACAATAAAGTACAGATCTTTCATTGTACATGATGTGCGCGTTTGGTGGATGTTGTAGGTATTAGGCCGTAATTTCGGGTAAGTTGGACTATATTCGGGTTTAATGTCGGGTAGGTTAGGGGAGGCAAGGACTGTTTGTTTGTTTTTTTTTTTTTCATTTAAAAATTTGAACGATCCACCAAACGCGCACAACATACATACTGTGACTGGAACACGCAGACGGTAGCGAGGATAGCGTCAGCTGCACTGAAGTTTGTTCAAAATGTACGAGTTTGATAAATAAAGCGCATCAGAAGAAATACTATTGCTATAAAAAATACGAAGATAATAGTGTAAAGAGGTCACCATTGCATTAGCACAATTGCCTGATACGAACAAAAGAAAATTCTTACTTGCTAACCAGTATCTTGCTTATTCAACCTTTTTCATTTTTGCTCTTTCACCCGTTTCCTGCTTATTCACTCGTTTCTTGCAAGTTCGCCCGTTTCTTGCTTGTTCACCCATTTCTTGCTTGTTCACCCATTTCTTGTTTGTTCACCCATTTCTTGCTTGTTCACCCATTTCTTGCTTGTTCACTCATTTCTTGCTTGTTCACCCATTTCTTGCTTGTTCACCCATTTCTTGCTTGTTCACACTGTTTCTTGTGAATGGATCACGGGTTCTCGATGGCTGGGGTTAAGACTTGGTGAATGGCCTGGCAACGGACCCAAAACATCAATACATACTATGATCTCTTAGCCTTCTGTGCCCAACTTTGCCCCGTGACATGGCGCTTTATCAGCTGGAATATACAAATCCCCACTAGATCGTTGGGAGGAGTTACTCCTGGAGGAATTTTGATTCCATTCATATTCATGGCAGGATTGTGAGTAAACCATTGTTGATGAGGAGAAGCAGCCCCATACATGAATGGTCTCAGGATTTTTCGTTTTTGGCACAATGCAGGACTCATGATAACGTTCGCTCATTCTTCTGACCGCCGCTTCTCCAGATCTCCCAAACGGCCGACAGAGGCTTCGTCAGAGAAAATTACTTTGCTTCAGTATTCGGCTGGCCAGTGTTTATACAGCTGACAGATTTTAGTCCGTCTTTAACGTTGTTCCTAGAGAAGAAGGGCTTTTTTGCCGCCCGTCCCTGCACCAGACCTTTGTTCCAAAGTCCTCGTTTGACTATTCTCACAAATGCTTAACACCAGCCTGCTTCCAATATTGTACAAGCTGTGCAGTGTGCACACATGGCAACGCGATTTCGGAACCGATTCCTCAATAGGAGTCGGTCCTACCGCCCGCTGGACACTATTATAGGCCGTCCGGAAGCTTCCTTTGCCAAAAAGGAGCCAGTCTCCTTGAATGTGTACAGTTTGGTAGTTGGTTCCTTCAGGTGCAGTCTCCCTAGCGCTCCTGGGCCCGTGGCCGCTCCCCTGCAAAGTTGAGAAACAATGAAAATCTCCAGCATGAAATTTCAGCAACAAAATTTGTAAAACACAAAATTTTCGTCACTGCCAATACTTTTAGCCATGACTGTAGTTTCTGTTTCTCAGTTAATTAAGCATAGTGATGAGCGTGATCGAAGCGTCTGTGCCGCGTCCCTGTGTGGACACCTCGTCTGTCAGCGGTAACTGAAGTAATGTGGTTGCCGATATCACGGCTTTTCTTGTCAGCCAATTTTGTATCTGCGTTGAAAGAAATGCACGCACGCAGTTGCACAGTGCTGAGATCACCAACAAGCTGAATATTGTTAATTTATTTCTTCTATGCGTTCTATATAAAGGAGACAGAGTATTTGTTCTAAAGTTAACAAAATAAACAAGTTAATATATAATGATGGTTTATTAACAAAAAAATTGGAACGTACACAGTCACAAAATAAAAAAATCCTAATTCTTGTGCAATTTCTACAAGATGTAAAAGAATTTTTACTGAATTGTGGATTTTTTATGCATACATTCTCTTCAATTTGTTAGATATAAATCTAATTCCAACTTTTTTTGCACAAAACCTGATGCGCCAATCATAGATTAAAACTTCTTCGGAGTTAATGTATATAGTAAAGCGTAAAATGCTTTTAATTTAAGAGCTATTGCAAATACAGGATAATAACATGGCTTTACTATTTTGAAGTTTTTTAGTCTTCACTAGCTACCCCTTCGCGGAGCTTCCAGTTAGGTCCCCTATTTAAAATCTGCGATGGGTGCCCCTCTTACTTATATGCAAACCCGTTGGGCTGCCGTAACGTGAATAAATGGTAACCGTAAGCCGAGATGCGGTTACTGTAAACGACTCCTGACACCGGCACGACAGCGCAGTCTGCTGACAACTAAGCTTCGTAAGTGCGAAAGTAAACAAAAACTAATTTCTGTGCTAATTATAACTTCGTCTCTGGACTTGTGCTCATTATTCAATGAACGAGTGCACCTCCAAAAATGACGGCAACAAACATATGCCGCATCTCTTCAGTATTCATGGCTGTAGCGATGATGCAACAGTGTACGGATTTAAATTGCTACTTTTAGCTGAAATAAATCCAATGCCGGGGCCTTGGTTACGGGAGCAGAAGTGGCGGCGCGCCACTCGGTCTATATTAATATCCTGTGGAGAAGCAAGGAGGTGAGAAATAGAGCGATGACACGTTTTTACCGGCAGCTAAATGTTGTGTTTTTACCCAAAGTTGCAGCTACCTAAATATTTAGCTTTTTTGAGGGGGCGCAATTGGGGTCCTGGTAATGGGTCGGTGGGACTCCTAAAAACTGCAAAACTTACTTTCGCTGCTACACATTGCAGCCACATTACGCTTCTGCTTGTTAGCTACGAATTTGACGATTCAAGCACAGTTGCAGACCGCTCTTGTTTTAGGGCGAGGGATGCTGGGTCTGCCATTGCAGCTACAACGTTCCTCAGTTTCATATTACAGCAAATGGCGGGCAGGGCAAGTGTTAAGCTGCCGCCCTCAGGCGCCGCTGTAATAAATTACGAGTGTACTTCCGCGCTCAATTCAACGAAGCAGCAACCTATGAACGCCGCATCCCTTTTTATGATATAAACGTGGAAACCATAGTCATAACTGATTCTAAAAACAGAAAAATATTCAAAATCACGTTGATATATGACCTTCTAATTACATAATTTCGGTGAAAATGGCAAACTTGGCATTTTTTAGGAAGTGCTATGCACCACTATAGCTGCTACAAGTGAACAGCGCAGGATCATAATTATTTTTGAGAAACTTTTTTTTCACACAAAAAGGAATTTGTTACCCAATAATTTGTTTTCTTTAAGTTGGAGGTCAAATCTAAATTGAATGAATATTGCAATATGATTACCATTCAAACATACTTTGAAAGCCAAAACTGGGTCAAATTTTTGCATTTCATATTTATTAGGCAAAATATATCTCTGAGGTCCTCTTGCGAGTGCGATATTTTACGTTTTAGTCCGGTTACCAAACGTTCATGTTTAGTGTGCGTGATCTGACAAGCCGCAAACCAGTCATTAGCGGTTGCTACTATCTACCTTTGCGTAATGCCAATTGAATTAACAAAGTTAATATTTTCGTCAAAATTCATTTTTAAAAAGTTATTTTCAGAATCAATTAAAGGACTGATCAACTCTATACCAGATTTACGTTAGCCCTTTCTTAATTTCTTTCACGCAGTACACTTCCAACATTGGTATTCGTAGGGGAGAGGCAGATTATTTTATTAATTAAAGAAGGGTGTGAGAGTCCAAATTGAAGGTTTGTCAGTGTCAAAATGTTAGCAACATAACTCGAAAAGTTATGAGCGGAACTGCAAAAAAAATTATAAGAGCTAGTAGTATTACCGTTAACTGGCACAAATTATTAGATTGTGGTTCTGGTACAAAGAAGATTATAGTTTGAAAACAAATTTGAATTTTTCGGTTACTTCTACCTCCGTAAAGCACTGAAGACGGAAAATTCAAATTAGTTTTGCTACTAGGGTTTGTTTTATCACGACGAAAATCTTAAGTTAGTTAGGTTCGCCCATCCTATGTTATGGGGAGTAGCGCCCTCTTAGCCATTAGTTAGGCTCTTGGGACGTCTGTCTTTTGTACCCACTTTGCTTCTTTCCACTTTCATACTCCTACTGATCTTACTCCCCATGGTCAAACTGATGCTGGGGCTGCGATTGCAAGTAGTATTACAACAGTATTCCAATGACATGACATGCAATGTATGATGTGTATCTCAATGAACGTGATGAAGATCAGCTTCTGCAGTTTGATTGAAACTTAGCGAAGCCGCTCACAGGTCAGAAGTTCTAGGAAAGTCCAACCTACTGTGCCTCATTGCACTAATCAATTGATGACCCAATGGAAAGCGCATCTTTATTATGCCATGTCCGTGTCTATTGGACCAACATCTAACAAATTAAACATTTCAGCAAGCATCTGTATTTGCTGCTACATGGCCGCTGAAACTAGTGAACCGAATGGCCCAGGAATTCAGATGGCGAACTGACGCTGTAACAGCTTAGTTCAATTTTCTTGTGACGTATAGAGGTTCTATAAGTAGTCAAATAGCATATAACTGGGAATGGGTTTTAAGAATACTATCGCAGGTAAACATATACAGTGTTTTATTTCTTTCTATCAGCAATAGTCTCTTCGCGGAGCTAAAAGTATCAATTTCATACATCACGCATTCAAAAAGTAGACATTACATACATCTAGTTCAAATACAGTGGGTAACATTTTAAAATTAATACAAATATACAATACCGATTGAAGCGGTAACTCAACTAGTTACTACCAAAAAACTACTATCATCAGAGCAGGACCCTGAAGAACCGCGAAGTCCATGGGGTTCCATTTAAATAATTATACTTTATTAATCGTCACTAGAGGGCCCAGCCGTCAAAAATAACGGCAATATTATTTTTTTATCAAGTTTTTTATCGTTCCGGTTCCCAGTATCGGTTTTGCTGTAAAATAGGTCACATACCTGCAGGCCTGATCTTCCATTAATGAAACGCAAGTTATACAACCATGCGTTTTACAAGAACAAAATGTCCCCTCTGCAAGATAAAACACGGATATTACTTTGTAATAATTAGTCAAACGTTGAGCTGCGCTAAGAAAATATAGTTCAGTCAAGAGAATTCACCGGAAATGCTAAGGCTTTACCGTAACCTGGATACCAACCGATAGTGAACTTAAACTTTTATGGGTGAAATTTAGCTGCGATGTAAATTCAATTACACGAAAGGAGCGAAAACCCCAACCAAGGAGCTTTAATAGAGAAGAAGGAGGAGGGAGCCCTGCGGCCCCATTCATAGATTCGCCAGCGAGTCAACCAGATCTTTTGTGCTGTGAGACGCGTTCATGAATCTCATTGGTGGAAGTGACGCGGGAGCATTGAGTTTTACGGGGGAGCAGCAGACAAACCGATACACTTATATGCGATTAGTGCATACGGCGACTGGCTGCAGCCATAATCTAATCTTGAGCTTCACGGACGAGGCTCCTGGCTCCCTCCTCTCTTTTGAAGCTATTTGACCCCAGCCATGACGCAACCTCTCGGACTGCAACAAAAAATCTAGCTAAAACTTATTCGATATAGCTTATACCCAACAGGACCAAAAACCGTATCAAATATTATGAAAGATACCGCCTTTCATCTACCACGCTCAGAAGAATCATCATCATCGCCATATCAAAAAGTACTGAGCTAGTTTTCAAAGCTAAGCGACATTCAGCAAATGCAGTATTTCCACTTGTGACCATCTATTTCAGAAACTATATTTGTTAGAATTACTCCAAGGGCTGATATTTTATGGTACCTCAACTTGTTTTTCAGTAGATGAATTGTTTCCTATCTAAATCCTTAACAGCGTGACGGAGGGAAAGGTAAAAACAAACCAAAAGAGAGAGAGTGAGAGTAAGCGATCAACAACTGTACATTATTATATTGTGGATTTCAAGCGGCGTGGGCCAGTATAGTATCAGTGCATTAATTTTGGTTGCGAGATCAACTGAAGCAAATCATGCTAAATTCACTGGAAATTTTTAGATATGATACGAGCTTCTGAGCACAATGGGCTACATTTAGGAGGGTCTCCTCCACTTGGGCGCGTACAGTAATGTACTGTTGCCAGGCTTACCCATGACACAAACTTTCCTTTGGACAAAAAAATTTGATCAGTCGATATTCGATGTCGCCTCTCCAGGAATCGGAAAAATGCAAACGGTTTTCTGCTGGGGATCATCCCTGAAACTGGGGCGTCATCTCAACCCTGAGTGATACTGTCGTGCAAGGCACAGTTACATCACAGCGCGTTCCTAATACTGTCCGTTTGTCCTTCCGTCCAACAGTCGCTGAGGATGTCGCCAGGTGTTGTGCTCCGTAGTGTGGTGCAATACAGAGCTAATAATAACAGGGCGGTGATGAAAGAAGTGGTCCTGGCACCGCGGCGATGGAGTAAATTACATTGTGTCGGAGTACTAGCGAAGTAATAATGGTATTACTAACAGCAGTTTACGATGAACCTAATCGCTTATAGCTGAAATATTGGCTCCATAGGAGTGAGGTGACTCCACCGTTCATTTTTGGTGTACGTTCTAAGGTATGGGAGTCTTGTGTAAATATTTACCTCTTGACCCAGTAGAGTTGATGGACATGACACATTGTTTTTAGTAAATTAGAACGTAGTGATTTAAAAAAATCAAAGCGATTTCTTAGGCAAATGCATAGTTTTCGAGATATTCGACTTAGAAGTTCTATTTTTCCCCTTCGAAATACTGAAGAAAAAAGTTCCAAGGTACCCAAGTTTTTTTTCCAAAGGGGCAAAAGCACTATTGATAGTTGAAGTAGATTTTTCTTGGTAGTAAATAACCTAACCTAATCAATATTGCTGTTGCCCCTTTTGAAAAAATTAGGTACCTAGAATTTTTTTTTTCAGTATTTCAAAGGGGAAAAATAGAATTTCAAAGTCAAATATCTCGAAAACTATACATTTGCCCAAGATATGGTTATGATTTTGAAATCTGCACGTCTGAATTAATTAAAAACAATGTATCATATCCACCAACTCTACTGGGTCAAGAGGTAAATATTAGCCAAATCTTGAACTGTATGTATATAGAGCGAAGTATTTTTACACATCATATGCGTATTTTAAGCCTCCGCACCCACAGCGGACATCTGGATGCAAAAAGAGGGGGAAAAGACGTGCAGTATGCCAACAGTAACATAAGTGGAAGCCATGCAAGAGGTTGTTGCCACACAAGATCAACGTGCATCGGGAATAGAGAGTCTGGAAAGAAGAGGAGGAATAGAACACAGGAGTATGAAACTGGAAGGATGCAAACATATGCCCCTTGAGGGGTCATCTTCCTGCAGCACCTTGACAACCAGCTCTTAAGAGTAGGATCGGTGTCTTTTCGTACACCCCGAGTTGCTTCGTAGTCCGATTGACAGTCTGGGTGCAGTTTTCTTTCATCTTCCTCACTGCTACCGACAGCGCTGCTTTTTTTCCTTTTCCTTGTCGCTACAGAGAGTCTGGGTGCTATTTTTTTATCTTCCGAGTTTAAATGGTCATGCCCGTTTCTGTTTTCCAGTCTGTGTACATTCTTATAAACCACTTTCACCTCGCGAACACGTCACAACGTCATTCCTCCTCAGACTGCTTACCTTGGACGTGTGCATCTGTTGTATAGTAAAGCTGTAGTTTTATTTAAAAAATAGATATCCTCGACACACTCTTTACATTTTCGTAGCCCGTGCCTCTTCCTTTTAAGTTAACTAACTGAAATAAGTTACATGGATTCTAAAATAAACCTAGTAAACGAACATATTTCTACCAGCAGCATTAAAAATACATGTATTTCGGGAACAGGATAAACACGTACGTGCGATGCCAGTCAAGTTTCACGCACTTAATGTTCTGTTTTCTCTCGTTTAATTGAAACCTTATATCTAAGAGCGCGGGTAAAGGTAATCAGATAAACAGTTTAGTTCTGAAGTTTTTAGACATCATCGATTGGATGACGAAATCACTCTTTTGAGGCTCGACTCGAGTGGAACTTCAGACAAGCAAGCAAGTGTTCTGGCTTCGATCCGTTTATTTGAGTTTAAATTGTTAACACTTAATCGCTCCGTGAAATCAAGTTTTCGGCCGTCGCAATGAAATCAAATTGTTAGTTACACCTACAGCTCTATTCAAAGTTATGAAACCAACGCTTCTGTCAGGAGCCGGGAAAGTCAGACCTTTTGAGCTTAGCGTAACTCGACCATGCGGAGTGAGCTGATGACGCTATCACATGAGCTACAGAGATGAAGGTATGGACTTAGATGAAATATATTTCGAATTCAACTTCTAGCTTATTAGTGGTGCCGTCTACCGAATTTTCTAAAAAAGTTATAATAATTAACTAAAATATAACTAATACCGCGCTTTCGAGAGCAATGGCGGAATATTTTTGCCATCAACTCTGCTGTTGAGCTATCCAAAATGCTGACTAGAAAAAGCATCACATTACCGCGGCATTGGAACGCCAAATGATCAATCGCGTAATAGAGAATCGAGATGGAGGACTCCCTATTTTATGACTGCGTTCCCCAGCAGTGGCAGTGAACGTACGTGTTGAGGCGTCGCGCATGTCGCATCATTCTTCCTGCCCTGACGCCCGACGGTAACAGCAGATTCCCATAAGGAATCGCAACGATCATTTAGCCAGGAAATCTCAGCATCGCTGTCAGCGACGGGCAAGAAACGTGCAAATAATCTGGCCATCAGCCATCTGCCGAGGCACAGCCGGCTGTCGCTCCTCGCCGGCTAACGATGTACAAAATTGGAAAACTATCAAACTAAAAAAAACATGCTTTCTAAACTGAATTGACTGGACGCATGCAGATTGAGAGTAGCATTCATTGGACAGCTGCACAAAGCGGCAGAAAGGTTTACTTTTTTAAAACCAATTTTCCGTAAAACTTGAATTCCACTGAGCTGGAATAAATGCTAAAATAGTCTTTTCATTTTAAACTGAATCTTCGAAACCTCACTTTTTGTATCACTTCATCTTTGCATTTTTATTGAATTTTCTAAATGGTAATTTTTCCTTCATCATCCCGTAACTTTCATCTTACCAGAAGATGTACAGATGTCAAAAGATCCATTTCAGCAGAATAATACCTACAAATGGTAATTTTAATGCAATATTTTCTTGGTTAGCCGCCATAGACAAAGACAAACTATATCTAACTCACTACCTATTTCCATGAACAGAGACGAGGAATTTGTATAACAGCTCGACGCCCAGAGGAAAACCGGAAAACTTTGAAAAATATCTTGGCATAGCAGGTAAAGATATTTTTCAAGCTGGAGTTCAACAAAGAAATTACATTTTTGAACACTTACACATCGGGTGAGAAATATATTTTGCAACGGCATAGATAGTATCTTAATCTGTCACAACAAGGTATATAAGAATTCAAAATTCTTCTTACCGTAGTCATTTAATTTCAGAATGAATTCTCTCAAATTTTGCTTTGTCTTAGTCAAAGTTACCTCCTTTAGCCTTGACTACTGTCCGAAAACGCTTCGAAAAAAATGGGTAATAAAGGCACCCACAATATACTGTTGGCTTCAGCCGATGTACGTATAGGAGCTCGCTTCATACAATACAGGTTATTTGTGTTCTTTCATAAATCTATGCCTTAAGGCTGGACTAGAGTGGATAGTCCGTTTGGGTTGAGGTCGGACGAAAATGAGGGCCACAAAACTTTACCAACGAGGAGGATAAATTGTTGATGCACCATCCTTGGGTCCTGCGCGATGAGTGCGCATAGCTGCATTACGTTGAAAGGTCCACATGTGTTCTTTTAAGTGCTATTGGGCTTCTACAAGCATCGGGGCCATTGTTGTCAGCAAGTAACTCTCCGTGTGGATTTTTTTTTCTTTCATTTCTTCACTGACGACAACCACCCACTCCCAGCTGCGTGCCTCGGTTGCTCCATTTCTGAAGCGTCTTAGGGTTGGAGCATACGCTAAATGTGGACACGTCGAGTAGGACATCGGCATATTGCAAAAAAAAAAAATTATTCTAGAATTTAATAACCCAGATTTTGCATCTTCATTTTCCTTAATGTGACAAATCAAAATTTTCCCCGTTGCAAAGCATATTCCTCAGCAGATAGTAGTTACTAAAAATGTGGTAGCTACTGCGCTAGTTTAAGCCTCCGTATTCGCAACGTTCGCTGTAGTGCCCTTCCCCAAACAAATGAAACAAGGACCATGCAGTACATCGGCAGAAACGAGGAGCCCATGCACGAGAGTTTCTTTACACAGGATCAACCCGCATGGCAACAATAAATTTGGGAAAAATAGCAAAGCAAAACAACAGTAGGAGCATGAAAATAGGAAAAAGGGGGCATGAAAGGCCGCCGTCCTGAAGACCTAACTAAGGCGAAGGTAACCTATGGGGAACCCATGAAGGCGTTGCTTATCATGAACGAACGTAGCTAATCTAAACCTATGGCCTGTGACCCAGTATATGCCCATTAGAGGAGTTGGCTATTGTTAGAAAGCTGTTAGTACTAAATTCAAACGATTTTTTAAATAAATAAATCCTCTAATGCTAGATTTAGCTAATCTTATCTATGACTCTCATGAGAATAACACTATTTGCTATGTGCCGTAGTTGGCACGCCCTATACGTTTAAGGGTTAATCTGGTGGGTACGGCATCTCGAGAAGAGATTTTAAGAGAGTTTTCTTTCGCGCTTTCTTTATGCGGTATTGCACGACGGCCGTGCCAGCGGGGTGGCAGGGGCGCCGCAGCTTCCATTGCTGTTGTCAGAAGTTACTCTGAACGTCTCACGTGACCTTTGCGGCGGCGCTGGCAGAGACCGAGATACAGCCCGCAGGGTGATGCAGCGTGACGAAAGTGAAAGGGAGCAGTTCGCACTGGACGGTAATGTACATAACGCTCTGTACTACTCTGACTGGACGGTAATGTACATAACGCTCTGTACTACTCTGACTGGACGGTAATGTCCATAACGCTCTGTACAACTCCGACTGCACGGTAATGTCCATAACGCTCTGTACTACTCCGACTGCACGGTAATGTACATAACGCTCTGTACTACTCCGACTGCACGGTAATGTCCATAACGCTCTGTACTACTCCGACTGCACGGTAATGTCCATAACGCTCTGTACTACTCCGACTGCACGGTAATGTACATAACGCTCTGTACTACTCCGACTGCACGGTAATGTACATAACGCTCTGTACTACTCCGACTGCACGGTAA
>LQNS02278098.1:1178874-1195643 GCA_001587735.2 Parhyale hawaiensis | reverse complement strand
TAACGCTCTGTACTACTCCGACTGCACGGTAATGTACATAACGCTCTGTACTACTCCGACTGCACGGTAATGTACATAACGCTCTGTACTACTCCGACTGCACGGTAATGTACATAACGCTCTGTACTATTCCGGAAATAAGTGCTTTTGTTCATAAACAAAAATCATTTATACCTCTATAGTCCACATTAAAATTCAGTTTTGCCGAGAATAGAACTTAGTTAAGCACGACCGAATGGTTGTCTTGTGTGTAAGAGTGCTGGCGCTGCACCGTAAGGTTTACCTCACATGATACGCAGGGAACAATAACAGCAACGTTGCATTGTAGTGCCCTGGTGATACGCACCTAACCAGTTTTATTCTTGAGGCAAAGTGAAATTAATTTCATAATGTTACCTCTTCAGTGTGAATGACACTAGTTATAGT
This sequence comes from Parhyale hawaiensis, assembly GCA_001587735.2. Taxonomy (NCBI): domain Eukaryota; kingdom Metazoa; phylum Arthropoda; class Malacostraca; order Amphipoda; family Hyalidae; genus Parhyale; species Parhyale hawaiensis. Next base: position 1,195,217 of record LQNS02278098.1, on the reverse strand, counting down.
CCAAGTTTTAAACTTCCGTTTCCCTACGAAGAAAATAGCAAGTCGATAGACACGGAAATCCCATGCACGAAGGTGCTCCCACACAGGATAAAGGCGCATGGGACAAGCCGGGTAAGACGAGAAAGAACAAAAAAAAAAAAACAATATAAGTAGCAGTATGAAATCGGAAGGAAGCAAAGAGGGCACAGAAAACAGACGTCCCGAAGGCCCAGCTGATGGCTAATGTAACCTACAGGGTCCCCTGGGGGCGCTGCTTCCCATAACATAGGATGGACAAATCGAAGGTTAATGAAGATATTTTTTATGCCGAATGAATGGCTGTTTCTTTAGTTCATTGTTACTTCCCGGTAACTGTGCAATGTGCGCGTCGACAATATCATTATAACAAGCAACACACTGTTTCGCACAAGCAAGTTTAACATGTTAGCGGACAGATTAAAATAACGAGTTTATTGCCATAAACCTCAAAAATCCAAAGTTCACTTTTTGAACTCGCTTAGGTTTGTTCTTTTTAAAATTTGAATACTATATAGTCTGACCATTTTATCAAGGCAGTTCGGCCGTGGTCAAATTCCTCTATAGCGTTGCCAATTCTATACGAGTATTTCTGAGATTTTGTTCGGCCCATATCTTAGCTCCGCCCACTACCTGTATATAGAGAAATCTTAGAAATACCCGCAGAATTGGCACCGCAATAAAGGAATTTGACCAAGGCCGAACTGCCTCGATAATATGGTCAGACTATAGTTAGCTATTAATTTGAAGTTTATTAAATGTCCCTTTCAACTACTAGTGCGATATAAAGGCATTAAGGCACAAGACGGGAGATCGACATAAGTCGACGCAAGCCGTTAACAGGTTAATGGACCTCCTTGACTATTCGTGAGCTTCCCTAAATGGCAACACTTGGTTTCCCCTTAATTGAAACAGCAGTAAATTTCATCAGACTGCAGCCTGAAGACGTCGCTGCTGCACAGCTGATGTTAATACCCGTACATATTTCATCGACTCAAGAAGACGGGTAAGGAAGGAACAGATGAGCCGCAAGTGAAAGGAGGAGCAAAGGCCGGGCGGGATAAGGGATGTTGGCATGAAAGTGCACGCGCCAGGTAAGGGAATAGCAGCGACTGCTGGCGCTGATTATATCTGAATTTTGCTTACGTCAACGGTCATGGCACGAAGTTGCGCACGTCCAGCGATGAGGAAATAAATAAGTTGTGGCATATGGCGCCGTTGCGTCAACATAAGAATAAAAATAAAGTGCGTGAGAACGAGCGTCTCGCAATTCCCGTCACTTCTCGCGGCTACAGTAGGGGAATCTAAGGAGTTAGTCAATTCCACAGTACAGTAGAGTGCTATAGAATTGCAGAACCCGCAGTTCAGGGCGATTAATCTTTCAAGCGGTGCGATAAGTTCTGATTCGGCACAAAAATTAAAAAAACTGCAATTAGCTCCTAACAGGTTTCCTAAGAGAATTTTTTCGAGGACACAACCGTGAAATTTTTATTTACTTTTTTGCGAGGTTAAGCCGTAGAAGGCTACATCGTTACATCAATCATTTTTCTTTCCTTTTACTTCTAGCGGAATTTTTAGAGCAGAGAGATCAGGGAAATGTAAAATGTCTTCAATTTGCCTTGTCTCACTATACAGGGTGTTGCAAAATTCTTGGTACACACTTCGGCTACTAGTAGAAAATATCAAGATAAACCCTTTTACACTTTTGAAAATGCCGATTTCCTCCGACAAGGAGGTTATGTTTTCGTCGTGTTCGTCTGTCTGTCTGTCTTGTTGTCTGTCTGTCTGTCATGTTGTCTGTCTGTCTGTCTGTCATGTTGTCTGTCTGTCTTGTTGTCTGTCTGTCTTGTTGTCTGTCTGTCTTGTTGTCTGTCTGTCTTGTTGTCTGTCTGTCTTGTTGTCTGTCTTGTTGTCTGTCTATCTTGTGGTCTGTCTATCTTGTGGTCTGTCTGGCTTTTTGTCTGTCTGTCACCAAGATAACTCAAAAAGTTATGGACCGATTTGGACGAAATTTGCAGGGAATGTTAGGCATGTTAGGAGGCACAGATGATTAACTTTTGGTGAAGATACGTCCATCCATTTGTTTGTTGATCTGCCTCATTTTTCTTAATGCCATAACTCAAAAAGGTATGAACGGATTTTTATGAAATTCACACGAGTTGTTAGGTATATAACGAAGAGTAAATTACCAAATTTTGGTAATGATTTGTTTGTTCGTTCGTTAGTCACGGTTTTTAATTTTATGCTTGTTAGCACAATAAATAAAAAATAAGGAATGGATCTTTATGAAATTTATAGGGGTTGTTAGTAATGCTAAAAGACATAAATGATTATATTTTGGTGCAGATCAGTTCGTTCGTTTGTATGTTTGACTCATGATTGTCATAACGTTTGTTAGCAGAATAACGCAAAAAGTTTTGAACGGATCTTCAAGAAAAGTGCACAAGCTGTTATTATTATCATTAAAAAGCACAAATGATCAGATTTGGCAGTTGATACAAAGAAAAGTATGGTTTCAGAGCCAATTTGAATTTTTTACTACCGTTGCCTCGCTTGGCGGAGGTATGCGCTTTCAGAGTGCTATAGTTTTTAAGGTATTGGGCTTAGAAAATTTATGGGAATTCAAGATAGTACTGCAGTGTGAAGTATATTGAACAGAATAATTATCATCCGTGTCATTTCCAGAGAGTCCAGCTAGGGTCTACTTCCCACAGATTATGCTCATCGTGAACGATTCGCGCAGAGGTTTTTGAATCAGGAGCTAAAAGATCCCATTTTGCAGAACAGGTGTTGTTCACGGATGAAGGTACACCTAAACGGAAAAAGTTCTGTAACGCTAAATTTATATTTACGTCCTAATTAAACCTATTGGCTACCAAAATTCAGGTCCACCTGAGCGGCATAACATACTATATGATTCTCATCTGCAAACGAAGTGGTTCGTTATGAACCGCAAACCACCTGAGAGAACAGATGTTTTCATTCTATGGGTGTCCATCTACATATAGTTGTATGTCTTTCCAACCAAAAACTGCCAGAAGAAATTGGGTTATCATCTCCGTCTCCTACAGCAGTCGATCAGGTGGGTAGACCTAGCTGTGAAAATGACCAACGCGGCTAACTTAGCACTTTCAGCCCCCACTCCATGCGAGTGATGACCTCACGTCACGAAGCATTCTAGTTTCATTCTGCCTTTGAAAAAATTTCATAACTTCGCTTGGATCTAAGTTGTTGGTCAATCTTCTCCGACATTTATTTCAATCTTTCTTAGTCTGTTACTTTATAATATTCAATGTTCGAGAGTATCTAAAGTTGATAGCAGCAGAATCAAGGAACGGTTCCGTTGGATAATGCTGACCGATAGAATTTAGGCCTATATACTTTGTTCTGTTTTTGTTTTCTAGAATGAAAGCAAAACTTTAACATAAAACTGGTAATTTCCTAGAAAAAGAATGAAATTTCCAGTAATAACCCTACATCGGATTTGGAGATTTCCCTACGCACCCTTACGGTTTGACCATCATATTTTATTTAATAATAGCGTAACCTTGGTACCCTTAAGTTCCATTGTGTGTTTATTATAGTTACTCCAGGAGTCGGGGAAATGACGGCAGGGCTGGCTCGTCTCACATAGTAACTCCTCGGCTTATATTGCATATCTATTTGCTTTCATGTTTAAGTATACTGGATAAACTAATTGTTTGAAAAATTTAGCCATTTCTGTGGCCTTGAGAAGCTTCCCTGCTGCGTAAGCTGTCTAACTAAACTAAAATAAGACGCGCTGTGGTCACAAAGTCAACACGTCTTCCTGTATTATGATAGTTTATACCTGCTTCGACGCATGCACAGAGCACGGTAAGGCGTGCTGACTGGGAGACAGCAGCGCGCCTTTCAGTTCGCAGTGTACGACCGCCAATGTTCAGACGGCACAGATTTTTAGTACGCTGCAGCAAGTCTACTTTTTAGCCCGAACAGATGATGCTACCTGGCTGATTAAACGAGCTGATGTAGCAGATTTGTTCCTTTCACTTTTTAATAAAATGACGTAATTTGCGGCGACTGTACTTCGTTTCTCACTTTGCCCCAGGGGCTGCCCTATTGGAAGCCGAGTACATAGGTCGCGCTCGAATCGAGCAGATCGATTGATGACGAATGTGCCACCTATTTCCATGTTATATGAAAGTACTAGTAGTGCATCGTACATGTCGTACAAGGACTCTTGGACACTTGGGTTATCATCTCAGTCTCCTACAGAAGTCGATCAGGTGGGTAGACCTAGCTGTGGTCTATGTATAACATTTCAAAGAGTTGTTTCTACGAGAGAGGAAGATTAATGCATGAGAAAAAGGGTTTAAATTATCTCACAAACGTCTTTAGTTTCTGCAAGACATTTCACCAGTAAAAAAAAACGCAGTGGCTGTTTTCGACACGAAAGAAGCACTTAGATTTACATTCATGGCTGCAGCAATAAATTTGAGAAAACGTAAAACACGAACACCCTCCACTTACACGGGTATGCTCAATGGTTTTCTAATCTTAATTACCTACTTTTCGCGTCTACACTGCGATCGATCTCGTTTGCGTAGATAGTAGCACCGTGTGAAATGGTGTTGTGGGACTATTGCATGCCGCATATATTATGCATACCAGTAAAATTTAACCTTTTGCTGCTGTGGATGTTTTAAGATGCTGACATAATTTTTAGATTATCTTAAAAACCAGCACCTGAAATCTCTATTTTGCAGAACAGGTCTGAGCGACCTTCATGAAGCATAATCTATAATTAGTGATGAACGTCTACCACCCAGTCCAAAGTGGTGAATCGCAACACTTTAGATTGAAGTTCCGGATACTTAAAGCTAATCGGGTTAGTTTATCTCAGTGAAAGTGAGCGAATCGAAGATTACGTGTGACTTTCCTGCGGTTTATCTTCACTTCAAAAACAATTTACTTTTTTTTTCTAGTCCACACATTTTGTCAAATGCTGGAGCGCAAGGGTGTATCTTTTGCAAAAGAATATATGCGGACATAATGTCACAACGCGAAAAAGCACGCGTGTATGTGTGCGAAGCATTGACATTGAACCAATAATAATTTTCCACACCACGTCGACCACGGTCAAGAGTGTTTCTTTTTCAAGGTAAATTGTTTTATAATTCACCGTTCGCTGTGACAAGAAGAAACAAAGAAAGAAGTCGAGGTTACACCTGAGAATAAATGCNAAAAATTTGCTGGATTCACATTTAAGAAGAATACCAGATAGACCAGCGGTCAGCGGTTATGTGCACTGTGGAGATAATTCGCTGCTGGCTCTCTCTTTGGTCGCAAACTGCGGCACCACACAAGATACCCAGCAGAGTGACTCCACACACGTGGGGTGACGTGAGCAACGTCACCTGGACTTCTTCCGAAGACTCTCAAGAGGACTCAAGAGGATCTCGGTCTCCTACAGCAGTCGATCAGGTGGGTAGACCTAGCTGTGGTCTATGTATAACACTTCAAAGAGTTATTTCTACGAGAGAGGAAGATTAATGCATGAGAAAAAGGGTTTAAAATATCTCAGAAACGTCTTTAGTTTCTGCAAGACATTTCACCAGTAAAAAAATTTGAGAAAACGTAAAACACGTACACCTCCCACTTACACGGGTATGCTCAATGGTTTTCTAATCTTAATTGCCTGCTTTTCGCGTTTACACTGCGATCTCGTTTGCGTAGATAGTAGCTCCGTGTGAAATGGTGTTGTGGGACTATTGCATGCCGCATATATTATTCATACCAGTAAAATTTAACCTTTTGCTGCTGTGGATGTTCTAAGATGCTAACATAATTTTTAGATTACAGTATTTTAAAAACCAGCACCTGAAATCTCTATTTTGCAGAGCAGGTCTGAGCGAGCTTCATGAAGCATAATCAATAATTAGCGATTAACGTTTACAACCCAGTCCAAAGTGGTGAATCGCAACACTTTAGATTGAAGTTCCGGATACTTAACGCTAATCGGGTTAGTTTATCTCAGTGGAAGTGAGCGAATCGGAGATAACGTGTGACTTTCCTGCGGTTTATCTTCACTCCAAAAATAATTTACTTTATTTTTTTTCTAGTCCACACATTTTGTCAAATGCTTGAGCGTAAGGGTGTATCTTTTCCAAAATAATATATGTGGACATAATGTCACAATGTGAAAAGGCACGCGTGTATGTATGCGAAGTATGACATTGAACCAATAATAATTTTCCACACCACGTCGACCACGGTCAAGAGTGTTTCTTTTTCAAGGTAAATTGTTTTATAATTCACCGTTCGCTGTGACAAGAAGAAACAAAGAAAGAAGTCGAGGTTACGCCAAAGAATAAATGCATCTGCGGCAAGGTCTGTGCCGGGGTAAGGCGGGTAATGTCAGTGTCAAGATATAAAACTGAGCTTTGGATGGAATTATGAACGAATGACGGCGATACGAGAACGACATCGGCCAGGTCATTGACCTCTAAGGTCAAGAGGGCGCGTCTGGGACTTTTGTGTGATGTTAGAACCCAAAGCATTCAAGTATGCATAATGTAGGGGTTGGGTTATGATGAAATATAATGAAGGAAGAAATATTATCTCATCTACATACTGTGAACGACACACTATAGTATTAAGGGTGCAGCACCCTGCGGTATTCAGTATTAATGTTATTCTGTAGAATTATCAGTCATACCAAATAAATCACTTTCATTTTAACACATGGGTAATTCATGAGCCATTAAGGACTATCTATGGTATATAGCCTGTTGCCATACACATACTCTTACTAACGCACTGGTGAGGTGTGCTGCCCCGCTCATTGACATGAAGACGGATGTTCTATTCCCATGTCAGATAGGAAAGTTTTGGTGCTCGGCGATCCAGCGCCAACATTTCTGTCATTCATAGTCTAGTGAGGGGAGGGGTGGGGATTGCTTACCTTATGGTCTGGATTTCAGACGGAATTGTCATATTAGCTTTATGACTTCCCAACTCAGTCAATGTATGCTCGACTGCAGCCGTCCACTCTTTTGAGCCCTAGAGAGGATGTATCTGCAGCACAAGCCAGTGCATGCGGCTCTTCCTAGTTGGGGTATACGATCATCAGCTATACTAGCAGTGAAGGCTTCGGACCGCAGCATCCACAATTGCAGTGATGTGGAATTTGAAACAGAAGCACCTCGTCGATTGCATAGGGTTGGAAAATTTTTTTAATGAGCTGGTGGAATGTTCCTTGGAAATAATCATAAAAGGGAAAAATGTAGATTAGATATATAATGATAACTTTATTAAGTTTATTTTATAATAAAAATTTCGAAACAAAACATGGTATGGTTCAACATATGGTAGTTAAGCAGTAATACAGAGTAGCTTAAGCCTCCGTTTCCATTACGAAAACAATCTTCCAGTGGCAGAAAAGAGTGACACATCGTACGTAGATAGAAACGCGGCACTCATGCTAAAGGGTGTTCTTTGGAACATAAGATCAACGCTCATGAGAACAAGGCAGGCAAAATGAAGAAGAACAGAATAAAGCACCATAAGTAGGAGGACGAAAGTGTAAGAAATGAAAGTGGCCACGAATGAAAGACTTCCCGTAGGCCTAGCTAAAGCTAAGGTATCCCACAAAATTTCCTTAGGGTCACTGCTCCCCAAAACACAGGATGGATGCCCGAATTGACGTTCTAAATAGGAAATACACAATTTTAACGTAGCGGTTCCTCTAGTAATTGTGCCTGTGATCTATCACAAGGCGATCATTTACTGCCCGATACTGTTTACTGACACATTTTTCACAACAATATCATTATAACTATGAAAGGTGTTGGTATAGCGTGTGAATTTGTAATTTTATTGTAATCCTTAAATTAAAAACAGAGCGTGGCGTAAATCACACGTACCAATGAATTATATTCCTGGGGAAGCGTTAAGAGTAGATCGGGCATTACAGGGTTACGCTCACGAACGGCCTACGTCACAAACGCACGGTAAAAATATTGCTAAAAAAACTAGTTCAATTTCTTGATGCGTTACGGGAAAAAGTAGATGAATTATATATTAGCCCTAGCATTCTAATCATGGGTAAAACGGACCCTATACCTACACAGAGATAAATCTCTATAACCTCAAGGTTGTGTTTATCTTAAAAAAAAGAGTAATTCTAAATAGAAGACTGATTAGATTTGCCTTTTAAAACTTAAATGTAAACTCACAGTTATAGAAATTTCTTTAAGTGCACCGATAGGGGTATACGGTCTGGGTTCTGTGGTTAATAACCGTTCTATTTTATTTGTTTATTAACTACACTAATAAACTAGCACCCTTCGTGGTGTAAGCCCATCACCCGCAGGGGAAGGGGGCGGTTGAAAGTGCTGAGTCAGAAGTTTTGGCATTTTTCATATCTAGCTCAGCCCATCGATCTCAGTGTCTGCAAGTAAGAGATTGTGATGATAGCTCAATTCCTTCCGGCAGTTTTTGGATAGAATAATATGTAGATACCAATACCAGTATTGTACAAAAAAAGAGGCTCATACAGAACGAAAACATCATCTCTCTCACTTCATTCGCAGTGATAAGACAAAATCCCATGTTGGCACCCCTCTCACCCCCGCACTGCAGCCAACCGCAGAACCGCAACAGGTACAGTTTACACCAGCCTGAGGTAAGGGAGGTATAATCATCTTGCCTAGCGAGCGTGACAATCCCTTGCAATAAGCAGGCGGTGATCAGGCAAATTCTGTAACGAGCCGAGGCGGCAATGTTACGTCACGCCGAAGGCGGACTGAAAAATTCATAGACTGCGTAAGGTAGGCCAGAAAACACGGCTGTCTCTGAGACGTGCTGATGTTCAGGCCAGTAAAATACCTCGCATACTTACGACGTTTTCGATTGGGACGTCGCTGTCGAATATTTAAGTGCACTTGACTTGACGTTTCGGACCGATTTAAGCGTATCCAAGTCGAACGGATTTTAAGAGTAAAGCTGAAAAATATTAACCTAAGCTGCGACGTCACTAGTAAAATTTGTCGTACGTTCCTAATATTTAAAAGTTAAGCATCCCTGGAAGTAAATATAATGGATTTTTATTCACAAGCTGCAACAATGTCGTTCCCTAAGTTAGGTTAGGTTAGAAATATGGCGCTGACTCTGCTATTTTCTTCATAGTTATGTATGATGTGTCGGACACAACAGTGATGATACTACCTAAACAGAACACAATACTGGTCGGCGCGAGTGACTGATATATTTTTATCTTATCAATCCATGGTTTGACTCAGCAAGCAAAAGGCGTCTTTTTGTGGCCACGCTCGTAATCAGAATCACAGTGATCATGATCATCGTGATCACTGAAAAGCACAAGAACGGTCAACGATTTTGTAAACAAACCAGAGACGCCATGTTGATTTTCGAAAAATATGTTTTTCTCGTATTTTTTTGGGGAAATAATAGGGAATGGATTTCTTATGCACCATTATTTATTTTGAAGCCAGCACATAACTGAACTAGCAGTATTTCAAGCATTTTGAACATACACAGGCATAAAACTAAGGAAACAACAATTCTGGAAGTCAATATTATAAATGATCATCATAATATTATTCAATTTATCCCTAAACATGAGAAAACATCACGACTTTGCATTTCAAACTTTGAATTTTCACTTGTCCAACGGCTGGAATCACTCTTTGATCACGCATGATTAGCCTGCGGAGGAAATCACGCTGCGATCAATTCTCACCACTGATCACGGTTGATTGCTATCAGAATCACGTCANGTAACTTCAGGCAAGTGAAATACACGCTGAGGTTCTCGTAACTTCAGACCAGTAAAATACGTGCTGAGGTTCTCGTAACTTCAGACCAGTAAAATACGTTCTGAGGTTCTCGTAACTTCAGACCAGTAAAATACGTGCTGAGGTTCTGATAACTTCAGGCCAGTAAATACTTTGCATACTGAAGACGTTTTCGATTAGGACATCGCTGTCGAATATTTAAGTGCACTTGACTTGACGTTTCGGACCGATGTAAGCGTGTCCAAGTCGAACGGATTTTAGGAGTTAAGCTGAAAATATTAACCTAAGCTGTGAGTTCACTAGTAAAATTTGTCGTACGTTCCTAACATCTAAAAGGTAAGCATCCCTGGAAGTTAATATAATGGATTTTTATTCACTAGCTGCAACAATGTCGTTCCCTAAGATAGGCTAGGTTAGAAATATGGCGCTGACTCTGCTAATTTTTTGCTAGTTATTTATGATGTGTCAGACACAACAGTGATCATACTACCTAAACAGAACACAACACTGGTCTGCGCGAGCGACTAATGTATTTTTGTCATTTTACCAATCCGTGGTGAGTCAGGAATCAAGGAGTGTAATACGACACCAGAGGCGCGTTGCAATCAGACGCCGGTGTTACCCTGACAGTGTTACCCATGTAGCAGTGCATGCGACGAGCAATCCCAGTGCCCCAAAAAAGTGCTGCCGAATTTTTGGCAAGTTTGAACACATGCATTTCGGCGGAGCCTTATTTTGGTTGTATTTTTGGATAAAAAGTTAGGAAAACTACAAAAAAGTGCTTCAATGTTAGAATTCAGTAATAGATGGCTGCCCTGGCGTTTGTAATTCTATTTTTTTTTTTCAGTATTAAAGTCAATGTTTCTAGACAAAGGCAGGGTTACTCAGCTCATAACCCTACAATTTTTGAGAACTGTCATCGGTGTCACCCGGTGTTACCCATCCTTTGTCGCATTGGAGGCCGGTGTAGCACAGCCTGGGGTGTGGCACAATAAGTATTTCAGGGTTACCGGTGCTACACCGGTGACCCAGCCAGTTGCACCACGTGTCACAATCATGGCTCAAATGACGACTGCGACGCGGGTTACGGCGAAGTAGGTCACCGAGCACAAACGTCTATTTTGAATAAAAGGAACACTAATTTTTTTCAAATACGCAACAAACAAACTCCGTACATCAAAATAAGTAAATCCAGGAAGCAAAGAGCGTAACGCGAGGACTCAGGAGAAATTAGCAGCAAAAAGTGACGTCATCATCGACAAATCTATGGCTGAGCAGCCTAGGAGTATTTCAACTAATTTAACCAGAAAAATCGTCTTAAATTACGAAATTGATTTCTAGCGTATAAATTAATTATGATAATATATACTAATTTGGCAATTATCTATAGAAAATTGCAGGGCATGCTGGTGGAAACTTTCACAGCACTAGAGTGTCGATTTTGGTCCCTTTCGGCGACCTGATTTAACTTCTTTTTCATAATTGAAGCCTAATTTACACTTCATATTCAGTTCACTGGGCTCTTCGCAGAACATATTTATTCCTTACCAACAAACATAAGCACCATTATAGCCAATTCTGTTCGCGAGAGAAACCACAGTAACAGTTAGCTTATTGCTCGAACTTTCTGTACTTGGCGACAACATTTTACGGTATTTTGCAGCTCAAGTAGCTGGCCAGTCATGAGCAGGAGATTGAATGAAATAAATTGAAAAAATACGGTAATGTGTTTAAGAAAACAACATACGAAGGCCTGAAATCCCACACTCAAGTATATCGACTCGTCGACGTGATGTAAATTGGCTAAGGGCGGTCACAGCTAAGTTTCATTTTAGTTTTATTGAGTCCTCCCGTTGCATTCTTTGCTTCCTGAGTAAATTAGTTCAGTTACTTGAAACTTCTTTGATAAAATTTCAATTAAAGCTGAATTTCAATGTAGTTGAGCTTACACCGCTCATCGCTAGATGGCGCTCTCATAACCACTTTTCGGGTTACGGTAATATTTTTTTCAGGTTACGCTAGCCCTGTTTTGGCGTGATTGATGCTCACCCCCTGGTGACACCGAAGGCATGATTGCAACACGCCTCAGTGCAATAAACTTAAGTTAGCCCTGAAAAGGTTTTCCTTTATGCTTTTGTGACTTTCATAAAAAACGACCTAATAAATTTATTTAAATTGTTGTTTTAGGAGATTACAATTGCAAAAAATCTTCCCTTTGTTTTGATATTAATCCGCCGAAAGGGGAAAAATTGGTTTCCATGCCACCATTGTTGTTTACATTAGGGTATAGTCAAGTGCATAGCGTTTAAAAAAGTCAAACTACCTAGAGAGAAAGATTGAGTTCAGGCAATGTTATTTACGCCCCCCCCCCATGTACAGAGCCACCACGATGCCGGCTATAATCCCCCCCCCCCTCAAGTTAGCTCGCAGTTATCTCCATAGAGCTCGTAACACATGACAACTGGTTCACCACGAGTTCGTTTTAATTAAATAAGGGTGTCCTGCGATTTTTTTTTTTTTTTACTTCTATGATTTTCACATCAACGGCAATACGTTATTGCATTTTCTAAAGAAAAACTTGAGGCACTTTTGACGGGTCCACTTCGATCATCGACGTCATCATACGTGATTGGGTTTAACTAACCCGGATTCAGTGCTTATTGTTCGACTCGCTATTTCGGACCGAACCTCGGGCGCTAATCGCTAACCGACTTCGGTGTGCCTTTACCGCACGAGGTTCGATCCACAGTGACGACTGGAACACTCAGAATTGAAATTCGAGACAGCTTACAGCTAATCAGATTAGATCATCTCAATCAACGGTGACCTTTTAATAATACACTTACAAGTGATGAATAGCTAAGCAATAAAATATATGATATAAGGCTCCTAAACGAAGCCAAATGATAATTAATTAATGAAAATCAGCTTCAACATAGGCTAAGCCATCTTCTATAGAGTACATGGAACTGAACCAAGTACCCAGCCTTGTCTTTGCTACTCCACTGAAATCCTTCGAGCGGTTTACAGTTTTCTTCCGCAGGCAATGCTATTAATATTTTTTATATAGGCACATATGACCTCTTCTGAAGTAATTACTCGATGTTTCTTGCAGTATATTTATCACAGTTTTGAAGTTTCTGTGAGATATCTCGTGTTATCGCGGGTCTAGTACGAAAATTTCTGCCTTTCAGTTTGCCTGTTTCGTTTCTGCTGCGAGCTGCTGGAGCGGAGCGAAAGCGAGCGTGTATAGGCGACAGCGCTGTGTGGCGTCCGCCCTGCAACTCCCCCCCCCTCCACCGCACTGGACATGAGGGGGGGTAAAGTGTCTGTTTCAGGATTAAGGACTTAGAGGATGCCAGAGTACTACCGTCTAAAGTCCTGCTACACTGTCCATGGCTGCAGGTTTGTGACAGGGCTGTAGTTAAAAATTGCATAAAGTCATAAACAACATTCTCTTGTGTAAATTTACCATGTAACGTTTCAATTAATTTCTTTTAAAGTTTCTGTGAGTACTTAATAAATATCATTTTTATTATTCATTAACCTATATTGTCCAGTTCACGGTCCTGCATGTGGACGTTTCAAGCAACGCTTCCACTACTTGAAGCCGAAGAAGCAATACTATTTCTACTAAACATCCAATGATCCAACACTATTCATTAGCTCGTTCTAGAATTCAATCAAATTTCAAACACGTACAATTTGACTCACAAAATTAAAAAAAAAAATTCCCACAGCGTGAAATTGACAGAGTTTCCTAGTAATCTCTTGCGTATTTCAATGCAACTCCCCATAACACACACGGTCACGTAGAATGTCTACGCATTTCACGAACTACTCAAGCGGTCCCATGTTCTCTGCGTTGCTACACGCTAGCTTCTTAATGGGATTAATGGAGCAGTAACGGCCGGGGAAGGGCTTATTATAACGCATGTTTCAATTTGAAATTACTCCCCTTACTAACAATTCGGTAGTAAAGTCACCCGTGCAGACATGAAATCAGACGGGGGCTACTCAGTCAACAGGAACGCGTGTTGCTGTTGCTTCATATAGTTTGTAACCAGTTTATTGTTGTGAATAAAACTCTCGCCTTGGGAGTCTATTCTCTACCAGTTCCTATCATTTTGCATCATGTTAGGAAGACCATAGAGTGGTTGCTAGCTATTAAGACTACTACATAACTTACAGGCTATGAACAATTGCGCATAGTATTCTTGATGCTATGGCATTACCTAGTCTAGTCTATTAGGCGATTTCATTGTCTTTCAAATCACACCCGATTTAATACCTAGTATTTCTGCGATTTACTACTACATCTGATGGTACTTGCTAAATCAATGCTTTGGCTGAGGGTTTTCCCTTAATTAAAAATCTGATTATTTTACTTTTTGACATGCCAGTAACAGCTCCCTGGGAATGGCCTCTATATAGGCGAGCCTGCTACCAGCTATCGAATCCAATATATAGTCTAGAGAACTGCGCAGTGGAAGTACCAAGTAATACCATGTAGTTGTCCAGTGACAAGGCTTTCGAGGAAACGATAGTCCTGTTTCATCGACAGTTTTGCAGATTAAATGTATTGACTTATAGTGTAATATAGGTCATACTACTGGCACGTTATTAGATTTAGATAATGTACGCATATTTTACATATGTCTGAAAGCAGGCAGTATGTATGGTAATAAAATTAATAGTTGAAAAAATCTATCAACTGGGAATATCCAGGAAGCGGACGGTATAGATTGAAGAACTATAAATATGTCGCAAGATTCGACTTCTCATTATTGATTACAATTTTCTGCGCACGGGAAAAATGCATATTAGATTTCAGTAGCACTTGCAGTAATCCATCAACTAAAGTCATCACGTGTGTTACGGATTGGGGTGACGTCACGTATATTGTGAACGAGAAGTTTTCCTTAGCGGGTAATTTTCTATTTTCCCTTAGAAATGGCATTAGTTCCCTTCAGCGCTATACCATCCGTCAGCTACCGCCGCTTGAGTACATGTAAAAAATATACAGCAAAAAGTAACAGGGCAAATTAACACATAATTTCATATACAAGTACCCGTCTCAAGCATGGTAAATTCTGCCGCATTTTTTATAACTCAAAAACTACAGTGACAACCCGAATCTGAAATTAGTAAAGCAGCTGCAGAGCTTTCTTAATAATTTCTGTAGTCTTGAAAAGAACTGCGCCATACAGGGGTACATAACTGCTAATATGAAGCTTAAGGATGTACAGGAAGAGAATTATAAAACCATGAATAACCACTTGGGGCAAATGGCGATAAAGTCATTTTTGGGACAAAAAATGATTTCGGCCTCAGGAGAGTTAGAATCTCTATGGACAAGAAATGAGTACATAAACTCTTAGAACATTTATTTGCGGTCATTTCAGTGTTTGTATTGCTTTTATAAGTTAAAAAATGAATATGTGAGGATTAAATAATTTTTTCCCCAAAATGACTTCATCGCCATTAGACTGAAGGCTTCTAATAGTATATACGTGCTACAGACGAAAGGCGATGGACAAACATAATTTTTTCTTTTATTTCAAGCTTGCCTTTAATTAACTGTAACGATCGGCCGTGAATGAGTTTGCAACATAGTGTTTAAGTTTGTCACTGTTATGTAACACTCGCTGAACAGCTACACACCTTTGATGGCCTCATCCACGGCTACAATGAATGACTCAATAAGGAAGTACCTAGTAAAGCAGTCAGTCACTGCCCCCGGCCACGATCTGCTCCAAAGAGCCGCAGCAGCTGTTGCAGGAAAGTCTTAAGTAAATTTGTACTGGCAGCTCACCCAGTCGCGCTCGAGGTGTTCTTCGCCAATTATCAAAGGAAAGTAATGGAGAATCTCTGATAAAAATTCACTTTCGCACTACAATGCACCACATATTCCGAGTGATGATAGTCTTACAAAACATGCTTTGTTTGTGCATAACCTAGAATTAAGATACACTCTCTCCTGTACGATGCAACATTTCAATCTTGTACGGTCTCCATGAGTACTTAACAGACTTTATTATATATGAAGAGACGGATGTACACGAGTATGATTTGTGGCTATATGTAGTGGAATCAGCAGGTAGATTTAACAATTAAGGTAGCTAATGCCAAGTCGCACTATGGTCAAATGAACGAATTTTTTTCCCCTGGCTCATCTTCTGCATGTTTTGTTGACTCCACGTAAACTCATGCCAAGGAGGTTCTAATAGAGAGGAGTGCACCCTATCTATTTATCCTACGGGAGCGTTGCGAGTAAACTTTTCCCTCAAACTGGCTGAGTGGCTTATCCAATCGGAGAGCGGCATTGCCTCACACAGTATATATAGAAAGGAGTCCTGAGCTCAAATTTTATAGTCATTAACCATCGACGAAATTCCGAGCGGATGGAAATATGTAAAGAAAACTTGTATCCTGTATACCATCTGATGATGAAAATAACAGGGTGAGCGCTGGGATATAAATCATCAGACACGATTGTCTTTGCCAAAATATTGAGGAACTGCCTGTCTG
>LQNS02278098.1:1157632-1173416 GCA_001587735.2 Parhyale hawaiensis | reverse complement strand
ACTGAAGCTGTTAACACTGTTAAAAGGCACAAATGATTAGGTTTTGGTGCTGATTCAAAGAAAACCATTGTCTCAGAATCAATTTCAATTTTTCTTAACATTTCCCTTGATTGTCGGAGGTATGCGCTCTCAGAGTGCTCTATATATAGTTATTATATTGAATAGTTTGAGCCTCCTTTTCCACAACAACGGCGACCTAACAGACAGAGGAAGAAACAAGGGACGTAGGTATGCAGAAGTATGACGATAGAAATGGGGAACCCATGTACGAAAGTGTTTCCACACAAGATCAACGCGCATGGGAACAACAAGTCGGGAAAGAAGAGGAAGATCAGAATAAAGCATGAGCAAGTAGGAGTATGAAAACGGAGGAAAGCAAAGTGGGCACGAAAGACAGACTTTCGAAGGCCTAGCTAATGGCTAAGATAACCTACACGAGCCCCCTGGGGTAGCGACGCCCATCACAAACGGATTTACGGAGCATGGAATTTTCCGCATTGAGCAGAAATCGGAAGTAGCACAAGAGATTCTCAGATGGGCTCCCAGCACTGGGTAATAATTCTTCACGCGACCCCATGCTCAAATTTTTAGAATTAGGGCAGGTGCATCAACTCAATGAGAGATGATATAATAATTGTCACTATTAAGTACCGTTCAATAGAGCATTTACTGCCCTAATTTTGCGCCTGCAATTCAGCCCTTAACATATGTTACCGCGCCCTTCAGGCGTTACTGAACGTCTGTCGACCACGGCAACACATCAATCTTTTCCAATACTCAACCGGAAAGTTCCTCATTCGACATCAAACTGAAGCAGCAATGACCCAGGTGTTGAGTTGACGTCTACGCGCACTGCAGCGACCAGCGACGACCGCAGGACCACACCCCGCGTTCCACACCGCCACGCCGTGTATCCGACACGACCCTCAGCAATACACAATGACATGTCACCTATCCACCAGCGCGACACGTGCGCGCACTCTATAATACTCTTGTGTAATGTGAACAGCTTCGATAACGCCCTAACGTCCCTCTGTTACTTTGGCTTTAGAATTTCACTTTGAAGATTTGGTTCACGAAGCAAGTAATATCCATTAGAACGTTCAAATAATTTCCTTACTTTCTAGGGATTACCAAAACCTGCTTGTGGGATTTTCCTCGAGCTCGGTCAATCCTGTGAGATTTCAAGGATAGCGACTGCAAAGAGAAATAAATCTTTTAATTGTGCTCGGTTGAGGGTGTAAAATTCTAAGCCATTCCCGCCCACGGCCTTTCTCTCAAGCGTTTGTACATACATAACACTTTCTGTTGGGAAATTTAATAGGCGCGACAAATCGTACCTGGAAGTAAACTACAAACATTTTCGTTTGCTCAGCCTATACTCTCAAAAGTTCGCTCATCTTCAGTAACAAGTGCCAGTAAAAGCTGGTTCACACGTAAGTCTTTCGAACCAGTTTTCTCGGTAAATCGTCTGAATGTTTCACGTAAGCACAATTTTAAGCACACAATTTGGCTTACAAATATAGTCGTCATGCCGATCTATTTGCTTGGCCAGTGCTACTACAAAAATTAAAAGGTTAGTTCAGATTTGGTGTGGAGTAAAGTTCAGAAAATGTTTACTTTTCTGCTGCTTACGATGCTCAGTAGCACATTCAGAGAATTAGCTGCAAGCCCGCGTAGAAAAAACGAACGTGTGAAGCAGCCTTCATAAAGTGCGCTCTCAGACAAAGCTCTTTGTACTGGAGCTCCCGAGCACTTGTGAAAATGGTGCAATATGAATCATTTCTTGTGAATCCTAATGATACTTAGAGATGCCATGAAAGTTCTAAAAAATGGCGCTGCTATTGACAAAAATTAAGAATAGAATATAGAGATAGGCGCTGCTATCGATAAAAATTAAGAATAGAATATGAAGATATCTCCAGTCATCACTGGGTCAATAGTCTCGATGCAAAATATAGCCTTAGGGAAATCCATACTATAAACTATAGAGGTCAGGAGCCCAGAGGACACAGATCCGGGTTTTGTCGCTGCGGCGGGACCGAGAGCGAAAGTAATACCGTTCAGGCATTTCCGCTGTTACGTTGGAGCTACATGTGGAAATTCCCCCCAAAAATGGGAGAATAAATAGTGAAGCTTATACTGGATGTCACGTGAGCAAATGTTTTAGAGATAGTAGAACTATACCTTATCGATGATTTATCTTTTGCAAATATTGAAAAAATAATAAAGCTGTAATAAAGCGCAGATATCATTCAATTTTACTATTTGTTAAGTACTTGTAGGGTCGTTATAGATAGATAATTTATATCTCCAACGACGGGGTACAAATGCTTGAAGCATAGCTTATTGCTGGGGTTAAATTCGACACAATGATGACATTATCATCATGTGCTACACCTCATTGAGGCTCATTGTTTAGCCCTGCCATCGGTGGTAATTATTGAAAAGTTTCTAGCCAGGGCCATTCCGGCTCGCATTTATTTACTAACGAGTTAGGTGATGTGGAGATTGAGAGCGCATTTTCTTTTTCTCACTTTCAGGCGGTCAGTATAGTTTCAAACAAATATCAGAGTTGCACTAGTAGACCTCGGCATAGCAATAAGCTGGTGAAATGTCATTATAGGCTACTTGGCTACTAGTAATTAAAGCGTACAATGAACTCCTGCTGAATGTTCAACAATAGCGAGTCATAATACAAGGGGTCGCACGAGCGAATCTGTTACTAAATCACAAAACATTGAATCAAACGAAAATCTTTCCCATAACGTTGATGATCCATCAAAATCTATACGAGTCACGGTTGGATAAGTATATGTAGGCTATATAGGCTGCGAGCCATATAGTAGTAAGATATAGTTCGGAAAGGGTCGAAATCTGAGCCTCGGCTTCTCCCTGGGAATGAGCCTGTTGATCCCTCTATTACCATCTTCTACAAATAATTGTAGTTATTTTGGGGCATAGTGTGTACAGTGCAATGAACATAGCAAGTTGTCCTTCGCTGTAAGCTGTTAGCTACGGTACCTACATTATGCTACATATACTATCCAGAAATACACTAACTCGCCAACAATACTCTAGAGCTCTTGGATTCGCCGCAAGATATCAGATGGTATTATACGTGCTGAAGTAGAGATTGCTGATGTTCTTAGTATAGCAATATGCACCAAAATGTATCGCACCATTCGCATGTACAAATAATACGCTTATTTGTTTCATTAATACTGCAATTTGATGCCCATTGGGAACTGATAAGGGCTCAAGAGATGTTTTAGGAATCTGTATAACGAGCCAGTATACATGCTTACAAATACCGTATACATAATGACGATAGTGCACACAATTTAAAATAAAGTACAATATACTCAGAACTACCGACAATGAGCACAAGAACAATTCTGTTGTAATCCACAATGAGCACAAGAACAATTCTGTTGTAATCCACAATGAGCACAAGAACAATTCTGTCGTAATCCACAATGAGCACAAGAACAATTCTGTCGTAAACCACAATGAGCACAAGAACAATTCTGTTGTAATCCACAATGAGCACAAGAACAATTCTGTCGTAATCCACAATGAGCACAAGAACAATTCTGTCGTAAGCCACAAAAATATTTGAAACGTAATCATGAAGGATGAGAGAGATTTATTCCGCTCGATCGAAAACATTTCTGAGCGACCGACCTCTGCCAGAGAAAATGGGTAAAATCAACGCGTAAAAAACGGCAGAGCCGCTCGGTCTGACGGCTCAGCGGTTCACTGACTCGTACAAATTCTGCGGTTGGATTACGCTGCCGTTGAGAAATTGCTACTCAAAAAGATCGCTAGGTAACCTTGACTCCTGATGCCTCCTTCTCCTGATGCTAGCTTTGATGCGCAGTCTCTCTCTCTCACTCTCTCTCTCTCTCTTCCACAATTCTGGAAAACACTTCTGCCTACAGCCCCTTCACCGGCCAAATGCAATTGTTATGCACGCATTTTTCATCTTGAGCTACTCATTCGTAGATTATGTTATTTTTCCACTGCAATAAGAGCTGCTTACGTAATAAAATCAAGTCTCGTACGTGCTGGCTTGTCTTCGCAGCTTCTGCGACTTATAGAAAGGAACTTATTCTCGGTAAAGATGTCTTGAACATTTGCACCTTTGCTCTATACTACTTGCTGCTAAACTGGTATTTATGCTAAGCACGCTGCACATTTATGGCTGTAATGAATCAAACCAATATTACATTAAAGAATACCTTCCTGTACGACAGCTAAGTTTATGAAAGTAGTGAGTATTGTTTGAAACTTTTCCTCTATCACAAGGATATATTTCCTGGCAAGAACATTCCATGAAATTTCGCGCAAGCACAAGAGAAAGAAGCGCTCCGTATACAACTCCCAATTGCAAGCATAATTCCGCGTTAAAAAGTTTTGTAGACCAAGATGGAACTGCAAAAAAGGTATTACGCCACACACTCGGAATACTGGCCTTGAAGATGCTCCTGCCGGGCGGGCCACAGCAGTTTCGGCGGAGGAACCACTTTTTTTAAATGGCATCGTCTTTCGGTGAGCTGTGGCGTCGCCTGCAGATGCTATGGTTTGGAAATGAATTTGCGAGTAGTTCAAATTTTGTTTATGGTTTAAAGAGGCTTCAAAGAGAAAAAGGAAGAACAATGAAGTATATCAGGAAAAGGTGGAACCCATGCATGGAGTGAGCTTTCACTGAATGGGCGTGCCTTGGTACAAAGAGCCAAGAAGAAGAAGAACAGCAGAAACTAAAAGGAAAACATTGACGGCAAAAAAGTATGTTTTGCAAATAGGGTCTGGGATAAACGTTAAATAAAATGAATTAAGGAGTAGCTTAAGCCTTAACCCACAACACAATATGTAGACGTTTCAGACGGGTATTACAAGCGACGTATAATGTGTTGCTATCGAAAGTGGGACTAATGGACACGGGTGTTCCTACATTCTACCAACGCACGGTAAGTTGGTGAAGAGGCGAAAGAAAAGGATAAAAGTTAGTTGGGTGGCAGCATCCAGAAACGGTAAGCAGGAAAGCGGGCGAGAGGAAAATGCGGCCGAAAGGCCGGGCTAAGATATACTGCAATGTATGGGTGTCCTGTAGGGGCGAAACTTGCAATAACACATGATGGGCGATCCTCACAAGCATAACAGTTTGGAA
Source organism: Parhyale hawaiensis (assembly GCA_001587735.2). Lineage (NCBI taxonomy): Eukaryota > Metazoa > Arthropoda > Malacostraca > Amphipoda > Hyalidae > Parhyale > Parhyale hawaiensis. Next base: position 1,168,243 of record LQNS02278098.1, on the reverse strand, counting down.
AGTTCATCTCACTAGAACCAGTGAAAGTTTCGAGAGCATGTCTTGAAAAAATTTTCAGTGCGATTTCGAAGCCTTTCAGCGCTGTTGCGATGCGGTGCATTTAAGGCGCTTTCGAGTGGCTGGCGAATTTAAAACTTCGATGCTTGACTTGTCCGAAACTTCAGGCAGAAGCGTTGGTTTTGCCACTTTGAATGGCGCTGCAAGTGTTGAAAGCAGCCCGATCACTTTGAGCCAACTGAAAACTCCCCTTCATGGAGCAAAATATTGAGTTCGGTATATCCCATAGATAAAAGGGCGTACACCTGAAACTTGATTTAACGCCTCGAAGCCAGCGCTCCTGTCTCAAGTTCCGAACAAGTCAAGTCTCATAGCCTTGGTTTCTCCTGCCTATCGAATCGAATGTGCCGTTATAGTATAGTGCTCATCAACAAGAATGTATCTAAGCGACACCCACCAGATATTCCTGGTGGGTATACATTATAACTGAGCATATACCCTTGGTAAATTACCCAGTGGAGTAATGGATCCATATTTGGAGGTAATGGATGTACATAGCCGAAAGCGAGACGTATGACCTGTGCAGCTCATTATATCACTGTAAAATAAGAAAAACATCCGCTATCGGCAGGTATTAATAATAATAATTTATTGATGAAATCAACATAACACGACAGAAGTTTACAATACTTAACATTTTTATTGCATTTCAGTAAGCAACTCGTAGAAAAGATTTCAGCAATCCCATATTTAGTCTTTAAAGACTATTTGGGCAATTTAAGAAAAAAAGAGAAAAACTTTCATATTTCGGACAACAAGAAAACACGCACGAAGCTGCTTCCACATGGGGCCAACGCGCACGGGAACAGCAGGTCTAAAAAGAAGAGGATTATTATCATTATTATATTAGATAGTTCAAGCCTCCGTCTCCACAAAAACGGCGATCCAGCAGAGGAAGAAGCAAGGGACGCACAGCATGGCGACAGGAATATGGAGAACCCATGCACGAAGGCGCTCCCACACAGGACCAACGCGCACGGGAACAGCAAGTCAGGAAAGAAAAGGAAGGTCAGGGTAAAGTACGAGCAAGCAGGAGTAAGAAAATGGCAAGAAGTAAAGCGGACACGAAAGACCGACGTCCCGAAGGCCTAGCTAAGCCAACGTACAGGACCCGCTGAGGTCGCCGCTCCGTACAACACAAGGTGGGCAAACCTTACTAAGCAGGTGCCGAATGGGTGTCCTATAGAATATCAACAATTTTTTCAAATCAGACAATTAAGAGCTTAACAGAAAATCCTCTTCAGTCGCGACTTGAATGCTGCCAGTGACTGGACTCCCTTCAAATTCGCCGCCGGCAACTCATTCCGTTTGTTTATAGCTTTATAAATTACACTATGAATAAATTTACATTTCTTAACTTTACGGTAGTTTATGCAAGCGTCGGCTTTAAAGCTAGTGGAATATTAGTGATCAATGTTGAATGAATTTAGTTTACTTCTAAAGTATTCAGATTTATCGGTCTTGTAATACTGAAAGAAGGTGCACAGTAAAAAGTAACCAATATTCGAGTCTAAGGGCATAATGCGGCAGCGGCGATACAGTTCATGTACAGGAGCGCTATAGTCACCGGCAATACAACGAATACAGCGATTCTGCAGCCTACGCAGCCTGTTCTGAGGTCCCTGGTTAAGCCTGATCCCCACAGTGTTACTCCATAAGACAAGTGAGGGTAGATCAGGGCTGTATGTATAGTGCAATATGGTGCAATCAGTTCGAAAAAGGTGGGAAACAATGTTCAATAAGAACCAAATAAAACCTGAGTCTATCATAAGAACAGCATCGTTTGAAACGTCGTTTGTGAAATACGCTAGCCCTTGTGAGGTTAAATACGAAAAATGTGAATTCACAGCGTTTTCGTGTCCAACTCTCACTCGTTTTGCTTGTTCCATGAGGGCACAACTTGAACAAAATCTCATCATTTTAAGAGCAGAATGCCTGCGGGCCAGCAAGTGAACAATTCTTAAATTGTAATGTACATTATAAAGGCAGAGTGAAAGTTTTCTCAAATTATTTTCCAAGAATACAGTTTATGATACGATTGCTAGAATAAAATCAAAAATATGTACAACGCACCTCGAAATTTTCAAGCTGGGTCAGCTGCTTTAGGAAGCAATGTTCTCAGAAGTTATTTATCCCCCCATTGTACTAAGATAGACAAGTATGTCAAGTTTTTACATCTGGAAATATGCGGACTGGCGACCACGTGGCATGCTATTTTGTACTTGGCTGTATATACGCTTCTAAATGCAAAAGTTCTTGGTCATATTTACATTTAGAGGCCAGAGAGCATATTGGTTCGACTACCTCGATGTCTGCGCACGAAGGTTCATGGTCAAGACAAGAGCAACAAATAACTGGGATACCCTCAGGGACAGGTTTGGCATCATTTGACCCTAGAACCCTCAAGTGCTTTTGATAAAAACTGGTCTACTTAAACGGATGATCTCAATGACAGCTACACCCGTGCAGACGACCTAGCTATGCAGCCAATCATATCTTGCATGTACGGCTGCAGGCCAATCCTATAGCACAAAAATAGTAAAGTTTACAGGATTTCCTACTGCCACCGTTTTTTCAATGTAAACTTCGCTGATACTTTGCAGTCATGTTAAATATGGACCGTTTCTATTCGTAAGTTTTGGATAACTGTAAAATAACAGAAACGTTCCGATGAAAAGTTTATTAAATAACTGATAAATTTCACAGATTTTTCTTTACATTTTTCTGCAATCATATTCTGAATTTTACGGAATACTTTTTATGGTGATAGCCCCCAGTATCAGATGGTCGTCAAACAATACTATTGTCACAAGAAACCAAATCCATTGGTTGCACGAGGCTGTAGAACGAGTTTAAGGTGCGAAGCAAGAGCCGATAGAGCTTGAAACAACCAAAAACTCAGTTTCGCAGCCCATCATTAAGCCTTTGGCCGTATTTGTAGGGTAATCGGTTAGCGATTACAATTACCAGCTGAAACTCGATCCAAAGTGATGAAACAAAGACTCGAGACTGACGTTTGTGACACATTAAAGCTAATCGGACTATATATCTCGATCGAGTTAGGCGAATCGACTTCACAGCTTTAGCGTACCTTCTGTTGTTGCGCCACCTTGGCATCAGCCATCTCTCGGATGCAATAGTGTAGCACTTCGATATCGAACCACAGTAGGTTCCTCAACCAAGAAATTGCTGAAGGAATGTCAACCGTCGCGCTAAATCAATAAATTATCGTAACATAATTTAATTACCGAATTACACTTGCTGTCTGTATGGAGTTGGTGGTCAACCTTGACACTCCTCTTTTGCCGCTGAAGAATGAACTATTCTAAAGCAAAAAATGCTCGTCGAAACTAAAAATCTTTCTCACGCTTGGTTAAGAGTACAAAAGTTAAACATATGGAAGAAAATGAGACCATGAGCTAATAGCGACATAGAGTTCAACTCCAGGAAATTTTTTCTAGGAAACATTACGCATGCAATGACGTGCAGAGATCTGGAAATGCCCGAGGGTTCATTTCCTTGATTACATGTCCAACATACTCGAATATCAGGCCTAAATGCTTCACAAAACATCAGGGTTAAAGAAAACCCCAGTTAACATGCATTTTTCTTCGAGGAAAGCCACTCAACTTGTCAGAAATCGACCACTTGTGCGCTTTGTCCATTGTTCATGATATCAGACCTGTTAGCTAAACCGCTTATCCTTTCCAATGTTCGTTACCGTTAGGGTGTTGTGCGCTCTATCGCATATATATAGCCAAGACCCCCCTTGTGTCTACCGCGGCATCACTCTGAGATCTTCTATATGGTGATACTATTACAGTTCTATGGGAAAACAAAAAGTTTTATAAGTGAAAACACAGTGGAAGGAGAAACTAAGCATTTCATTCAATTTGAATTAAAAATTATCCAAAATTATCAATTACTTTTCTCCAAAATTATTAAACTCCTTCATATGGATGCAAGGAGGTCACTGACAGCCCCTCCCTCTTGCACTCCACTTTCAGATAATTTGCAACAACTAGTTCACCACTGCTTTGGTACAACTCAGAATGTATTCCACGCATCACATATAAATAAAGAAATAGTAACATATAATACAACTGCGAAGCTGATGTGCATTTAATGAATTTCTGGAAAATTTTATAGCAGCTGCATATAATTTAGAGTAGAAAATGTTAATTTGCCCTCAAATACCAGGCAACCCTGAAAGTCATCGAGTTTTTCTGTTAAACAATGCACCATAAAACTGCTCGAACTGTCTTGGTTACCTGATACAAATAAAAAAACACTATCCCCGAGCGTTGAAAATTGGTTGCATCACCGTGCAGAGTCGTTAGCAATTTCTCACTTAAACTGCAGCAGCAGCTTTGAGCTTGTTTCATTTACAACGTGGAAAACGAAGGAAAAAATTATTTTTCCCCGTCAATAACAGGTTGCGTGCGAACTCAAATGCGCAAACACTTTCGTTAATTCTTGGTCATTTTTCTCGCTGTTGCACTTGTAGCGATCTTGCAGAGTCATAACGCTAAAAGTAAGCACCGTATATATAAGTGAGCAACCGCTGTAGTTTGTCAGTATCGAACTGCCCTTCAGAGAGATAGGCAGACAATCGCTCCCCAGACGCAACCATGAAGCGACACAGTGTGAGTGTGGAGGCGACCAGAGCATTGACCTGCCGTAGGACCACAACCAATCTGTCGGGCTAGGTTTTTGTAACAGTTTGAAACTTGAGACTTTCAAGAGTTTTTCTTATTTCTGTATTCTCGTAGAATTACATGATGCAGCTCAAGAAAATTCAATTTGCATAATGAAGAATAAATACAAACTGCTTAAACTTCTCATCTGATTCGCATAGTGGAATTGATGACAGAGTTCTCGAAGGAGGAACCAGCACGGCATTTCAGTAATTCGAAATTTATAACAGTGCCAGGAGATGCCGACAGCAGCGCAAGGGGGAATGCAGTAGGTATTTCCTGTTGATTGATTCAACGACGTCTTGATTTTGAGAAGTAGAAAATTCTAATACAGTGGAACTCCTGAAACGCAGACAAGCATATTATCTCAGTATCGGAAGGAGCGTCAGTTTCGAGTTCGAGATGTAAAGTTCTATGGCAAGCTCGTTTCCGATTTGCATATATGTGTTGTGCAGTTGAATCTCTAAAGAATTAAATTTTGTTCATCTATTTGCAGGTCAATATGGCGCAGATTATTTCTGCAATTCACAACAGATTATGCTGCATGTAATGCTTGAAGGTACCCCCAGTAAAGCAGAATTTCCCGACTGTCGTTTATTCCATTGTTATAGCAACTTCCAACCTTTACACTTTATGCAAACTGTATGGGATCGACCGCGATTTTTTTTCTTGTGTAGAAGTAGGTATTTGAGATACTACTTTCCGTAATTTTCGGCCGCGGCATTTCTGACGGATTTATATGATCCATGTCAAAATCCATAACAAAAGCGAATTTTCTTTTTTTTTTTTTTGCAAAAAATCAAGTAGAACGAATAGAATGAGGCAAAAAAAAAAACTAACGGCGAACATGCCTAGCATTTTGATGAGATCTGGCGCAGTGCTGCTCTATCACCCTCTGTGAACAAAGGAATAGGATCACATGTCCGACTAGGTTTTATGGTATGGGAAGTGCTCTTTCAGATACAGCACATTCGGAGTACAGTCTGATACTGAACTACCCAATGCCCTCGGAAATTATTCTGATTTGATGCATCAGCATCCATATTTTGAAATGCCAAGGAAAAGATACCCCTTAGAATGGCGCAGAACAGGGTGGAACTCTAATCAGGTAGCTACCCTTCTGAAATCGTCAGTTTCTAGAACCACACGGTATCACATCCACTTCACCAACAAGCATGAGTCATTTTTAATACACTTTTTGAAAATGGAGCATTATTATACCTTATCATCCGCTTGGGAAATAGTTCTTATTTTTCCTTTCTGCAAGCTACGCGGTACTTATCACTGCTGGTAATATCTCTTACTTTTATTTCTTAGGTACCGAGAGCAGCAGCTCTTCTGCTGCTAGTGGCAAGCGTTGCAGTCGCCGAACCTGAACCAGAAGCCAACCCAGTAGCGCTTCCTGATGGTGGGCATGGTCATGGAGGATTTGGACACGGTTTCGGCCACGGAGGTGGTGGGTACGGTCACGGAGGAGGCGGCTTTGGCAAGGGTCATGGCTTCAGCCATGGTGGAGGATACGGTAAAGGACACGGCTTCAGCCACGGTGGAGGGGGATATGGTAAAGGGCACGGATTCAGCCACGGTGGAGGAGGATACGGAAAAGGGCACGGGGGCTTCGGCCACGGCGGTGGGGGATACGGTAAAGGGCACGGATTCAGCCACGGTGGAGGAGGATACGGAAAAGGGCACGGATTCAGCCACGGTGGAGGAGGATACGGAAAAGGGCACGGCTTCGGCGGAGGCGGCAAAAAGCACGGCGGAGGTGGATACGGTAAAGGACATGGCTTCGGTCACGGAGGAGGAGGTTACGGTAAGGGTCATGGCTTCAGCCACGGCGGAGGAGGATACGGTAAAGGGCACGGTTTCAGCCACGGTGGAGGAGGATACGGTAAAGGGCACGGTTTCAGTCATGGAGGAGGCGGATACGGAAAGGGCCATGGATTCGGTCATGGAGGCGGTGGTTACGGAAAGGGCCACGGAGGTGGCTTCGGCAAAGGCCACGGATTCAGTCATGGCGGAGGCTACGGCAAAGGTCACGGAGGCGGTGGCTATGGAAAGAGTCACGGTTTCGGTGGATTTGGAGGCGGCTTCGGACACGGTGGAGGCTATGGCAAGAGTCACGGACATGGTGGAGGGTATGGAAAAAGTCACGGTTTCGGGGGCTTCGGAGGAGGCTATCATTAAGAAAACTTTTAATAATGTCTTGTTGCTGATCTCGCACTGACATGTGCGGTTGTTTACAAACTCAAAAGCTGCTGTCGCAAAGCCTTGTTACGCTCTGCTGCCACAGGATCTCGTTAGCTCTGTCCAATGTCGCTACCTAAGTTACTCCAGATGATTTTCGCGAATTATGCGTCAGTCTTTGTACTCTGTTTTTTCTAGTCTTTACTCTGACACCAGTCTTCCTCCAGAGAGTGAGTCTGCTATTCTGTTAATAGTTTGGAATACTTCATGGCCGGTTCTCAATTCGTCATCCGTCGTTTACTCATTTACAAATCAAATCCAGAAGGCCAGTAATAAAGTCAATTTTACCCCTGCTGAACTAAATGAGCATAGTTACTATTACGTAAGCAAACTCTAATCGAGGTTTCAATTTTTTTTATTCTCAACGTATCGAAGTTATGAATCACTATGATGAAATATGATATCTCAACAACCTTTTACGAATGATTATAATTACTGTTAAATACAACACGTTTTACTTAGCAAACAGTGCCTCAAGCGCAAGATATTACTCAGTTGCTAGCATTGCTAACTAAACTCCGTGTCTTTCCTCGTCCAAATAAACTCTCTTGTATTCTGATACCGATTCTGATAAAAATTTCTGTAGTTGTTTCGAGCACCATACGTCAAAAAAACTATTGCCAAGATGAAAAAAGCGACACCAACGATCGAACGAACGGACCCATTTATGTAGTTTACGACGACCCTCGAAAAGTTAGGCTTAAAAGGAAACCTTAGTTAAGAAACTTGGATTCTCAAGACGAAGTGTGTTTGCTGTCTTAGTGCAACCCATGCTTTGTTATGTACTATTTCTTTTAATAAAATATGAAACTGTGTTTTGTTTTTATTTCAAAATAAGCTGGTGTAAAACAGTAAAAAAAACACCCTTGCAAACTGCATACCAACACCTCTGAAGAAAGCAGCTCATACCGCTCCAAGATGAGCGATAACACGCGACATCTTGCGGGAAGTGCAAAATTTCAGATAATATAGCAGATATTTCGGGTGAGTTTAGTAACGAGTATAATTAACAACTAATGACAACTCACAGGTACAATTTTTTGTTAACTGTAAAAGACGGTCTAACCTAACCTAACCTATGTGCCTTGTGGCACATCACCGTCATTTAACGTGCGGACAGAACTCAGATGAAACGGAACTAGGGAGCTCAGCAATATGCACACAATAGACTTTTATGTATTTGGAGCAAAATCTGCTGGAACGCCAATGTACTGAATGCACGCCATAGTCAACGGAAGGTTATGCGCGCGTACTCAATGTGTGCATGTCTATATAAAGTTAAGGGGCTGTCGATAGCCGACCAGTGCTGCCAGCGCTAGGATTTTAAACCAAGATCTTGGTTTTTCGGTCATTGTCTTGGTTTCTAGGTTTTTTTCTGTTCAAAACACGCTTAATCTTGGTTTTTCGCATGTGTCTCTTGTGTAGGCAAGCTCATATCAATAAATAATAAGTTTTTCAAGAGAAGAAATAAGTTTTCACCATTCATATTGATTTTTTGCAACAAAATTATAATTGCATTATTTCGTTTGTAACACGTATTGAACAGGCATGAAACCAATCCAAATGTTTTATCGAAGGCGACTCGACGAGCGTCTAGCTGTTTACCCACTTTACGACTTGAAAACTTAGCCAGCAAATTTCCAAGTCGGGTGCCTTTAAGCATGTTAGATACTCATTATGACACGTACACGAGTTTAGACTGACAGAAGACCTGCACTGCATCGAAAACAGTGTAATAATTCCACAGTTTTGCTACAATTCATGTGACAAAAAAGGTTTGAATCAAGTAAATTATCTGATTTCATCTGAGTTATGAAAACATTTGCTGTGCGTCCACGTTGTTAACCTGCGTTAAGAGCATTTTTCCCCCAAGCCAATACAGTGAAACAGCAAGATTGAGCTAATTCAAGCAAAATATTTTACAGCGAGAGAATTTTCGCAAGGCAGTAAATTATTAAAGAAAAGTTCAATTGGACGCCAAAAGTAAGCCATTGAGGCCTGACTTGTTCGATAGGCTACTTCATGTAGGTGCGCTGGCTTAGGCCTTCTCAATTGAGTTTCAGCCATTGATTTTCAAACAGTAGAGTTAAACCTTGAGACTTCCAACAACTCAATATTATTCCATGAAATGGAGTCTGCTCAACGAAATCTTGTTTTAACACTAGCAGCACAATCTAAAGTGACAAAGCCAAAGCTTCTGCCTAAAGCTTAGAACAAGTCAAGCCTCCAAGGCTAAATTTTAGTGCACAATTAACTTGAATTAAGCAGACCTTAAATACTGCGAGACGAGCATGTCATGGTAGCCTCAGCCAGCATTCATAAGACATATGCGATGGTGGTATTTACAGACAATACTTTGCAAGGCTGAAAAAGGCAAAAGATACCAATAAAGTTGACATTTATGAAAGAAATGATAAATAATGTTGGAGTGAGTTCTAATTAGGTGTATTCAAAAACAAAACTCAGTTATTACTTCGTTTCTACTGTTCGCTTGAACAAAATAACATTTTTATAAACATTTTTCAAATCTTGGGTTTTTGAGGCAGAAATTGTTTTTTTCTGACCTGCTTGCTAGGTTTTTCTGAGAATGGCCGCTAGCAGCACTGTAGCCGACAGGTTAAAAAAAATTAGAACCATAGTGAATGCATATTTTAGTAAAAATTTAGACGTTCTCACTTCCATTTTATATATAACTAAAGCACAGTGATAACGCATACCTTCGCCAAGCGAGGCAAGAGTAACGACAAATTCAAATTGGCTCTGAAACAATGGTTTTCTTTGTATAAACTCCAAAATCTAATCATTTGTACCTTTTGATAGTAATAACAGTTTATGTAATTTTCTTGGAGATGCGTTCATAACTTTTTGAGTTATACTGCTAACAAGCATTATGAAAAACACAAGTCAACAATACACCATACACCAACCATACTGACGATTAGATTAGAAAACTCATTGTAAAGACAGTTGGGATCGTGAAAAATCTCTTGCTTCCCGTATGCACTAAAAAGTATCCGAAGATTTTGTTTTTCCCTTTTTTTTGTAGTACCGTATGTCGACCGAAACAGCAGCGAAAATATCAGCCTAACTTAAAGTTACGCTACTCTCTCTCTATGGAGTTGGGTGTTTCTTTCAAAGTGCTGTGCACTTTTATGATATTCTAAACAAGCAACAGAAGCTAGAACGCGCCGTACTATTTAGGAATATCAAAAGATTATGGCGAAAAATCAGTTTCGTTCGCACCCTTAAAGTTCAGGACAGCGAAAATCGTTCGTGAATCTGCCCGGAGCTCACAAAGTGCATTTTCTGAAGTTAAGGGAAAATCTCTGAGCTTAATATACATAGCGAAATTTCGTGCATCCCGGTTCAGGTTATTAATTGACATTGTTAGCTCTGGGAAATGTATTAAAATAAACTTTGTAACGCCTTCTTTGTTTTAATGTTACTGTTGTGCGCGATCGATGGATTTGCGCGATCGATCGCGCTGCGCAAACGATCGATCGCGCACAACATTACTAAAAAAATGAATGTTTCAATTTCGTAAGGCTGTTTCTCTGTAGTTTTAGCTTTATTTCATCGGCATCGGAAGTGCAACCGATGACGATGTCCA
>LQNS02278098.1:1125400-1147144 GCA_001587735.2 Parhyale hawaiensis | reverse complement strand
ATTAGATAGGGGAAAAATAGAACTAATAAGATAGGAGAAAATTCAGATTTCAAAAGGCGAAAAAAAAAGTTGAGTACCTTGGAATCTTTTTCTTCAGTATTAGATAGGGGGAAAATGAGGAAGCCCACAAGACGGCGGGGGTTTTGGTGAAGTGTTTATTTTTTGCCGTCATTTATAATGACGGCATGGGCCACTAGTAATGAAATAATCTTCCAACGCGCGAAACAAAGTCGGGGCTCTCGATCACCATATTACCATAAGCAATGAGAGGTCTCTCGGTTCCATTCATGATAACGCACCGTCGAGCCGAGTGCGCCTTAATTTCCTGGAAGCTCCAAATATCATAAAACGCGAGAGACAACCATTGGCATTTTACACTCACTGCCCAGTCATTGTCTTAATTAAGTCTTAGGCAATGCTTGTTCACTTCAAAGCATCAAGAACATTATGGGAATGATAGAAAATGTAACTTAGTTTGTTACTCGTTCACCCAACCGCTTGAACATCCTCGAAAAGCACATCGAAGAGAATACACCAGACCAGAACAAACGAAAAAGATTTAATTCATTGTGTCAGACAAGATGGGTGCAAGCAACGCGATACTGTTACCTTGTTTCATGATCTCCTCCCATTAATTATAGATACTCTTAGCGATATACAGGAAAGTTCTCCAGATACTAAGATATCATCACTAGCAACGTGCTGCAATTTAAGAGCGCCATTAAGAAATTTCACTTCATTATTGCCCTAGAAGTCTGCGTTATTGTCTTTGGTATAACAAAGTCGCTTTCAGGGCAGTTTCAAGCTACAGTCCAGGATGTAGCTTCAGTATAGTACCTCATGTCTTTGTGCGTCCGATCTCTACAATTATGCTGAAATAAATTTGAAGCTGGGCTTAGTTTGCTGAAGAAATTGCAAACATTTCTGAAATAAACGTCGAGAGAGAGACTTAAAATTATTTGAAAACAAGCATCGTTCAAATATAGAAACTACATCTGCCTATCACCATTACAAAGTAAACTTTTTCATCTGTTGTTGAATTCTTTTATTGCTGAATTAAACAGCAAGTTTCCTCAAGACCATCCAGCGTCGAAATAGCAACAAACTAGAGCACTCTGAAACTGCATATCTCCACCAAGCAAGGCAACGATTACGAAAAAATAAAATTGTTCTGACACCATTATTTTATTTGTATCAACATCAAAATCTAATCATTTGTGAAATTCAACAGTGTTAACAGCTTCAGTAATCTTTTTCTAAAATTCGTTTTTAACTCTCTGAGTAATGCTGCTAACAAACATTCTGATGAATATTAGTCAAACTCGCAAACGGATCAACCGATTATAACCAAAATTTTTAAAATTATGTATATAACATCACTAACAACCTCTCGAAATTTCATAGAGATCCATTCACAACTTTTTAGTTATTGTGCTAACATGCATAAAATTAGAAAGAGTGACACACTAATGAGCAAGAGAACGAACAGATCATCAAAAAATTTAGTCATTTACTCCTTGTGATATACCTAACAACTCATGTAAATTTTATGAAAATCTGTAACTTTTTGAGTTATGGCGTTGAGAAAAATATGAGGGACAAACAAACAGATGGACGGATCTTCACCAAAAGTTAATCATCTGTTCCTTCTAACATACCTAACAACCCCTGTAAATATGATCAAAATCCGTCCATAACTTTGTGAGTTACCTTGGTGAAAGACAGACAAACCCGACGAAAACATAACCTGTTTGGCGGAGGTAATTATTCCGTCACGCATCGAGTCATTATAAACATGGAGAACTTTGTAGCTACAGTAAAGCCATATTTTGAAGATCTGCCTAATCCAACAGCTCTTTGCAGCAAACTTATATCTTGGGAAACAACATGGAAATGCTCCGATGAGTCTAAACCAGAATCAGTAGTACCAAACTCATTGATTGAAGCATATTGACACCATAATCACCACCCAATTACTTCTGCAGATTTCCGCTAATTTCCCAATTACAAGTAGCTGCGTGGAGCGTTCCTTCTCGCAATTAAAGTTCCTGAAGACCTAAAATCGCTCAGTTATAGGAAAAGAACGATTAGAAGGGCTAGTGCTTATTATGGCTATCCATGACGACAAAAAGATAAATGTAGAGGACATAATTGATGAATTTTCAAAAGTAAATCGCAGGCTTATGTTACTGTAAAAATTAGTTTATAGCATGAGCAAAGATATTTTTTAACAAGTTACGTCAGCAAATAAACGCGGTTATTTCTTCAAAGTTTAACATAAAAAAGTGACAAAAGAAGAAGAAATCATGTGTATATTTTCTTCATATTCACATTCATGTTTCGCATCACTGGCCGATCTAGTTTGAAGTTGTATCAACCTATTTGTTTTGTATGAAGTTTATGCTGTAACAAGTGGAAACACATTCGTTTTTTTTTTCCAGAAATTAGCTTAATTATTGTTGGTTTCAACGTAACAATTTCATAGATTATTTTTTTGTCAGTTCAATATCTACATTATAAACCACTGTATTATCTGATCTCTCCAATACTTAGCATTGGATATAAGTATAATTTTTTGAACAAATTCTTATTATGGGATAGGGTTTCCTTCCACTTTCAGTAGAATCATAACATGAAATTATTGAATTTTGAATTTTTTTATTGTTTTATCATAATTGTATTAGCATGCAGGCATGCATACCATAATAGCAATTCATTTTTTCATTATATACCATGAACATATAACTTTTGTGTCAGGCAAATGGTAGCCCATATACCGGGTGTTGCAAAAAAAAACTCTGCCAAAGTTTCACAGGTGATAGGGACACTCAAAACAAACACTTTTTCACGAATACCAAATAAAAAATACTTTAACGACAATGAGGTAGGTATATACTAGTCTCATATTTTTGTAATACAAATTTGGAAAAAATTCATTACCAACGAGCAAATATCTAGCGTTCATCTGCGCATCACCTAAAAGCAAGGCAGGTAGAACTTATCACACAAACAGTAACCTATAGAGAGACTTGGAACATACGACCTGCCTGCAACAATGGAGTCAAACGCCGCGCTAAAAGTCGCTACGCAACTACTGCATCTGTTCCAGTATTTCAACCTTAGGCCGAAGTTAGTAGGAGCAAATTATCGCCTTAGATTGGGGAGGGAATACTCTCGCGTTATTCTCAGAAAGCTTGAAACTCTTGTAAAGATTTCATTACATTCCGGGATCGTTTTGACTTCCCGTCGCATGTTGTGAGTGCCGTCAGCTTTCAAAACACCTTCAGGAGAGGGAATTCAATATGAGAATAAGGCGCTAAGATATTAATACACAATGACACATTGACATATCGAAAAAGCATATCACAGTCGAATTTTTGCAACTACGGTTCCTAGGTTATGGAATCTGTAGTTTTGCTCATCGTGCCGCAAGGACCTCCCAATTCATTAATTCGGTGATTAACAATGAAGCATGCTCGTATTCATAGCTCTCCATTGCTAATGACCCCGAAAATAAGTTGTTCGCACAACGTTCACTACAGAGAAACCACTCGTAAAGCAATAAATTTTTCAAACAATACAACGGATCATGCGTTTATGCTAGATACACAACCCACAAAATCTATTAGCTTATACCATGGAGGGCCTCCGCACCATCTTACGGATATCGATCGGCTTCTCCAACAGTGACAGTAACATGCGTTATTAAATAAAATAAATAAAAGGTGAAAGTCGTAAATGAAATGAAGCTTCTGCTTCAGGTATTAAGTATTATAAGAAGATTTAAGCCTCCCTAAATAAGTACTAAGCTCTTCTAAGAGAGGAAAAGGAAGGGACATATAGTATGTCGATAGAAAAATGGGGAACCCATGCACGAAGGTGTTCCCACACAGGATCAACGCGCATGGGAACAGCAANGGGAAAGAAGAGGAAGAACAGACAACAGTAAGATCAGTAGGAGTATGAAAGTGGAAGGAAGCAAAGTGGGCACGAAAGACAGACGTCCCGAAGGCCTAGCTAATGGCTAAGGTAACATACTCAAACCCCCTGGGGCGCTACTCCCCATAACATAGGATGGGCGAACCTAACCCTATGGCCTATGGCCCATCCTATGCCCCCAGAGGGGGCTTCTGCTTCAATCAGGAAAAACTCGCAATAAGTTTTGTTGTTGAACAAAACCATTTTATCTCTGTCCCAAATTTCGCACAAAATTACAAAACACGAAGCCCCTCATCACAAATTAATTACTGTAAATCTCAAAGGTGGGCACTTGCAGCGACCTGCGCCCCCCTCACGGAAGTAAAAGTAAAGGGCGGAGGTCGCCCCCCCCCTCCCCCCTCCCTCTTATGGCTGGGTCGCAAGTGACGTCTTCTGTTGCAAGCAGCATCATCCGAGCTCATCAAATTTCAATAGCCAAGTTTATCATTGAGTGCAGTTCTTCCGTCCCCTGTCTGCCCTGAGGGGGGTACCCAATCCTCTTCCGCACGGGGATCGCTAAAATCGAAATCGCAGGCTTTCTTCTTGGGATTTCTGTTGGCAGCATCACTGCTCGCCCTCTGCGACAAAATACATGATGCATGACGATCTATGTCGTAGAATATTGTCAGTGTATAAAATTATTCACAGCTTAACCACCGTAGCCTTACGAAAATATGATATTTCACTTATATATATAAAAATCTCCAATGCGTGGAGGTACGGCACAGACAGAATATGCAGCTAACAAAGGAAATCGTGTCAAGAGAACTGGTTAGTTCGGGGAATGTGGCCCTGTGCCTGCCTAGCCTGCCTTGCACCCTCTGTCCGGGCTATCACATTGGATACCACATCGGGGTGTCACAGCCCGACGGTTCGGCTGCATTGGGGGCAGTCAGGCCACACTCGGTTACTGGGACGACACATCGCGTCAATCGCCAGTCCCTAAACTACTTCAGTGTCCCATAAAGATGTAGTTCCAAACAAAATTAGGTTTTTCTTCAGCACATGTCCTTGCCATTTAAAAAATAAGGAAAAAAGGCTGCCATATAAATGGGTGGATGATGTTAAGAGTAGCGGTATCTAAAGGACTCCTGTGTCAAGAGCTCCTATCCTCAATTTTAGTAAGAATGACGATATTTATGACCGACTAGGAACGACGTCGAAAACAAAGGTAAGCACTACCTACACAAAATATGCAGCTTCAAATACTGATACGTATTCTATAAAATGCTATACAACACCTACAGTATTGCTAGTTTTGTAATAGCTATTTCAAGATATAAATGATACGCTACTCACCTTAACGGCAGCTCGAAGCGACTGTTGGTGCGCGGCATCCATTGGTTTAGAAGAACGCATTTTCCTACTGGCTGGTAGAAAGTCGCTGTTCATATCCTCGCATCTCTTTGCTTTCCCTGACGCTGAGAATTTTTGTGCAGGACCGGAAGATTGTGGATCTGTACCTGATAATCTGGAATCGTCTGGAGAATTTGCGGCAGTACCGGTATCTAAAGATTCGTCTTGTGTAGATTTCTGTTCATCAATTGCACTAGAATCACTCACAATTGACATAGTTCTACTATCACCCACAGAATCAGATGAGGAATCATTTACCGGGTGCTTACTTACAGTACTTGACAGATTTTCATTACTATCTAAACTTATATTACTGACACTGGTAGTCTGTAACAGGTTTTTATTAGTGTCAATTGTAACTTTCTCGGATTGTTTCGGTTTATCATTTCCTGCGGCACCGAAACTGACATCAGTTATATCTATTGATTCCTTTGGTTTTTCATTTTTTTGTGACGCCGCATCTTGCCAAACAACATACTTTGGAGGAGGTCGCACCGGCCGAGGAGGTCTGGGTAGTTTAGTATACACGTTGCGTTCGTATGGGATGGACTTGGGCACGTACTCCTCGTCTGCATCAAGCCTGGAGAGTTTCAACTTAGGTGCTTCGTCTTCTTCTAGGAAGGCCGAATGGACACCGGCGCTGACACCCTGTTCATACAACGGTCAATGTCATTACAGTGACAGGATATCCAACTCTAGAATATTTTGAACTTTTGGAATGCACACACAACATGTGCTTTAAAACTAAACACAAATCATTATTATTATATTGGTATTGTCCCACTATTTCTGAAACTTAGACAATCAATAGCGATTTAAGATGATTTACCTGGCTTACAGCCGGAACCACAGCGTTGTGCTCAGGTGGCAAGAGATGAAGGACGAAAAGAGAAGACAGAAGAAAGAAGCGCCCATGCGGACGGTCCCTACTGTGGCCCTCCGCACGGGCGAAAGTAAGAGCCCTGCAGAAAAAGTCTGTCCCCTCGATCGGCGGCCTACCTCGCGGGACAGAGAGGAAATATAGAGAACCTACCTAATTCTACAAAACTAACCTTCTTAGCAGGAACTGCGGCCAGATACTACATCCCCTGTAGAGAAGGCACTCGGGATAAGTTCTATTTTTCCCCTATCTAATACTGAAGAAAAAAATTCCAAGGTACCCCAACTTTTTCATTGCCAAAAATTCCAAGGTACCAAACTTTTTTTTGCCAAATGGGGCAACCTTTTTGATGAGAGGGAAAGATGATCTCAAATATATATTTTCACGACTTATTCAACAAAAGGGTTGCGTTTGGTGGACTAGTTACCATAAAATGAGTACCAGTAGGATAGTACGCATTCATTACTTTTACTTTATTCATGCCAGCATGCTATTCACTTTGTGTGCTGCTTTCAATACCATAAGACAGTAAAGTTTGCGCCTCCCTCTTCTTTCACTGCACCGACGATCAAAGAAAGGAAGTAATAAAGGACGCAGTACTGTGTGGCGAACTTGGGCGATGAATCTTACCTTCGCAGCAGACGTGGCAGCAGTTGGCTTAGCGGCGGCGGCGAGCGCAGGTTTCTTTTCCACAGGCCGCTGGGTCCCAGGCAGTACCAGCTCGGCTGTAGCAGCGAATGAAAGATACGGTAGTATTAGTTTAGCGAGCAGTCACAAAAAACTTGGTTACCAACGGTTACACTGAAGGCTACATATAAAGTAATTTTATCGTTGGATTTCGCCATTTGAACGTCTCGTATTAATATGTAACTGTGATAAAGTCAAGAGCTGTCGCAGAAATTCAAAGCATAGCATAAAGTCGGACAACAATGACAAGCAGTAGCATTCAAGCCAGAACAGACAATGCTTCCAAGGAGCAGAATGAGGAAACAAACCGCATTGTCACCCAGATGGCACTGCTTTTGGTTCGTATATCAGGATGCAATGAATGAAGAAGTTCCATAACCATTCAACCTCAAGACATATTTGAGATCGTGATTGTGCAATTAAGAATATGCAGAAATAAACTCAAATAAAGGTTGCAATGAGGAGAAAAGAAAGTGCGAAGTCGATCGTGAGCGTTCGCGTGGCAATGGCGTGGCTATGTAATATTAGGTGCGTGCCAGTGGATATTACGAGAGATATCTCGTGCCATGTTTGTGCGGTGGTTTTCATACGCGGACAATCCGCGTGAGCAGAGACAGCCGGCAGCCAGTGCGGCACAGCGAGATCTCAAATCACACCAAAACGGACACATACCTACGTTTCGGTGTGTCAAAAACAATGTTCAAAATACAGAAATACAACCTCAATATTCTCAAGGCATTCCTTCAACATAAAGAGAATCTCCTTCTATATTGCGTGACCCTGAACCTCATTCTCGGAAAAAAAGTGTGCATTTCCTTCCTACAAAGACACTTTCTACCAAGGAAATACAATCTTACAATGTCTAGAGACACACTAGAACAGAACTCCAATCTCACCAGGGAAAACTGGAGGCATGACCTCGGCAACATCGGCAGGTCGAGCCAGGTTGAGCAGGCGTCGAAGTCTCGCCTCTTCTTTGCGTAGCTCCGCGAACTTGAGCTGTGTGGGGAGAGAGATTAGAAAGCCACCAACTAGCAAAACGATAAACCATTGCTTAAAATGCGGCGTAGAGCAGCGCACGTAGGTGTTTGATGTATTCATATTATTTGTTGGAAAATATCCAGAATAAATGAACCAAAAGCGAGGATTGGTGGTCGTAAGAAGACGCGTGACAGCTATTTCTGCAACAACTCATACACTTAACATAACGCTCAAGTAAAGATCGTCAACGTGACCACATTTTCCAATTAAAATCTCCAGATACACTGTCCCTGACGAGAGCATGACTGCAGTCGACTGTCAGAGCGATGCCGTCACAGACGGAAGGCGGCTCGGAGAGTACAACTACAACCCTACCCGCAATCATCCCCATTTCTGGGCAAATCAGCATCTTAACAATAAACTGAATATCAGAAAACACTAACGCTGCAATACGAATATCGCAAGAATTTACTGGCCTGGCGATGACGCGAACACCTGACATGGCAAAAACAGCACTTTGGCTTTCTGTAACTGTAGATCAGAATATATATATATATAGTAGGCATATAGTGACATTACCAAGAGACGTGGCAACGCTTGACAGTATTCAGCATGCAATAGAAAAGAACATCGAACAGGAGCAAGAAGCCAGAGGAAGCGCCGAAGGAAGAGATAGAGTGGAGACTTGCAGAACCAAGCTCCCCAATATTGCTACAATGTAACCAACATACATGCATTCCATAGCAACGTCAGACACTCCACATTTTACTTCAGCCTCCCTAATGCAACTTACCAGGCGCCACTGTTGCATGAAGCGATAATAACGAGACAAAAGTAATCCCACTTACCTTCCATGTGAGCACTTTATGCTTGTCTGGCAACTGTTTGTTCATGGTGATCATAAAGGCATCCAAATCATCAGCATCTTTATTGGTCTCTTTAGAAGCGATGGCTGCTTTTGTTTGCTGAACATCCAGCAGCTTGACGGCGAGCTCCCGTAACTCGACAGAGGCGGTGCTGTGCTGCTGGCGCTGCAACGATCATTTCAGCATGTAGTGCGGAGAAAGGTAGCTATAAACTAACGTTACTTCTAGTACAGAATCGGTTGTAGCTATAATAAAAGCTCTGACTGTCAATCATTTACAAAGTCGAAGGCATTCTTTCGTGAATTGGAGTCAGACATATGTTCGACTCACAGAGCCGGAGTCGGATCTACTATCTTCCGACTCCACAGCCCTGTTCGACAGTCACACTAGAGACTAGGAGTACCCAGTTGACCGCACGATTGACAGCATGAGATATTTTAAAATGATAAACCCGCATGTCTTTAAACAAGGAAACTGCACGGCAAAATCACATGTAATAGCCGGTACTCGCCCTGTGTCCTACGTAGTGACGGAGAATTATTCATTGTATCCTACTCAACAAAAGGACCTTGAGTAATAACAGTACGTAGATGATGGTCTTAAAAAAAGGAACCCAAATTCAATGGTTGATTACAAAAGAACTAACAGACTTTCAGAATTCTGCGTATGCTGTTATGTATACTTAGCAAGACGCTGTAGTAGTTGGGCGGCCCAAGTCTGGCTGCCTATGCAGAATCACCTCCCAATGCAGCTCGAGGCAGACGCCTGACGGGATGCTGTCATAAATATGCTGTAGCTACATAGTCATTTTTTCAAGAATGAAGGAATGCAATACTACGTGCACCATAGTAAGAAATGTCATAGTCCTCAGGTAATATATAAATAATAGAATCTGGGTGTCCTTTTTTTACTCATCACCCAGCTGTTAATACTATCTACTCCAAACATAATGAGTCTGTCAAAAATGATTCTAACGGCGCAAACTTACAAGCTCTTGATAGGTGTATGTTTTCTCCTGCTTACAAGACCGCACGTATCTTCGGTCTCGTTTTCTTTCAACATCGCCCGTACGGTCGAGAAATTCATCTTCTTCGTCGCTGTCACTTTCAACGGGAGCCTTTCGAGCACGGCTGGCTGTAGGAAGAGGAAACCCGTGTCTCAAAAATGGTAGTGCTAAAACTAAATTATTATCACTGAATATTACAACTACTTTTCACAGTTCAAATGTATCACTCACGTTAGGTAATTATTAAATAATATTCATTCTTCTTACAAATAACGTGGTTTTACAAGAAAGGAAAGAGGAAGCAATATTTTTTACCTATACATGTATATGTTGGAAAAAACTGGGAACCCCAGCAAGGAACACCAAGCAAGGAAAGAGCAAGTCGAACAAGAAGAGTTTGCTACATCAGAACAAAGAAATCAGTAGAGGTAAAAGATCAGAAAGCAAGGACAGATAAAAACACAAAGGCGCACAGCTAAGGCTAAGGTAACCCAAGGGATCTAACAGGGCGCCTGATCCCTTCCCCGTTACGGAGGATAAGAAAGACTAATTATCAACGCCTCTGCCTCAATGCAGATTCGTGTTGTTGAGAAATATAACAAATTTGTCTTTGAACACATCACAACCTTTCACACAGGGCATGCGTACATAGGCCTATGTCTAGGCCAAGAGAACATACTACTGGGTCTACTCTATATAAACTACCCAAATGAGTGACGTGGTGTACAAAGGGCTTTGGCCTCCATATAGGCCGCTGAACTTACTTCATAGTGTTCCGAGAATATGCTAAAATTATTTCTCTTGAACAGCATTTATAAACCTCCAGTGACCACTAGACAAGAAAATGAATAATATATTATGTACAGGTATTGCTTCACGACCGCGACATATTTATCCGCGTGATTCCGTTATCGCGCATTCATTTTGTGACCGCGCTTTCCCAACAGCGCCAAATTTCTTCAGAGCGATACTGCAGGAAAATGATCTTTCTCTGTCGTGTTTTCAAAGCTGCCGGCCACAGCATACACAGCTCACAACAAACTTTCAAGATTTGGCCCTTATTAAGTAATGGATCGAAAGAAATGCATTGCAAATTGCAAAACATTGTCAAAGCAGAAGAAAGTTTTAGTAGTTGAGGGTGCGATGAGCCACTGTAAAGTCTTATACCTACTGTACGATGACATTAAACATGGTTAACTTGTATGCTAAGGTTCTGTTTTCATTACGTAATTGTCGTATACGTATTTGTGTGTATTTCTTCTAATCTCTTAGTTTTGAAACATACAAAAAGCTCAGTACATAGACATGTAAATTATATTACATGTACATATATCTTTCGATTTTGGAACAAAATGAACATGGGTTAGCTACCAGTCTTTTGACGTACCCTTTGTAGCATTCTGCTAGTTACCCCATGAATAAATATTTTCCTTTAAACAGTTCAGCAAAGGAATCAGTCAACTTTCAACTAAAACTTATAATTTTACTCGTGATTTGGACAAGGCGCGCTTTGACGACGGCGGTTAATCTTGGAACGTAGAGTGCGCGGTCGTGGAGGAAAACCTGTATATAAACATAAGATAAACACCAGCCATGGATCAAAAGTTTTTGATGCATCAAAGTCCGGCACATGCTGGTACTGGGAGTAGGTATTGAATGAGAAGTTTGCTGTGCTCGACAGAATAATAGCTACTGTATGTTAAGGAGTCGAAACTTTCTTTGGTCCATGGGGTCAGAGCAGAACGTGCGCTAGTCTCAAGAGTTGGAGTCAGACCTGCAACCATTTAACTTTGTAACTTGTAAGTCAATAAATATAATTTCAGTGCTGTGGGTGCCGCTGTCGGTTAAAATTTTCAGCGCGAACTCCGAGCAGAAAGGAAGGATGAGCACAGGCAGTCTCAAGGAAAGAACACCGAGAAAAGCGACCGTGAATGGAAGGAAACTTCGCTGGTGGGCCTTAGGATGCCGCCGCAATGAAGCAGAAAGACAGGGAGGGGGAGGGTCATCGGAGTGGTGTGGTGTTATGGCCATGGTTATAAAAGATAGTTTAAGCTTCCCTAAATCAGCACTAAGCTGTTCTAAAAGAGGAAATGGAAGGGACATATAGTAGGCAGAAATAAACGTGGAATCCATGCACGAGGGTGCTTCCAACTTCCCACACAGGTTCAACGCGCATAGGAACAGCAACTCGGGTTAGAAGAGGAAGAACAGAACAAAGCACCATCAGTATGGGAATGAAAGTAGAAGGAAGCAAAGAGGGCACGAAAGACACACAGCGTGAAGGCTTAAATAATGNCATACACGAGGGTGTTCCAAACTTCCCACACAGGTTCAACGCGCATAGGAACAGCAACTCGGGTTAGAAGAGGAAGAACAGAACAAAGCACCATCAGTATGGGAATGAAAGTAGAAGGAAGCAAAGAGGGCACGAAAGACACACAACGTGAAGGAAGAAGTAATGACTAAGGGCGCTGGTACACCAAAAGCAGTTCAGCGAGAAGCTGGCAGTTTTTGAGAAGCACGGAATGCATTGGAGCACACACACCGAACAGCGGCAGTTGAGCAGGCCGCTGCCGCTGTTCGGTGTGAGCGCTCCAATGCATTCCGTGCTTCTCAAAAACTGCCAGGCTGCCAGCTTATCGCTGAACTGCTTTTGGTGTGCCAGCGCCCAAAGTGACTTACACAATCCTCCTGGGGTTATTGCTTCCCATAACAGAGGATGGGAGAACGTAACTAACCTAAGCCATGGCCATTCTATGCCCCTTGAGGAGGCGACGATGTGGACCGACTGCCCTGCCGACAGAGCCAGCCCTGTTCTGACTCAGCAGCCTACACTACTCAGGCGCCGTACGACATCAGTGACGTGGTGGCGTTGTTTGGCCTAAACGTGAAAGACGTGAAACCGCGGCCAGCCGGATATCAACTGTGTCACCATGGAACCATGGGGGCAACTATAATTCAAATGTTCATACCAGCTAATTGACAAAGAAATGTATCGACAATACTGTACCATGGATAGCTTGTCTGAAGAGTCCATGCTTATCGAGCAGCCTGCAGGCCTCCAGGGCAGCCTGCACCACCGTGTCCTTCTTCTTACCGCGATGTTCTACTGTGGCTATGAGATGTTCTCCTGAGGGGCTCAGCACCGGCAACCTATGCAATATAAAAGTACATTTCCCAGTTACAAATAGTACCAATTGCGTGGATAAACTAATGTATTAACAAAACCAATCTTCATCCCAGAGTGCTCTAGTACCTACCAGTAGTAGTGTAGTAAGTTTGCTAGCGCAGCGATTCTAGGCCGCATCGCGCCGAACGTCATTTATATATATATTTCTCCTCTACAATAGGCAATGCCTAAGAGCTTGTTTTTATATGGTTAGAGGGCGAAAGTCCTCGAAAGGACGGAACAAGCAGAGCAGCACTGGGACTATACACATATCCGGCACGTGCCGTGTAGATTAAGTTATGCCTACTCCGATTGGAATGAACGGTTGGTTATACTTTGTTTCTGTCGCTCAATATGGATATTATCCAACATAATCATGATGGTTAGCATGATTACGATGCACCGAACCCTTCCATATTTCAATTGTTTAACATACTGAGAAATGTTGCGAAAACCTTCAAGAAACTGACAGCATATTCGGTCACTATGAGACAACAGCATGTATAGCATCCAAGTGAGCCACTTACTTGACACAGCACTTGTACCGTCCAGACACGATCTCGGTAACATCGTACTCAGGAAGATCGTAGCCTTCCCTCTCATACCAGCCTCGTAATGATTTCTTTGGATCTTCCAAATAGAGTTCTTCTCGAACCATGTCACTGTACGGATTGGGGGCATCTGGATCATCTGCAATACCTTCTTCTTCTTCAGCATCAGGGCCTGCAAAATGAAGACACAGTAACTTGTTATTAGCCAAGAGACAAACGTAACGCCCCCCGGAACTTACCTATGTGAACGTAATCTGAAGTTAACATGGTGAGAGTGACATACATCAGCTCTATTTAAAGTTTGTTTCCTATCAAACCATTACAGTGCGCTAAAGGAAATTCCTCTTCTTTCAGAAGCGCAGGTCACACTGCAAGTATATTTCACGTAGCAGCAGAACTGTGAAACGTCTCTGCCAGTAGCACACTACAATTTACTTGAAAATTAGAACCCGCGTTGTGAAAAAGTCGGGACCACCCAAGTCCGGACTGGGAACGAAGTTCAATGCAAGAGATCTCTGTGAACGAAACTAAATGAAACAGGGATCTGTGACCGGAACTCAACGCAACACGTGGCCCACGAAGACTGGACAGATAGACACACGCACACAGAGCATGCTGCAGACTGTACATCCTCGCGGTTACCTACTCCATGGGCTGGCAACTAAAAACATTGATCAGCACAGTGGAGATGATTCTGTAGTGATGTTTATCCGTGCACTTTTATTTTATTACCCTTAGAGCGTTTACATAACTAAAGCTACAATATATTATATAACCAGCCTAACCACATCGTTTCTAAAACTTAGGCAAGCGCAGGCCACTAATGAGAACAGTCGCTGGCCATTTGAATTGATCAACATATTTTAAATAATTTTTGGCAGCAACAGAGGATGGCAATGCCTTGCCCAAAGTGAAATTAGCGGCATTCATCTCTCTCAATATCTTTATTCAAGAATAAAGAGATGGACGCAATGAATGCTTCATAGTAGAATCACAACCCTACGAATGAACAATAATACTGCGGCGTAAATGCAAATTCTTTGTCACCATTTTTTATGGCAGCATTCACTGTTACATTATATTAAGTATATTTCATATGGATATATAGGCTAATTAACAGAAAAAAATCTAAAAATATAACCTACTTTTTTGAGTTACGGTACACTTTTTTCAACGTCATAGGCACTAGTTATGTGACATAATTCTAAATAAAACTCAAACGGTCCATGAACAAAAGAACCAATTATAGCATTATTGGATCGAATATTACATGCAAATTCAAGCAAGTCTTTAACTATGTTCTATCATACCCATTCCCCAGTCAATTAACTATGTTCCATCATACCCATTCCCCAGTCAATTCCTCTTTCTTCTTCATCCTTTAGTCGTTGTTGCTCTTTTCTTTCCCTTTCCAGTTTTTTCTCTGCATCTTTTTTCAATTTCTCCTCTTCTCTTTTCTTCGCCATCTCCTGTAGTTCTTTTACGGAATAGGGTGATTCTGCTTCTCTATCTTCTGAAGGGCCCTAAAATACAAAATTACATTAAGTACATATTGAAATAATTCAATAGACTGTAACATAATTAAACACACACACTGATAATTTAGCACCAATTCATCACAAGCACAAAATGAGAAATGCTTGGTAAAGTAGCCTACACAAGGAGGTTATGTTTTTGACGTGTTTATCTCTCTGTCTCTATGTCGATCTGTATGTCTGGCTGTTTGTCTGTCACCAAGATTACTCAAAAAGTATTTAATCGATCTTTATGAAATTTAAAGGGATTGTTAGGCATGTTAACAGCAACAGATGATTAACTTTTGTGAAAATTTGTTCATCTGTCTGTTTGTACGTCTGTCCGCCTATTTTTTCTTACCGTCATAAATCGAAAAGTAATGGACAGATTTTCATGAAATTTACAAGAGATATTAGGTATGTATTAGTATTAGTAAATGACCAAATTTTTTAAATGATCTGTTTGTTTGTTTGTATTTTTTTAAATTTTATGCTTGTTAGCACAATAACTCAAAAAACTATGAATAGATCTTTTTGAAATTTATAGGATTTGTTAGTAATGCAAAGACACATAAATGATTAAATTTTGGTGATGATCGGTTGGTCTGTTTGGGTGTTTCACTTATGTTTGTTAGCAGCATAACTCAAAAAACTATGAATGGATATATATTCATGAAAATTGAAGGAATTGTTAATACAATAAAAAGGCATAACTGATTATATTTTGGTGTTGATACAACGAAGATCATGGTTTCAGAACCAACTTGAATTTTCCATTACCGTTGCCTTGCTTGGCGGAGATATGCGCTCCCAGCCTCTCAGCATGCTCTCTAGTTAGCTATGACTTTACCACTATTACCAGTAAGAGGAAACTTCTGGAACTGCCACCAAACTTCAGCATGTGGCCCACTCTGAGTCTGTTGTAGACCTTAGGTTGCAGTCGGTGCTTGTTTTGGTAAGACCCATGAGTGCTGCTCAGGTCATAGACATAGAGGCCTGCACCAGCCGCTTCTGTTGCTTCCCCACGATACTGAACAATACAATGGAATCTGCAATAAAATAAATGAACACAATTCGTAGGAAATATTTATGATAGGCTATGGTATTATTGCACCAAAATAATTTTACCACTAGACCAGGCTCTATTTCTAGTAAAATTGGATTTTGAGAATTTGCAATGCAATTCTGAAGCACGTCAAGGCAGTCTTAATGAAGTGTGGGTGTGCTTGTGTTTATCAACCACAGCATAACAGATTCATGGACAACCAGAGAGCACTTGTAGCTACTACACTACCTATAGGCCTTATATGAAATGCAGCTTGTCTGGTATTTTGCAGAGAAATGAATACCTTGCTCACTTCATCCAGTGTTACTCTTCAGACGGAGTGGAAAATCAGAATAATAGTTGAATAACATGTAGACTAAATTGTAAAATCCACAAGTTCCCCATTATAAATTACAGTATAGTTGTCCAACCAGCTGCCTCCAATGCTAGTAGAAGTATACTGATAAAATTGAATTAATCCAGTATCACTAACAAAATATCAGAGAAATATGATAGTGACAACTGCTGTAGCACCGATGATAATAATATACGGTAGGTACGTATACTGTAAAGCAAGCTGACTATCATGTATCAGCAATGGTCGCCAGAAATACTATTTCAATATAGAAAATTACTACCTATGCTGTATTTGTCAATAGCAAGAAAGTATTCCTTTAAAAGGAACAGAAATATTCCGTATGTATTTTGTTGTAGAGTTGTATGACTTAGGATTTCTTTTAGAGGCGTATGCTTTGTCTTGCCTGTCTAATTACTTCGAGTTTTTGATTATGAAAATTTCCTGTGTATAATTTTCTTTGCTTTGGTTACTTTCTATGTAAACAGTTTACTAGAGTTATCAGCTGACAAGGTTATTAACAATGCTAGTATAACAAATGCAGATTGCGTTCCTGTAGTATAGGCGTGTTCCTTTGCTATAGTTTTACTCTTAATTACGTAAGTATCCTTAAATACTTTTAGGTAGTTTCTGCTGTCCAGTGTTGTACTCAACAGATACATACGAGTCCTTCACACGTGGTGTGAGTGACTCCTTACTAGGTCAGCTGCTGGAAAATATCCGGCTAGCCAACAAACAAGGCGAGTCATATTAACACACGCGCATAACGTTAAAACATAGCTACTCTCTAAGAGTTAAGAGGCCAAGTTGCTAGTGACGCACGATTACGGGCTGTCTGACGGATAAGTAACCTGAATACATAAGCTGTAAACTTTCCCGCCGCGACAAGCTGCAGTAAGAAGTGGTGCAATCCACAGTTATATAAGGCATAGTCTTAGGATCAATTTCAACCGTCGCACTCGTGCTTCTATCGCAACATCTCCGCCATAATAGAAGGTCTGTTTAGTAGTGGTTTGAGTAGCTAGATTTGAACCCTCATCTCGCAGAACTTGCATAACTTTAGGCTCTAGAAATAGGTTAAGCAGTATGTTAAGTAGGTAGTGTCAGCTAATAGTAAGTAGGTTGATAATCTAATGAAGATACCGTATATAAGAAGTAATGGCGCTAGTTTAATTCGCAAAGAGAATCAAATCACCGCCATTCTAGTACTGTTAATCTTATTAATCTTAGTGTAGGTATTGTAGGGTAGTATAACAGTGTAGTGTTTATAGGATTTTGAGTATGAGAGTTTATAGCCGCTTATAGTGTTGGTAGATTCGTGCAGGCCAGCACTATTAGTACTAGGTTTCTGTTGTGCAACACTGCGTATATGATGTCTATTACTAAAAGTATTGATAACATCACAGCTATTTCGTACTTGTATTTTGTATCGATCTGCACAAATATTAACATTATAAACGCTCATGATATTTGTTCATTTATAGAATTGATTTAACCGATTTAATATATATCAATGTGTGGTGATTAACCCCCCAGATCCTGCATCAATGTAGTAGCTCCACTAGTTGAATATTCTCGGCGATTAGCTAATTAATATTGCAATCTTGAAAGTGATAATATTATTGCTGGCTAATATTAGAACAGTTCCAAGACTGTAGTACATGAACCTGGACCCATAAAACATTGAAGAAAAAGGAAAACCCAGTATATTGAAATATGCACTCTATTATTACCATGCAAAAATGTCATGGTTTTATCGTATGATTATTAAGCTACAAAAATATCTGGAATTACAAAAATATCACGAGGTGCTGTCAATCCAGTACAGGAATTAAACAGTTCTAATAGCAAAAATATCTGGAATAACACCGACGCTGCTCATAAATGCATAACTATAGAATTCTCAAATATCCTTCAAGCAAAAAGTATCTGGAATACAATTATTGTCATCTAATATTATGATTATTATTGACCCGCGAGACAACGCGAGTGTCCTAATTACTTGTTAGAATCATCGCAACTTAAACTCTGTACGAGCAGCGATTATAGAGAGGTATTAACATAACCCAACGAGTGAACCCAATCTGATTAGCTTTATTTATAGGTAGGTAATTTATGTTGGTATCCTTGATACTGGGCCAAGGGTACGACATAGTACTAGTCATGAGGAAAACTGATAGGTAGCTAGACGCTACATACGGTAGGTATTCCCAAAAGGTAGCTACTGGAATGGAAGATGAGGAGGAATCGCAATCCATAAGCACACAACCAATTCGAACACATAGTCCTTAAAATGGCAAGCATGCTGCATTTGTAAAAATTATAAAGTATGAACGCAAGTAGGCAATTCTCAAGCACAATGAGTGTTAGCATATCTGCAATGGAGCCAATCTATAGGGTTGCTACCCCCTCCAAAAAAAGGGTAATTGTAAAATTATTACCTCTGCAAAAGAATACAAACTGATTAGCATATCTACCTAATAAGATACTTTACCAGACTAGGTAGCTACCTGGATATTGAGGGATGTTCTAGAGTCACATCACACTGTGCCAGCCGCCCGAATACAAGAAAGGGTTTGTCCAATGAGACTGTATCTATAACCACCCCTCCTTTCAGTATTTCAAAGCTGTAGCCCTCTGGTGGTACGGCGCTCCAATTGGGTTCCTGGAAAAAACACAATGAAGTACAAGTGCCGATAAATGACTGAGAAGACAGGTAGGTAGCTATAAGTTGATGGCCATATTTCTATGAGCTAACAACTCTTTCGTATTTCAAATGAAGGTTGTGATATTTTTGCACACTCTGCAGTGATAACCATGAATCAAACAAATAATTGGTAGTAAAGGAACCAACTCAAATTAGGAAAGTTTCAACTATACATGTAGATCTAAAGTTGAGAATGGCCAAGTTAGGGATGATCAGTGACATCAATGCACAGCTATGTTAGCTGCTACCTTAACTCTAATAAATACCTATCTTAGCTACTCCTCACTGACAATGAGTTCTGTAAATAACAGTTTTTTCATTACAAATTTTTGGAGTAGCTCTCACATTATTAATGTTGATAGCTTGGAATGTTAAGTAGAAATAGCTACATGATGATCTGCTGTAAGAAAAACAGCATAAATTTCTGAAATGTGTAAAAGTAAAAATGTGTTACATGAAAGGCTTGTTCTTACAAGTTTAATTGGAAACAGCAAATCATCTTTTCAAATAAGAAAAATCGTACAATAGATGTAACAAGGTAACTACCTTATTTGGAATCGTTTCTATGTATACATAGAAATAAATTGGCATAGCCTAATGGTAACCAAACCATATCACCAAATTACAACTATAAAACTATATATGGTTGCAATTGGTAAAACGGCAGACAATAACCAACACTCTTGTGTACTGAACTCTTAGAAGTCAAGTGAGCACCAGCTGCAGAAACAATATTTTTTTCAAAATAGCAAGTAGTTAGCCTGCCAGTAGGCAGTAATCAATCTTTTTATTAGAATAAGAAATCAAGAGATATTTTAATATAAGCTATTTATGCTATAGAACCATATACGTAGCTAATTACATATTTTCATATACTAGGCCAGGCCAATGCCTAGTAAACCTAGTTATTACCTGTGGATATTGGTTAGTATTCAAGTCTTTCAGCTACAAGCATTCAAAGGTAAAATGTGCAAGTACTAAAGAAAAAATGGTAAAGGTAATGAGGGTATAGTACGTAGGCCTCCACAGACAAATTAGAATGTTTTGTTGGCGTGCATAGCATAGTAGTTTTACATACCTTGTATGGAAGAAGCAGTGTATTATCAGATTTCTTTTCTTTCTGTTCTGAAGAAGTGTTTTCAATATCTTTCAATGTAACCTGTTGATCTTTCATACCAACTAAACTGGAATAGGGTGGTAATACTTCTGCACTTTTCTTGTTTTTAACAGGAAGGCTTGGAAGGAGAAATTTATGATCATCTATAACGACATCACTGGCCATTTCTTCACTGGACGAGGCTTTAGTCGTATCATTTGCAGCAGTGCAGGCACTAACTGCACCACCTTTGGAGTCGTAAGAATCCACAGTTGTTTCAGAGTCATCAGCAGCATCAACACTGTTCTCAGAAAGTTGTGAAGTGACAGGTCTTTCGCACGGATGTGGCATTGTGCTCAATGTAATCTCTGCAGAAATAAATAAGTATATTAATTGATATAGGTTGATTACTAGGGAAGCTCACTCAAAGAATAAGAAGTAAAACCTAAGTCATAAATAAAAATATTTTTGCAAATGTTTTGGATTACACTGAAACCATTAGTACACAGGAAACACTAGGGTAGGTATTTTTTTAGCAACAAGTAACTAACAACTAATGAAATTAAAATGTAGCAATATTAATCCTGAACATACTTAGAATTTGCAATGGGACTGCAGATGTTTGAGCATTTAGGGAAGGTTTTTTCATGATTTATGCATCTTGATCAGCTGTTGCTAGCATATTCAGATGTGTTAGGAACAGCTGAATATTGTTGATGCTGTATTTTTAGACTTTTCCACGGCTTTTGATAAGGTGAGTCATGTTACACTTATTGAAAAAAATAAGTGACTTCGGAACTGATGGATCCATTTTATCGTGGGTTGATGCCTTTCTGTCTGGTCGCACCTTCCAGGTTAGCATTGCTGGCTGTATGAGCCACAGCAGACCTGTTCTGAGTGGTATCCCTCAGGGTTTCATTCTAAACCTCTGTTGTTTTTGCTCTACGTTGACTTACTTATTTTGCCTATGTCATGTTCTGTGAAAGTGCTTGCAGATGACTTTAAGCTGTACTGGTACCTGTCATATTCACGGTCCTCCTTTCAAGAGGGGCAGTTTTCTTTTCAGGGTGATCTTGATATTTTGGCTGCTGTTATGAAGTCTTGGAATTTGGTTTTAAATGGTGAAAAAAGTGATATCATGAGCTTTTCTCGTAGGTACCAATTACATGGAGGATTATTAGGTACTTGCACCCGTACACTGTAAGAGATACCGTTCTCGAACTCGTTGAGTCTCATTGTGATTTGGGAGCAATGTTAAATAGTAGCTAACCTGAAATTCCATGATCAGACAAGATGGTTAGGAAGGCAGCTGGGCTGGCTGGCTGGCAGTCTCTTGCAGTCTATGGTGTGTAGAGCACCTGAGTTTATGATGGCTCTTTTTGTGATCAATATCAGGCATCTCACTGATTATTTTTCAGTTGTCTGGAATACCGTAAAATTGGGTGACGTCGGACGCGGGGTGACTTCGGACAGTTTCAGGAAAAGATTGGACAATGAACATCCAAGCAAATACTATAAATAGTGTGAAAAAACTATTACTCGTGAATGAAAGG
>LQNS02278098.1:1060542-1081428 GCA_001587735.2 Parhyale hawaiensis | reverse complement strand
CTAAGGCAATGGGCTGCTAATTCTTTAGCTCTTTCTTACTCTGGTGTCCCCCTTTGTGCAGCAGAGTAACCTTGCACTCATTCCATTTTTAGGAACACATTCATTCTCTAGTACTGCATTGAATAACTTAGTCAAAATCCTTATCCTCTGCTGCCCACCATTCTTATACAGTTTGTAGGGTATCCCATCTTAGCCAGCAGCTTTACCATTCTTCGCCGGCACCGGCGCCACCCCTGTGCCCCATACCACTAGCTTCCCCACCCTACTCGCGTTGCCCGTCCCTCTACCTTTTCCGACCAGTGTCCAGTTACCGTACCACCGGTTTCCTCCTCCTCCTCCTTGCGTACAACTTCATCTGCAGCTCTTGATGCCAATTCCCTATGAGATAAGGATTTGGAACTATGTACTGCCTTCACTACAACCCAACACCGACTTTTTTGGAGTTGCTCCTGCAGAACTGTTTTATATCATGAATTTGCTGTGCAGATGTTGAAGGCATGCACTGCCTAGTAGCTATAAGCCTTTATTTTGCATTACTGTAGCTCGATTCCAGCAGAACACCTTAGTCGGGATCATTTTAAATATCCTCCATAGGTGTTCTGCCTACAGCTCACCACTCCAAAACTGTTCATTGGAACATTCATACTATTATGTTTTGTTGTAGTTGACAGCTTGGATTACTGTTTTTTTTTTGTTTTTTTGCTGCTGTACAAGTCTCAAATTGGTCTCTTCTTTCCTACTTCAGCATTGCTTGCATTTTCCATTCCATGTACTCAGTAGTGTGGGGTGAATAGTGTATCGTGTAGGTGCTTGCTGTTT
Organism: Parhyale hawaiensis; assembly: GCA_001587735.2. NCBI lineage: Eukaryota > Metazoa > Arthropoda > Malacostraca > Amphipoda > Hyalidae > Parhyale > Parhyale hawaiensis. The sequence continues at coordinate 1,080,609 of LQNS02278098.1, read as the reverse complement.
TTTGTAATTGGCTTTTTATGCATTTCAGATAGCTAATTATAATATGTATTCATAACTAAGAAAAATTTTCCCACTAACCTAAAATGAGGCCATTATAACCTTTTCTAATTGTAGCTCAAATGTGGCCTACTTGAAGCTAGTTCATGCAGCATAAGAGTTAGGCTACCTACTCGCCATTGCAAGCATTAGCAAATGAAACTAGAGTTATATCTAGTTCTTCCACGTTATAGCCCTACAAGTTTAGGTTGTGACTTGTTAATTTGTTGCATGTATAACCGCAACCAGAATTCCCATTGTGAAAACCGCTCACCTACTTCGCCATGTTGTAAATGCAAAAGGTTTAGTAAGCTAGTAACACTGAAGTACCTAGGTACCGTACGGTATGTAGCCCATGGGTTGTGCTTTTTCCTTGTTTCTAGATGCAAGAGTAAATACAATCAGTTCAGCATTGCACTAGAGGCTAGTATACAATGCATGAAATGTGGGTGTAAAAAAGAGGTTGAAACGGGCAGCAGCAATGTTGTATAAAGTACATAGCTACCTACCATAGGTATCTGCATTAGAAATGAGTGCTAACAATGTATTACTCAGTTGAGAAATTAGAGAAGTTTTAACTGCAACTGGCGGTCACCTATTTCTCTTGAAGATATGGAGTGCTGGCCCAGCTTCACACAGGTTAGAGGATATGCTTGTTAATTTGAGCTGGTTCTGATGTAGCTACTGAGCTCAGCATCTATTCACATGAGAGAATGGAGATATTTTCTTACACGTGGGCTGAACGTTGCAGGAAAGATATCAGTAAGCATTATGGATGAATATATTTGGTTCTCAGAATCAAGGGTGTAGGTATCTTTAAACTTTAGATCACTGATAAGTTATAGCTACCTTAATTCTAAGTGGGTGATTTATTTTTTGTGGATGCTTCAGGTTGATGTCTTCATCAACATAGGTATAGCTAGCTCTATATACATATATATATGTGTGTGTATTATATACTAGTTGATGTGTCCATGCAGATTTAGAGAACATTTGTTGAATTTTCATCATAGTGGGTGGAGCTCAGCTATGCCACGAACAGTAGAGGAGAGACCACGTACCTTTCCTAATAAGGAGGCTCGATATCAGTGCTGGAACTCAAGGGATCAGTACTTTGCATGCTTGGATAAAAAAGGTATCTACCATAACTAAGGACATTTAATTCCAATGCTGCTCTAATAGTTCAATATTAATTGGATTTACTTTTGTGGTTTACAGTGCTCAGTAGTAGGTGCTGTTGAATATGTTCCCTAGTTTTGTAGCCTTACAGCTCGTGTCTACTAACATATGAGTGTTACTCAGTTCCATATCAGAAAATTTGCTATTTTCCATGAACCAAAGCATTGCTACTGATAATACTTTATTTAAATATCAGAAGTCATAGCCTACTTGGATATGATAAAGTCTAAATATGTCATATTCCCTTTCAAGCAGCCACATGCAGCTTCTATCACTGCTGGATCTGTGCTAGTTGGCAAGTTGAACATGTCACACCTGCACGACTGCTTAGATTTTGAATATTAGATACTTCCTATAAAGCAATGAAGGTACGGTATGTGTGACACTGCTACCAGCATTATATTTATTCTTCATATAGTAAAACCCCTCTAATCCGCACCTCAATAATCCAAACCCCTCCCTAATCCGAACATCTGATTATAGTTTGAAGTGCAATTCGAACAATTAAGTATTTTTCGGATTAATAGGGTAAAGTATGGAGTTCGTACAAGTAGGTACCTCTGTAATCCGTACAAGGCGCTTCTCATTTTTTGGATTAAGGGGGTGATGAGCGAAAAATTTGTGTGAGGTGCTGCGCAGAAGGTACGAACAATCTCTCTATAATCCGTGTTAGTGCGGAATACTGTACACAGGTTTTTTAATTTGTAAGTACCTTGGTAATCCAAAATCCCCGCTAATCAGTCACCCCTTCCCCCCGTGCTGTGTGAATTAGAGGGGTTTTACTGTATTTGAAGCCTGTTCTGTAATAATCACGCCCATACGGTATTCGATGTGATAGGGTAACATATCTAGTAGGTACCCATCCACCATGGTAGTAGCTGTCCACTTGGCATTAAAAACATCCTGTGTGAAAACTATCAGTGCTAGAAAGCCATACATAGGCTTAAACTATAGGCTAAGTAGTGCCGCACTATCCCTGAAAATGACAGATAAAACATGAAATAATGGTGGTGGTTTTGACATTTTTTCACTAAAAACAGGAAAAAATGTGAAAACCACCACCATTTATTGCTTCATTTTTTCGTCTCTCATTTTCAGGGATAGTGCAGCATTACTTAGCATGCAGTTGAAACCTATGTAGTACTATAGCTTTCTAGCATTGCTAGTTTTCACACAGGAGGTTTTTCAGTGCCAAGTGGATGGCTACTAGCATGGTGGACGGGTACTAGACATGTTACCCTAGCTACAAGGATATCTAACTAGGTAGCTACCCATTAACGTCTTTGAGGCTGTGTGTGATATTTGAATTTTGTGTGAAGAAGTTTGAAATTAAGTTGCCTATATCTTTTCAGATGAAGAAGTGTGCAAAAGCTTCCGGACCAAGTATGAAGAATATTGTCCTGCGACTTGGGTCAAACATTTCGATCGTAAACGGTTGAGGGAGGTGTACAATAGGAAACTAGAGTATGGCTACGATCCTGTTGATGAACTAAAAGCTAAGCAATAGTTGTATTCGTGTCACTAGGGATTATGAACATGTATATATCTAATGGATCCATGTTGCGCAGTGTTTATATAAATTATTTGTAATGTGTTGTTTGCCATATGCTAACATTGTAGAATTCATGTACATGTTGTAAAACAATACGTAGCATTCTGGGTGAATGGAATCTACGTCAGTTCTCAGGAGCGTACCTAAAGTAGTGTTTCTCCATTGTGTATTACTCTACATTTTATGTTTACCTCTACTGGCGTAGAGTTAGACCATCGTTACACCTAAGCTGTCCCTTTTGCTAAGAATTTAAGTATTGTATATTCTTTGTATAACTGCCCCATACAATTACATTGATATATCAGTAGGCCAGTAAGAACGCAATAGGTTTAACAGAAAATAGGTGGAATGTATAGAGATCGTTCAGTACCATTCAAAAATTTGAGCGTCTGTCCATCATAGGTTATAAATTTCTTTCTTTACAACATTTAGGTGAGTACCTAGAGTTTGAGGGTACAGTGGCCTGCACAGGTCAGGTGGTGCTCTGGTCCAATTTCATCGTGTGATCCGAAAAAACTCAAATGTACAACCTGACACTGAGTGTCATAAGGCCAAACGAAGTAATAACTAATGTGGTATTTTGACACATGTAAAGTGACGCCTTGCTTAATCTATGTTTTTCAAGCTTAGCTAATAAAGTAGCATATTGCTACGTACGTGCGCAGGCACTGTTTACTCTGGAAACGTGTTAAAAAGATGACGGGTAAACAACGCCACGGCCCTCCTTGTATTAAGGAGAATGACGTGGTGATTGTGGAACCTGACCAGGTCGTCGACCGCTTGGCTCGACCTTTTAGCGAGGTCAGCAGTGGCGCGGCTCACCCGCGAGCCTTTCAGACGAGAAAGAGAAGATCAGAACAAGACCCCTTGGACTTTGCTACCCCTCCCAAAGACGACGAGGGCCATACAACGATCCAATCACTGCATTGGAAGTCTATGACGCCCTCACACAATGCAAAAGTACAAGTCCCGGCCCTGATGGTATACACTACAAGATGCTGAAACGCATGCACCATTCAGCGGTTCAAGCACTCCTGACAATATTCAATAAAATTTGGACAATGCACGACTATCCGGGACAATGGCGTCTCGTGGGTGCCGACCGACAAACCCTTTTATACCTCTACCAAACTCTTGTTTGCTCCAGACTAGACTACAGCTGTGTCTGTATATCAGTCTGCGAGGACTAAAGTCCTAAATCGACTGAACACAGTTTGCAATGCAGCACTAAGGCTACGCACCGGAGCCTTCCGTACATCACCCATACCAAGTCATCTCGCTGAGAGCCGAGAGCCCAGCCTGCAGCAGCTCAGGGCGCAACTTACCTATCAGTACCTAGCCCTCCTAGAACAAGTTCCCGATCCCTGGCCTGGAATAGTGTGTGCCGAGACCGGGTAGAGAGAGCAGACTTTCCGTACACGCTTCTCTCCTCCCACGATTATGAAGCTCTTTCTTCATAGCGGAAATTGAGCCCTTTGAGGTAGCCCCAGTCTTGTTCACAGACAAGCCAACCTGGCGCATACCAGTTTCAACTTTTTGCCCCGTCACGCAATACCCAAAAACTAAGACTCCCATCCCCTCTTACTTAAAACTCTCTTCACGAATCACGTGAGACACAAACCTGGTGACTCTACCCACATCTATACCGATGGCTCCAAAACGAGAGACCGAGTTGGATGTGCAGCTGCTGCAACAGGTGAAACTAGAGCATGCCGGCTATTACCGAAGACCTCGATTTTCACCGCCGAACTGTTCGGCGTGTGCGGGGCGCTGCTCCTCATTAGAGACAGCGACGAAAACAACTTATTCTCCTACTCTCTAAGTGTAGTACAGGCCATTCGAGCATGCAACACATCCACCCCGTCATCAACTGAATAGTTAACATGATTCAAAGATTGCAAGAGGATAGAAAGTCCATGTGTATTTGCTCGGTGAGCTCGCTGCTGAGTCGAGGCAGGTAGCCCTGTCGGATTTGCCTACGGCAAACCGTGCAGTCCCCTGCCGAGACTATTAGCTACCCACTAATCAAACGAAACCTACGTGAGCTATGGCAGACCCAGTGGCTTGCGCAGAGAAATAATAAATTACGAACAATCAAAGGAACCGTCAACCAAATGGCACCAAATAGCGACGACCGCCGAATGGACGTCACACTGTGCCGCCTACGTATTGGGCACACGAGACTTGCTACTATCAGCGGATAACGCGTCCGCAACCCGAGTAGTAGTAGTAGTAGTAGTAGTAGAGATTTTACTAGCGCTGCAGTGGCACACTGCCTATATCACGCCGAACTATTCCTGTGTTTAGCCACAGGGTTGGGTGCAGAATTTGTCTCATTTTGTATTATAAAATGGTTGCAAAGAGAACTTTATTATCATTATCAGTTTACATAGAGTATATGTAATTCACAAAGAAAAGGGTAGAGCTGTAGTTGACGAATGCAATTATCATAAGGTATTCATCACAGTTTGTGGTACAGGCCACATCTGGTAAGTAAAGTCTTCAAGGCACTTCCATTAAATTGGCCACGAGGTCCTTCAGAAAGCAATCCTCGGAGGATAAAATCAGCATCCCGACCATGCAGGTCTGTATAGCAGTCTCTCCGCTCGTCGGAGAAGGTGGGACATTCGGCCATTAAATGCAAGACAATGAGAGGTAGTTATGTACTCATACGTACATGGTGCACACTGTTACCAAAAACGAATACAAGAAGTTGCTTCCTCGTACACCGCAAAATTATATGCAATATATGATGCACTGAATTACGCTGATTCCCAACCACATTTAACTATAACAAATGTCACTGTTTCTAAAAGTGCAATACAAGCAATTTCGCAATATAACCCTTCGCACCCTGTAATAATTCTAATCCAAAATCGTATGATAAGAAGCAGTAAATCTTTCGTTTTTTGCCGGGTCCCCAGCCATTTCGGGGTTCCAGGTAACGAACGTGTGGAGCGAGCAGCTAGAGAAGCCCTCATTGTGATCTTAAATCCAGTAGCTACTTCTTCCCCGATCTGACTAGAAATGACACTACAAGGAGCTAATAAGAGATTCCTCGCCGAAAAGCAGGGGATCTGTGGTGAACAACCAGCTGCGTGAAATTAAACCGCGGACGAAATCTTTTCCTGACTCCTCACACCTAAATAAATGATGGGAAATATGTTTAGCCAAACTACGTGGTAGACACACCCCTCTCACTCACAGACACGTGCTCACGCAAGATGACCCACCCATATGCGATTATTGCAAATACTCCCCTATCCATCAAGCATATCCTCACTGTATGCCCTCACTTCGATGTTCAAAGGCAGGCACACTTCGGAGTGCCTGCGACGTTGGAAAATATCCTTACTGGTTATAAAACATCATTCCAAGGCCCATTACGCTTTGAAGGCAAATATAGAACCACCAAAACGATACCTAACCACTATATGAACGACTATATACTGACCCCTACTATGAATCAAAGAGAATGACACATCATCAACTAAATTAACTTTATCTTAGTAAGAAGTTCTTGTTTCTGAAGATAGGTCGCTGTTGTATCGTGTACCCATCGACTACGGCGGGAAAACTCTTGATATAATAATAGTGAGAGGAGGCCCCGCCCACCTGGTACCTCAGGAGCCCAGCAGCAGCACTCCTCATTCTGTTACAACTCGCGCTTCTGTTAACATCTCCACCTGTGCTCTGGTCTCAGCTGCTGCTTTGCGTTCATCTATCGATCTTAGAGTTTGAGAAGTAGTTCCCTTACTGTTTGTTAGTGCTCTAATACGGTTTTACCTGTTTGGAAATGTGTTTTTACCGTTTTTAGAGATACGTTTTGGAGACTGTGTTTGGTGTGTGATTGGCCTAGGGTGCCGCCATCTTTGATCCTTAACCCATGTCTCCTTGTGTTCACAGAGCTGCTGCAGTAGCAGCTGTTTATTCATGAAGACCAGTGACAGTGATGGTGTTTTGTGTTTTGATTTAAAGTTATCGTAAATCGTTTTTCCTCGCAATAGTAGTAGAAGTAGAGACTTTTACTACAGCTTCAGTGGCACACTGCCTATATCGCGCCGAACTATTCCTGTGTTTAACTACAGGCTCGTGCGCCGCTAGGACGCGGAATTTGTCTCATTTTATATAGTATAAAGTAGTAAGGGGAATATCATTATTAATTTTACATATAGTATATGTAATTCACAAAGAAACTTGCAAAGCCGTAGTTGATGATAGCATTTATCGTAATGGATTCATCACATCTGGTAAGAAAAGTTTTGAGGGCATTTCTAATAAATTGGCCGCGAGATCCCTCAGAAAGCATTCCTCGGAGGATGGAGTCGACATCCCGACCATGCAGGTCCGGATAGCATTCCCTCCACTCGTCGGAGAAAGTGGGACACTCGGCCATTAAATACAAGACAGTGAGAGGTTCAACGCAGTAGGGTTGCGGACGCCTCATCCGCAGATAGTCGTGAGTGAGTCTCGTGTGCCCAATATGTACGTAGGCGGCACAGTACGACGTCCATTCGGCGATCGTCGCTATTTGACGAGTGCCACTGTCCGACGGTTTCTTTGATTGTTCGTAATTTATTATTTCTCTGCTCTAGCTATTGAGATTGCCATAGCTCACACAGGTTTCGCTTGATTAGTGGGTAATAGTCTCGGCAGGGCACTGCACAGTTTGCCGCGGGCAAATCCGACAGGGCCACCTGCCCCGACTCCTCGTTGGCGAGCTCATTGCCCGCGACGTCAACATGACCAGGCACCCAACAAATACACACTGACTTTCCATCCTCTTGTAATTGTTGTATCGTATTTACTACTCGGTTGATGACGGGGTGGATGCGGTCTTATGCTCGGATGGCTTGTACTACACTCAATGAGTCGGAGAATATTGTTAAGTTCCTTTCATCGCTGTCTCCAATGAGCAGCGCTGTGCGCACGCCGAACAGCTCGGCAGTGAAAGTCGAGGTCTCCGGTAACAGCCGGCATGCTCTAGTTTCATCAGTCGTAGTGAATGCGCATCCAGCTCTGTCTCCCGTCTTGGAGCCATCAGTATAGATGTGGACAGAGTCACCGTGTTGGTCTGTCACGTGTTTCGTGAAGAGAGTTTTTAGTAAGAGGGAATGTGAGTGTCTTTTTTGGGTATTGCGTGCCGGGGCAAAACGTCGAAACTGATATGAGCCAAGTTGGCTTGTCTCTGAACAGGACCCGGGCCACCTTGAACAGCTCGATTTCCGCTATGAAGGAGAGGGCTTCATAGTCGCTGGAGGAGGGAAGCGCGTACGGAAAGTCTGCTCCCTCTGCCGGTCTCTGCACACACTGTCCCATGCCGGGGATCGAGGGACTTAGTCTATCTAAGTGGGCTAAGTACGGATAGGTAAGTTGCGCCCCGCGCTGCTGAAGGCAGGGTTCACCACTTTCAGCGAGGAGACCGGTTTGGGTGACGTAAAGAAGGCTCCGGTGTATAACCTTAGTGCTGCATTGTGCCCAGCGTCCAGTCGTTTTAGGACTTTAGTCCTCGCGGACTGATGTACGACACAGCCATAGTCTAGTCTCGAGCGTACAAGGGTTTGATAGAGGTATAGAAGGGTTTGCCGGTCGGCGCCCTACAACAGTGTCGTCAGGTGCTTGAGTAATGGTTTGCCGGTCGGCGCCCTATGACAGTGTCGTCGGGTGCTTGAGTAGGTTGAACCTACGCATGCATTGTGTTTGAAGCATCTCGATGTGGGGGGTTTCTAGGACAGTCTTCTGTCTCTTATCATTCCAATGATTTTTCACCTCTTCGTGATAATCTATCCATTGTCCGTACATTTTAAGTTCGGGTGACATTACATCTCTGGCACGCCTGATGTGAAGGGCAGAGGTCGTGGCAGCAGTAAAGGCAAAGCCAGGGTCGGTCGCCCAATTACAAACACGTCCAATGGCTAGCTTCAATCGTCGATGTTGAACTTCCAGATGTAGTGAGGAGTACAGCGTCAGGTCATCTACGTATAGATAGTAACCCGTACCCGTATTGGGGGAAGGTCCGCTATGATGTAGTTTATTGCTAGTAGGAATAGAGTACAGCTAATGACGCTCCTCTGCGTAATCCCCTCATTCTGCGTCATCGCAGAGGAGAAGGCCGGTCCCACTGTGACCCTGAAACGTCGCACGCTCAAGAATTGCTGCAAAGAATAGGCCATGTTACCTCTTAAGCCTATTTTATGTTGTTGTAAGAGTATTCCGTGTCTCCAGGCTGTATCGTATGCCTTTTGAAGATCGAAGAAGACACAGATAATGTGTCTGCAATCCTATTGCGACGACTGCATCGTACCCCTTACTGTCTTACATTTAATGGCCGAGTGTCCCATCTTCTCCGACGAGCGGAGGGACTGCTATCCGGACCTGCATGGTCTGGATGCTGATTTCATCCTCCGAGGAATGCTTTCTGAGGGACCTTGTGGCCAATTTAATAGAAATGCCCTGAAAACTTTTTTTTTACCAAATGTAACATATATCACAAACTGTGATGAATCCTTTACGATAATTTCTATAGTCAACTACGGCTCTACCCTTTTCTTTGTGAATTACATAACTACATGTAAAATTAATAATGATGTTCTCCTTACTACTTTGTCGTATAAAATGAGACAAGTTCCGCGCCCTAGCCTGTGGTTAAACACAGCAATAGTTCGGCGCGATATAGGCAGTGTGCCACTGAAGCGCTAGTAAAACTTCTACTACTAAAGTACAAATTTTCCAAATATCTCAAGGTCTTTCTCCCAACTGATTGGATTGGTTGAACTTCTCCATGCAGCAGCTTGATGCAACCACTCCTTCACTTCATGACCTGAACTGGGCGCCGCTGCCGAAATAAGTTTCAGTAAAGACTCGCATTGGTATTCAGATTTATTATCAACAAATTCGCTACAGAGCACCAGACCACTGAGTAGTTAAGACTAAGCACTAGCTTACCATCGGTTGGTTGTATCCGTCAATTTACCAGTGGAACAATTGGCGTTAAATCGAATTAGCGCTCCATGTTACGGTAGTCAGATCATTCAGTAGTCAATCTTAGCACACATATTATGTACAGGCTATTCAACAAGTGTCATAATGAGTAATCAACATCAAGCTCAAGTTCTACTATTTACAGTTATTTCCCAATACTGAGAGACCGAAATAAAATATCACTTAAATAAGAAATGCAGCAGCAAGTAAAAGAACATGCATACAGAAATTGCATACGCCATTTACGATGCAACGGAAGATCTGCAATGAAGAATTCATGCTACGTATTGCTACCATCATTTAAAAGCGAATTTTTAACAGATTATACTGTACTTGCCTTAGGTATCTTTACAGAATAGGCAAAATCCATTCCTGAGCTTTGCATAACTGAAGAAAGCAAAAAAATCACAATAATAATACCTGCCATCAGATGTCGAAAAACCGAAGCTTACGATCATTAGGGACCAACGTTCCAATAAAAAAAAAAGATAAATTAAAATGTACAAAAGTAAAAAAAGTCAACAACACTAATAACTGCCAAGGAGAGATGATGTCTATTTCTATATACTAAAATATTAACTTACCCTGCATAGCACAGAGATTACAAAGAAAATAATGGCCAGTGACATACCGCCTGCTTATACCAAATGTACATAACGGCAAAAATTACTTGTGCTGAGTATTAAGAATAATTCCCGTGAATCAGAAAAAATACATTTAGCAAGCCCCAGAGCTCGAAAATTTGCATCACATATGTGTTTTTAGCCCTAAGTGCAGGCCACCTTACTTAAACACCGACTAATTAGTAGAGTAGAATTATTCTTATATATCTTACGTATGGCATCTTAAGCTTGATATTGCATAAACGCAGAAGCACATAGATAGCAATTTAAGGAAAGACGCGTTCTGCAAATGACCGTGACAAACTTTAGGCAGCTTTTTTGGAATTTTAATGAGAAAACGCACGCTATCGTATCTACATTAACTTGCTACTCGACAGTTAATGCAAGTGTGCAGTGCAAAGATGGAAGATAGTATTAGTAGTATAAATAGGGCGTTATTAATTGGGCGGCGAAATTAAGCCTTCGAGGCTAAACTTACCCGGAGTTTATGATAGGTATGCTGGCTTCGCCCTGTTAAATCAGGTTTCAGGCGTTAGCCCTCAATTGATCACTTCCGGACTCTCAATGTTGCTTCGTAAAATGGCGTTTCCTGCCGCTTCGAGCGTATTATTCAAAGTGACGAAGCTGACATTCCTGTCCAAAGTTCTGAATGAGTCACGTCCCGTGGTCTTGACATAGCTTGACCATGATGGCCTCTGGTTAACTAGCGTAGCGATTTTCAGTTGTATCGCACGGATGTCCTTTAATAGGTACGCTGACCGTGATTCAAAGGATAAGTAATAGCACCATATGCACCACGTGGGGCACACTGTGGTTAAGATGGAGGAGAAGCAGCACTTGCTATGACATTTGATGAATTACTGCATGAAAATGATCTTGATATTTTTATGACACAAAACTACATTACATTTTGCTTCATTCAACAAACGCCAGTTTCCAAATAAATTCAGCATAGAAGCTATCGAGCATGTCCGAAGAACTGGGTGACACCATGCTACTGCCACATGTGAAACTCTTATTGTAGCGGAGAATCTTTAATAGTAAATTGTTGGATGCGAAACTCAAGCACAGAGAAGTGAAAATTTTTGGAGTGACTGCTTTGCTTTAGCCCTCGGTAAACATTTGCAGTTTATTAGGATTAAGTTGCCTTCAAGTTGTCACCGACCAGTGCAAAACACGCAGTGTACCAAAACAGTATTGGCAAGACATAGGAAGCTCACTAATTCACGTGTACATAAGAACTTTTCGTTGTAGCTAATCGAATGTAGCATTAAGGGTCACAGAGAACGCTAAGGCGACCAAATAACCAATCTACTAGCCCATCAGGTCTGTCTGTAGACTGCGATAGTGCCACAAATTTCTAATCAATGCCAGTAACTTGATTACTTTGCCACTACAAGAGCGTCGGTTTTCCTTTCATTGTGTGTACTTTGTGGTAATGAATAGTTGGAGTATCGCCCCATTTGATTTCTCATATACAGTTTAGATACACGAATGTCCAAGGGAGAAATTTATACTAATATTTAAAAGTAATCTTTTTGTGTAGCCAGCCCTACAATTCGAGCAAATCCACACTATTCTATCCTAAAAGGAAAATTAAATAATTTTCCCACTTACCGCGTTTGATCGCCTAAACCGCACGCCTCCCCCATGAAAAAAAAATAAAAGAAGACGCCATATAGATACAGCAAGGACCGGCAAAGGGTAGTGCACCAATAGTTTTAAGAACAACAGCAGTCGTGCTAGGACTACAGTCGTCACACTTACACCAGAACCATCATGTTTGAGCCATCCACAGGTACGGGGACGACCAGTTGAGCTCACAGCTTCAACTTGTCTGGAACTCCAGCCGCAAGCTAGCGCAAGGGTTACCTTCACCTTCTGGATCAAGTTCCAGGCACTAAAACCTAAATCGAGTAACTTCTGATCTGCAGAAAGCCAAGCCTGCTTCGCGAAGTAGACTTTTTAACCGCTTCATGCATGAGTGGATTGAGACCCAACACCTAACTAAAATTCCAAAGTTAAAGCTAATAAGCTTAGCTATCTTAGCTCTCCTTGCGAATTGACAACGTCCCCCGTTTGTAACTCCACAAAAGTTGTTATTTCACAATGCCCATGTCACAATATTTTTGTAATGTATCAAAAAACCTCAGATACTTTTTAAAATACAGTAAAACATATACACGAGAATCTCCAATACAATTTCTTAATAATAGCAATCAATAAAAGTACAAGGTGATGACAACATTTGGCACAGAGGCAGTCCAATAAAATTAAAACAGTAACATAAAAAAATACAGTCACGAACAGGCATGACGAAAAAAGCTAGCTAATCGGTCAAATTTGCGATCGGAAATGTCTACTTTTTCAACATTGATGAGGGAAGCGAAGTTTATAAGACTGACAACTTCCTCTTCATATTAACTTGAGGGGATCAACTCAGATTTTTCGAAACTTTTTCATTTGTCAACCGATTGATTAGTCTGAAACTTGCTCAATACTGTATATGTAATTTTGGAAAAGAAACGCACTTTGCTCGTATAACTTTTTTTATTTAGGCCTCAGTTTTTGAGATAATTTCCAATATATATAGGTATTTATTTATTTATTTTTTTTTTTTTTTGTGAAATTTCAAAAGAATAGAAGTCAATAACTGTTCATGCTAGAAAAAAAAAAACAAAGCGAGTTTTACAATCCTTGAAACATTCCTAACAAAGTTATATAGACAGGTTTTTCATTTTCTGTTCGTTTTCTTTTGATATGAGATTTTTGATCGCCAACTGAAATATATAGTGAAAAAAATTTTAATTTGGATTTGAGCCCTGAATAAAAAATTATGAGGGCAAAATGGAAAATGTTTCTCTACAGCTTTGTTAGGAATGTTACTAGGATTCGAAAACTGTTTTGGTTTTTTCCTAGCATGGACCCTTATCGACTTCTATTCTTTTTTTAGGCGAAAAAGTTACAGTTTACAAGAGAGGCATGAAAACGAAAAAAAAATGTAGTTTAATGTCATATACTGCAGTTTTTTGCACTATAAATGGAGTTTGAATGCTGTATTTACGAAATACGTTGCATTAGCATCTACAAATAATATGCATGAATCATTTCCTGATTTTTGACCCCCCGATCGGCACCTCGTTAGGAACCCTCTGTAAGGGGTCTCATATAGGTGTGTCGAGTGCTCCTAGCCCCATAAAATTTTAGGACACACTTTCACACTCCCTAAGGACTCTTTTTTAGCAAAAAAGAAAAAAATAATAATTTTGAACAAAATCTTGAGCTGATCCCCTTTAGGTAGATAAGACCTGCAAAGACTGGTGACAATTCCTGATCTATTTCATTGACGATGGTAAGCTATGACTGAGGCGAGCTGCTAGGGGTTTCTGCGCCCGAAGGCATTGTTAGATTTGGGGCCGCCACCCAGCCCCTCGTGGCCCAGCTAACACGCTGGTACGTCGTTCAACAGAAGAAGCTCTACATCATATCTTAGACCACAAGATAAACAATTAGCCACTAGTCAAGTAGTACGTAATACGTAATTAGCCACTAGAATATTGCACTCGGATTTACTGTATGACAGAATTCTTACGAGAATTGCATAAAGCAGCAGAAGTGTATCTCTAAAAGACATCCAAACACCGTTTAACCTTTTTATATGCCCGACATAATTTCTGAAGAAACGCGACTCTCGTGGACATACTTGGTGACAAGCTCACCGCATATCTGGGACCTACCCATTCGTGCCTAAATGAATTAAATTATATACTCGCTATAGAACTGAAAGTGGAAGAAACTAACTACCTAATCCATCGTTTGACAGATTCACTTCTGAATCACTGTTATTGTGTCTGTGGTCGTTAAATTTGTAAGATAGCTAATAGTGACGTTAATTTCCGAAGACTTGAAGTTCATCGTCACTTGCAGAACAAAAAGCAAATCGCACAATGAATGTTTTGTTTTTGTGTACTAGACTAATGCCTGAAAACAACAGTATTAATGTGCCGTAAACCGTTGATAAACTAAGCGATGTAAAGATGACTTCTTTTTAGGTATACAAACCTCTTTGTGCCATAAGAATTTCCCAGTGAACTGACGACACACGCGGGTAATCCAACAAGGTCGTAATGCTCAGCATTACTGCTAGACAGACTTGCTGCTGGCGCGAATGTTGCATCGTAGAGTCCGACCAACAGTCGGTCTGACCACCTTACAAACCTACTGTCTTATACACCGCTAGGTATCTTCTTTAATTATTTCACTTCATCAATTTGCTGCTGATACGAGAAAAAACTTGGAAAAGCTCAAAGGCGATGACATAGCTACAAGATGTCATATAGTACTATTAAAACAGAAGCAAATGATGCTAAAAACAGTTACACAATAATCAACGATCCCACTTCATCCACAAATCATGTTCCAGATACGGGCTTGCAATACTGCACTGGTCATGGTCAGACATGTACAACAGATGAATTACTATGACATGATTAGTTTACCCACAATATCTGTAAGGGCAATCAATACAGTGATACTAACAGAAAATTTGCCAATGGAACAACAGTAGTAATAAGCAACTCTCTAGCTCGTCGAGCATCCACGCACGTGTTGCAAGGTTTACCCAGATTTCATCTCGAGAGAAATCTTGCTTCGCCAGAGCAAAGAGGTGTTTCTTAGGGGGCAAATGATAACTTTCATGAGTTGTTAAGTAAATTACAAAAAGTAAATAACCAAATTTTAGTAATGCACATCACATTGGAAAGTCCCTTTTTGAAAGATCTAACCACATTCAGATTAAGCACATTACTTACGACAATAAATTCGTACTGTACCTATGTGCTGGAGTCCATACGACGCATATTGAACACTGGCGTCGCTGATACACTGGAACTAAACAGCACATTAAACACCCAGCACTAATGTTGAATACCAAATTCCCGTACAAAGTTACGGGCACAAGAATTAACAGAGGCTGTATGTCGGGACGACCTGCATTCGATTTCATACCACGAAGGTCGACATATAGGTAATAGGTAGTTCACACTGAGGTGCATCAATGGCGCAGTAGAGTCCATAGCTCTGGGATTCCAAAGCTAAGTTTACTGCTAGGAATACCGAGAAAGATGCAAATTCCAGTCAAATGTTCAACCATTATAAGATTGACACCTAGATGATTGGCACAGCACAACGAGACCATTTTTTGTAAAGTCTGACACAGAACTCATCAAGCTCTACAACAAGGAAAAACGCAAAAATTCTATTTTAATGGTTTAGGTTACTTCACTCTGTGTTGACTTGTAATAGGTAGTAAATTAAATCACTGAAATATCAAGAACGCTTTACGTCTGTCGAGTAAAACAGCATATCAATTGCCAAATAACTGATTATCCAAGAAAAAAGACCGTACACTCGTACTTTCTTGCAAAGCTTCTAGATTGTTGTCCCATCTTTTTCATCCTTTAAGATAACACTTGACAATTAAAGAAGCGCTGTGACGAAAAATTCAAATTGGTCTTGAATCCAGCATTTCCTTTTGATTATCAAAATTTGGTCATTTGGGCCTCATATTCATCCTACAGTTCCCGAAAATATCATAAAGATTTGTTCATAACTTCTTTGTCTTACGGTACAGACAAACAGTAAACAAACATACAATAAAAAAAGATTAATGGAGTAACAGATCATCATTGATAAAAAATTTCGTCATTTGCGCCTCCTAACATTCCAAATTTATGAATATTCGCTAATTGTTTTTATTGGTCAAAAATCAGGTAGATATATAAAAACAAACTGTGGAACGGATCTTCACCAAAAGTTCATCATCTGGTGCTGGTAACATAGCTAACAATCCCTGTAAAATTTCATGAAGATCCATTCATAACTTCGAGTTACCTTTGTAACAGACAAGCGCCGACAAAAACATAACAACCTCGGCGAAAGTAATAATCAACAACCAATTACATACTAGCGTTGCTCCATCGACACCCTTCTGAATATGCTTCAATGACGTCCAGCAGGAGCGTCACAAGCAAGCATGGTTTGTTTCAAATGAACTACTAAGTGTTGACCCCAAAATAAACTAATCCAAGAATATATGTCCAGCTTTTGGAGACGGTTAGCTACTGCCAAATTGAAATCATTTAAAAAAAATTATACGTATCGACAGAGTTAAATTAATATGCACTAGCAGTGTAAGTCTCACCAACCATTAACGTAAAACGTGATCCAATGAGAGGAAGAAAGAATAGACATACGGTAATGTCAAGCAAAATAAGGAATCCATTGAAGAGGATAGCAGGCGACCAGACAAGAAGAGCAGTAAAATATACATATAATGAGCATGAAAAATGAAACGGACAGCGAGCATTAACCCATTGCGACCTAACTGAAACAGGTCGATAGTGTGTTACCACCAGCAACATCGCAATACCGAAGCCACACCAAGCCGCAGCATGTTCAGCTCACACTGCGTCCTGATACATAGTGAGAGTCGGTGTATCTCATGCACTCTGCACAAGACCTGAGCGAGAGCAACTACACAATAGAAGGCTAAGTGGACGCCTTTCAAATAAAGCCCCGCTAAAAAAGTAGCACCTGCACACAACTAAGTGAAGCGTATTCACATTTTTCAGTAGCACTAACATATTGCACATCATTATCATTTTCTGATAGAAACTACGCATCATTTACGGTACTCGGGATAAAAAGATTATGAATGAAAAACACCAGCTTTACATGGGCCAAACTAAAAACCGGAGTATAGAGGCATCTCCAATAGGTAATGCATTTAAATTGGATTAAATTAGCCCATTGGGTCTTCGGGTCGTTCAAGTTGTAACAAGAACATGAGTACAGCCTCACAGGTATTATAGGCGCCCTTCTGTGTACGCTGTTAGGTTACTCTTGGTGGAGTTGGAGATGTTCACTAGTCAGATTCATTGTTGCTTGCTTTTATTCCGGCGACAGCTGGTGAAAGCATGACACAATAGCAATTCATTTTGGAGACAGCTATAACAAGTTAGGAGAGATGGAATAATTTAATGCTTTGTTTGTACTCTGCAACGTCATTCAATTTATTCATTTCTCTGACAAGATACCAGCCTTAGCATGTTCGCAGACCGAATAACCTCAATTATACACAAGCACTAACCTTTCAATACAGATCAATTTTACCCTGTGTGCAAAAATGACAATCTTTGTCATGTGCCATGTGTTGGTAATAACTAGTTACTTCCTGAATCAAAGGTCAAACACCGCTATTACAGGCAAGCATTCTGAAAGTAAAAAAGCTAAGCAACTATGAACAAATAGAAAAAAGAGAACATAGCATGGTAAACGGCAGATTATTTCCAGCAGTAACACGAATAAACAACAATTGTAGATAAGAGCGTATGTGACAACAATGAATGACACTGCAATCTAATATAATCCAACAAAATTCGTAAGTGCTTACACGAGTGAAACAATCGTGTTTTGCTGACTTCAAAGTGGACATCTTTCACAGAGCCACCAACGTAGTACGGAAGTTTGCATGCGTTTGCAGTGTTGACAAAAGCTGGCAAAAAAAAAAAAAATAGAGTGGTTCGTCGTCGTACCTTGTTTTTGCAATATGGAATGGAACCAAAAATAGCACAGGGATCTATCTCTACCTGCATTGGTGCACCAATGAGAATGCTCCATTTATTGCCACAGAAAATGAATGATTGAACGTAAAACATCACAGGGAACTTTCTCTACCTGCTCTTGTTCAGCAAGAAGAACCGCCTGAAATCAAGGGAGTGGGATCTCTACTAAAGGTAAATAGCTACCACAGAAAATAACGCAGCGAGTTTCCCATGACAATATTAATGATACTTGCAGCAATGAAATACTTGATGCTTCTGAAACGAGCGTTTGCTAGGAGTACCACCTTCAAGGTTGAATTAGGTCGCTGACTTTTATTTTCATACAAATTTCAAGAGGATGAACCTCTCCCAGAATACAGCACCAACAACTAACTAGTTACATTGTTATTATATTCGAAGTTTTTGCGCCGTATTCAACAGGATCAAGAGCAACAATAGTTCCATCACAACTGATGCACTTACTCCACAAGTTGAATTTAGTCGTTGAAGGCTTTTTTTTTCTTTAGTAACCACATGTCAAGTTCATGAAGTTCCTCTCCCAGAATATTATAGCACCAACCAATAGCTACAACAGTTACATCACAACTCAAGCTCTTCCTTATAGAAAAAGTGCAGAGATACAAAGAGAGCACGCTAAATATCGTACTACATAAAAACAGCAAACATAACAAGCAAGAAATAAATAAAACTAATTGCTTAGCTAATAGAAAAAGTGTCACAACTCTGATAGCCGCCAAATAAGCTCCCGATACCATCATTGTTAACATTCAAAACACAAGTTAAATAAATTCTGTAGGGCGTTACATTAGCTACAGATAAAAGTGAGTGATCCTTTCTAGACCAAAGACTAATATGTTTAGTGAGATCCATTTTCATTTCACGCACAGAGAAGCACTACGAAGAATATATGCGCTTACGAGAATTACCAATGCCCATTTAATGGATACTAACAGGTATCTGGAGCTCAGTTCAACACGCATGAAGCTAATGACTCAAAGGCCCCATGCTACTAGAAGGAACGCCCCACAAAGAGCGCCAGGCGTGTAGATTCGCTAAAAATATACCAAAACTTTGAAAAACATTTTAATAAATGGAATTGAACGAATAGCTTTACTTAAAGCCTACTTGAATGTACAACTGACGATTCACAGAGGAAGAGAAAGGGATGCAAGGTTTGTTGCGAGAAAGATGAAACCACGTAAGGAGGTGTTCCCACACTGGATCAAAAACGGTACTATGATTAGATGAGATATAGTATTGTGGGTTTCTGGCACTTCAAAGATAAGAATCCTATTCACACCGAACATCTCGAACAGGTATTTACCTCTGCCTTCTGCCGGAGGGTCTCAAATTGGAAAAAAATAACTCACTTGCGTTGTATTGGTCTAAAGGTTAGCCTGTGGACTACCACTGGCAGGAATGCAAGGCATCTCAAGAAATTAGAAAAGAAAAGACGAGAGTACACAGAAACGCTCGCGTAATGTGTCTCCTTTACGGCAATCCACACAGATGCAGGTGGGAGTTACATGAGACAGGTCGCCTACCACCGTCGGTGGCCTACCTCACTGAACAGAAGGGGAATCATACAGGACTTACCTGAACCTACTAATACATACAACCCTTACAGCAGAAACTGTGGTTGGGTGCAAATGCCCCTTTGAGAGCAGGAAGCCCAAAGATGTTCCAACAGGTAATAGGAGTGCGGGCTATTGATGATATTAACCCTTTCTCCAACGAATTAATCTGCCTTCCTCGTGAGAATACCACTAATTCAAATGTAAGGATGCAACGCTATCAGAAAAAAGGTGTAATGAGAAGCTCACAGCAAGTGCGTTCTTTCCAGCAGGTTACGCGAGTCATGAGCCTTAGAGTCTTGGAAACACATAAGAGATTCAAAGAACATAATGCATTGATACAGTGGACGCACAAAGAAATACCTTAAGGTCTATGGAGATTTTTCATTACAGAAAATATGAGCAAACTTTCTTCGCACACACGTTCACTCCAGCAGTCCTGGTATGATTGCTAAAATTATAATCATCAATCCACTGACGGCTTAGTCGTGTTGAGA
>LQNS02278098.1:1036669-1055703 GCA_001587735.2 Parhyale hawaiensis | reverse complement strand
CAAGAGTGCTCAATGATGACAAGAGCTTGTTGAATGCTGAACTTTTTTCAATAACTTCGAACATCGTCTTCTGTCGTAGAAGTAGCTTCAACGATGGACTTCATTATTCATTGAGCAAACCAACCATTGCTTGCACGAAATGAACCGTCAATTCTTCGTTCATTTTTCACATTCTGAAATAAGGATGTTGCTTTCGACTTTATCAAGTTCTCACTTAAAGTAGCACCTTTTTGTCTTTGATTGATTAATCAAGTTCTCACTTAAAGTAGCACCCCCTTCTGTCTTTGATTGATTATCCCTGTATTGAGTAACGTTTCAGTCATATGAATTGCTTCATTTCTGTTTCGAATAGTTTTTGTTGCTACATTTACAGATAAACATTTAGCACTTCTTTGAAGTTTATCCTTGCATTTTTTATTGTTATGGAGAGTAGATTTAGGAATATGCATTGACTTCTCAATGTCGGATAAGCGGTTTCCTTGATCTATTTTTTTTTTCATTTATCTCCAATTTCTTTGCGATATTCATACGGTTGTATGCACCTCTGCGATTTGAAATTTTTTTAGCAGTTGGCGCCATGTTGAGAAGGAAAAACTTCTGCAATAACACTGATGTTGATAATTAAAGTTATCGTAAAGGAACCAACATATCTAGCCACACAGCTGCTCACAATGTAAGCTTTACCGTAAAAAAGTGAAGTTTCTGATCAAAAATACAAAAAAGAAAATGGAACATATGAAAAAGAAAACATTTTATGCATTAACTATCATATATTATATTATTTAGGTTCTGTAACAATAAGTTTAAATATATGTTAACACACTAGTTTGTCTTAAAATCAGGTATATATATAAACTGATGAAAAAACAATTTAACTCATACATTTGCAGAGTGTAATGGAATATTCGTTAATTGTGCCAATTAAGAGGTCTTTGTCCCAATTATGAAAAGTCGGTACCAAAATTCAGTCTCAATTGTGAGGTGTTCCAATAAAGAGCGGTCCCAATTAGGAGGTTTACGTGTACTACGTATGGTGTTAGATGCGAATAAGATTTAAACCAGAGGAAGAGGATGGGAAAACTCTAATATAGGTCCTTTCTCAAAGGTTGCCAAATGTCACCTGGCATTCGAGGGGCTTGAAAACGGTTGCAGTAAAAAAATACACTGCACATTTGGCAACCTTTGAGAAAGGACCTATATTAGAGTTTACCCGCCCTCTTGCTCTGGTCTATGAAAGGTACTGCTCAGTAGGACGAGTTTGTAAGAGTATGTACTAACTCAAGAGCGGAATTTTTAAAAAGGTAAGAATGTTGTCTTTCTGAGTTTTGCAATCAAAAAATTTCATAGGAATAGTCGTGGAATTGCCTGCGCTCTCTGGACGAGGGGAAGGCGATGTAGAATGCTTGAGAAAACCATGAATTCAGGTTCTTTTCCAGATGTAACTTCCACCCAACTTAGGAGTTGGAAGCCAAACAGCTTAAAGTAAAGCTTCACCTATGTGGTCAAAGGACGCGGATAATCGAGCAGTACAAAGAGAGTAGTTAGTTAAGGAACCCTATGGCTGAATCATAGCGTGTCGCATTAGACTGGCTGAAGGCGGAAGTCGTAGTAAAGCTAAGAAATCTACAAGGTTGAAGCTAAAAGGTGCATATGGTATGAACGCCGCGTGATTAGCGCGCTGATCAGGAGTATTTGAGGTTTTGAATAGTATCAGGCCTGCGGCTAGTTGTCAGGGCTAGGTAGTGAAGCAAGACGCTTCATTGTATGACTATTTAAGTACTCCTTAAAATAGTACTTGCAAGAGATTACAGGTTGGCGCCGCCAATACAGGTTTTAAGGATCTGGGGTAAGGACAAGGTAAAACCTCAAGTAGTGGGGAATATGTTGAGTTACAAGCATCAGCATAGCTTGAGGCCTCAGTTATAGTCAGAAAGTTTCAGCCTCCGTTTCCGAAAAGAACGATATCACAGAGGAAAGAGCAAGGGGCATATAGTATGCCGTTAGAAACTGGGAGCCCATGCACGAAGGTGTTCCTACAAAGGATCAACGCGCACGGGAACAGTAAGTCGGGAAAGAAGAGGAAGAACAGAAATTACAGAATAAAGCATGAGCAAGTAGGAGTATGAAATCTGGAAGGAAGCAAAGTGGGCACAAAGGATAGACGTCCCAATGACTTAACTAATGGGTAAGGTAACCTACGCAAACCCCCTGGGGGCGCCACTCCCCATAACATAGAATGGGCGAACCTAACTATCCTAACCCTAAAGCCTATGGTCCAACCTATGCCCCCTGAGGGCTTGAGGCCTCAGGGATGTCTTCTGTCAGCCTTCATTCACTGCCTGGGCGAAATACCAAGGTCCAGGTTCCAGTACGACTTGGGGTATATGTGTTTCGTGATTCTCTAGCATTGTTTTTTTTTTTTTTTTGCCAGCCGCCAAGCTCAGGTAAACAAAGCTTCAAACTCCAAAATAGCTTGGCGTATCCAAGTTTCTTGAATCTAAAGTTTGAATTTAATTTATTCCTGCCCACCTCCTAAGTCTAGGCAAGACACACAGCTCCAAACTCCAATATTACTTGGGGTATAGTGTTTCTTAAATCTCAATTTTTATCCCGGCCTCCACGGTTCAGACACAATGTCGAGCTCCAAGCTCCAGGAAACTTGTGTTCTATTTTCAGGTCGTCTCCAAAGGCCGGCCCAGATGAAATATCCAGCTAGGTGGTCTAAACCCTGTTTTTTTTTTTTTGTTTGTTTGTTTAAACAGCCAACCGTGCATATAACGTTATTGTAACGTTACTGTTGCAGGAAATGGATTAAAAAATTAAATGAACCTAGACTAATAGGAATTAACAGAACCAACTGTTTTTACAGAACTGAATTACGTATGTATAATACTTTTTGAGCTTTGTCAATGTAAAGTTGGCTTCCGTTTTTCGTGGGACACCCTACCCTATGTTTAGTAGCTTAAGCTTCCATTTCCACAACGAAAGTGATCTCACAGGAGAAGAACAAGCAAACGGTATGTCCATGAAAATTATGCTTGTCATTAGCCAAGGGCGTCGGAACACGCCTTTTTGCTCACCATAAGGGAACTTGACACGCTTAGGACTTAGGCCCAAGGGAGCTATCTGCCTTCACTCTTGATAGGCTTTACAAGTGGAAATCTTTACAATATATGTCAGTAAGATTAATCTTATGAAGAGTTTCGTTTCAGCGTAGGATGCTTAACCCTGTCTCTTTTCTGGAAACGTTTCCAGATCGTTTGCCGGGGCATCAGGTGGCGACCTCCGCCGCTTCAGCCAGCGGGGCGAGCAGCTACAAGGTCCCGGTGTCAGCCAGGCGGCTCTCTGCCACTCGGCCAGTCAGAGCCTACCTTGGGGCAGCACTGGCCTGCCTCTCCATTGCCCACATAACCACTTGGTCGCGACGGGGAGGATGGAAGCATCACGGTGTCAAGTTCCCTTATGGTGAGAAAAAGGGTGTGTTCCGACGCCCTTGGCTTGTCACAAGCATATTTTCTCACTTCCAGGTCACTTGACACCGTTAGGACCTATTATTTTTGCAGGCCCGAAAGGGTAACAGTTGGCTGAGGGAGCGACCATGGATCAAGATGTGAGGGCGGAAATATTACTAGGCGCTCAGACTCTCAAGTCCGGCCATTGCAGGTTTAACTTCAAGCAATGCTGGATAGTAGCTAGTAGGTTATCAGGGGGGAGGGGTAACGCGATGAGCGTGGCCGGAGGTTAGCTGCTACCTGCTTGTGCATTGGGTGGGAGGCGAAGGAGAGGCAAAGCCCCCCCCCCGTTACGGGGAAAGCAAGTACGGCTCTCAAAGGCCAGTAAGGCCGTATATAGACGGCTCGGAAGCTCGAGTCCGGGAGGGGCTCAAAGGGGCGAAGGTTTGAGTGAGGGCGGGTCTTTATGGTAGACTGGAATACGGTATTCATGTATGCGATATCTTAGATCCTGCGTTGACAGTGCCTGTAGGGGCCTTTAGGGAGGCGCCCGGAGAAAGCTACGTCAGTCAGGCTATGGAGTAACATTTCAAGGGCTAGTGGGGCTGATCCGGAGTTCTCATTTTCAAGGAACGGAGGTAATGGCAGTTTGGTTGCGCCCTCAGATGGCGCGTCCGAATAGGCTTAGCGAAAGTAGGTTCCTTGACCCTGAACAGCAGATCTTTCGTTGGTCGGGGATCGTTCAATGTCAACTTTCTGGTTTTGAAGACACGGTTGTAAGATGAGGTGTACTCGAGGCCTGAGTGCCTCGTAAGGAACTCATTAGCTCCTGTGGAGCCTATGGGTGAATGAAGTGACGATAGAAGGGAAGCCGAGGTCCGGAGTGGAAGGCGACCTCTAGTGTGCTGGAAGAGGATCTGATAGGGTGGACGGTAGCCGTACTAGAGGATCTCAGGTCGACCGAGGTGACACCTCGGACGGTGTTAAAGGCAGGAGGGTTGGTTGACCCAATATACGCAGAAGGTGGGAAGGTTCCAAGAAGAGTACAGCTATGTGGGAGATACTTGGCTATGATGAGGGAATCATTTTGGAAGCCAAATGGTGGGTACCGTAAGGGGTGCGTCCGCTGATTCCAAGATAGACGTAGATGCGTAATCGTACGTCGAAGTCCGGGAGGTTTAGTAGTATTCTTGCTCTATTATCCTAGGCAATGCAGCCTAGGGCATTGGTTCTAGTTGTTGGTAGGGGAAGAAGGTAAGCTAAAGCTGCGGTGAGACACGAAGTCTGGGAGAGTGCCTCGTCGCTAGGTCAGGGGCGATGAATCTTTACAGAGCTAAGCGTACTCCGAAAGACTGGGAGGTGTTTAAACCTGTCGTCAGTGCGAGAAGTAGAACTATACGTAGGTAGAACCCGAGTTTCAACCTGTTCTCCTGCTTTCGTTGAGGCGAGTCGCTAGAGTGGTGGCGGCCGAAACGGATTGCTGGCCCTAGAGGGCTCTCAACTGGATGGGGGGTAGTAGTAGTAGCAGAAGGAGTTTTAATAGCGCTTCAGGGCATCGCGCCGAACTATTTTTGCGATTCAACACAGGGTGCGGAATGTGTCAAGAGGTTATTGTGAGGAGATTCCCAACAAGTTTACTTAGCATATGTACTTCGCAAAGGAGATGATAGAGTGACCATTGCTGGTGGTGCTTGTCGCGATGGGTTCATCACAGTTACCTAGGTCATATCTGACGAAGGAGGTCTGACAGGCATCTCTGAGAATTGGCCACGAGGTAGATAAGTGATAATCCGAGGCGCTGTATCGAAGGTGGGTCGATGCCCCGCCCGCATTTAACTGCCTCAAAGAGCTGGTTAAGCTAAGGAGGAGGTCGTGAGGGGCTTAAGAGTCAGTTTGTCGGTGTTATGACTCAAGGAGTCTAAGGCCCGGGGTCAGCGGGGTAGTCTGCCGAACTTAGTTCGGGAGACGATTATCAGGAGGCAGGAGTAGGTGTAGCAAACTTATAAGTTCACAAATCCTACGGTCCTGGTTGTTGAGGAGGGTAGGTATCCTGGGCGGACCTGGCTCGGAGGCACTTAGAAATTGGGGGTCGTGTGGGATCGAGGTCTTAGGTAGGGGAGTTGTAACAATTTTGTTAGCAGTCATCCAAGTTAACGGCGCAACTTCCCAGTGTCAGCGAGTCTTTGCTGAAAGGCGGGACAGGATGCTAGGAGATCCGGCTGGCAGGAACCAGATGAGAGCGGACGTCGTAGGAGGTTGGTCTGATCGGGCCCCGAATAAATTCTTATTTTGAAGAAGCGAGGTGCTAACGTTTGTAGATATCCCAAGCACGCATAACTGCGTGTCCGTATATTGGAGATTCATCGGCTAAGTGGGATAGGCAAGGTTCGTAATACGAGAATTTGGCCCAAGGAATAATCTTGAATTAGCTGGCCATATCCGAGGAAGTTCTGCTCTCCCGAAGAGGGAGGTCTTCCCTTACAAGGGATTCTGTCATTGACAGATTACGATGATGTGGTACCGCAAGTGTACGGATCGCCGTGCAGAGGCGACCGATCGCATACTCAGTGAGATGTTGCCGATGAGGTTGGGGATAGTTGTTGTGAGGACCCTTGAGGGTGAGATGTGTTATGAGGAAGTAGGGAGTGTTCAGTGAGTGGCCCGATGAGGGGC
Organism: Parhyale hawaiensis; assembly: GCA_001587735.2. NCBI lineage: Eukaryota > Metazoa > Arthropoda > Malacostraca > Amphipoda > Hyalidae > Parhyale > Parhyale hawaiensis. The sequence goes on along the minus strand of LQNS02278098.1, from coordinate 1,049,578 downwards.
CAGGACCCTTCTGATTAACTGGGTCGACCAGGCATTCCTGTAGCCCAGGTGTCCTGAGATACTTGGATGAAGCTTTGAGGACGTAACATCACGTTACGGAAACGCTGTTGTTGACTGGGTCTATGAGATAGACTGGCGTCTTGTGCAAACGTTTTAGAAAAGTACCAGATACGATCTTGGGGCTGCATGCAGCAGGGTGTTTCGAGCCTGGGAAGTTCCCCGTTCAGGTAGAGGGTGCGTAGGGGTTATTTTCTTTGCCACTGAGGCAGTATTGGGTTCTTGCCAATTGGGCAGACACGAGGCTCTGTTCCGACCTCGACAGACAGTTCGGCATATGGTGGTCTGCTGGTGTCTATAGGCAGAGTAGAAGGCTCTGTACCAGCATCTGTATTTTTAGCTATATCCCTGATTCGTCCAAGCAGCCGGTAGTGGGGGGAGTAGCTATAGCCTGTACCGGAGTCTCAGTGGGGTGAGGCCATCGTCGCTATGCGATCACTTCGGGTCAGTATCGCAGAACAGGTGACTCTGATATTCCTCCATGTTCGAGCTCACCGGCACTGGGAGCTGTGCCGGGGAAACTGGGGTGCCTCGGGAAACCGGGTAATGGCTAGACGAGGTCTGAGCTAATTTCGCATGCGTATGCGTCGCGGATGGTGTCCTTGATATTGTATTGAGGACAGTGGCTTCTAATAGTGTAGTCAAACTCTCGTGGGCGGCGAATATCAGGCTCTAAAGACTTTTTCAACGACGATGGAGTAGAGGGCTTTTCATTGATAGACGGGAAGTGAGCTCTGCAGGGCTGGCAGCTCGGTCAACTGGGTGAGGTTCTGATTACCGGACACTGGAAGGTTCCACGAGCAGGTCCAAGTTCACAAGTACCTACTGAGGTCCGGTACTTTCGGATAGTCGGGGAGTCAAAGGACCAGTTTCTGGTTGTTAAGTTTCACTGGCAAGCCTCCTGTACCAGTGTCAGCCGTGCTTAAGGATGTTACTCTGTAGTCGAGAATCACAGCTCGGAGATATCTTGATGCATCTAAAGCGAAGCGAAATCTTGCGGGTAAAGACAGGAAGGAGGCCGCAGTAAGATGGGTTGCCATCTAAGGCGAGCCCTGTGCCGAGGGAGAGCCCTAGTGTAGTTGACGAATAGAGTAGCTAGTTGCAAGGCTGGGGTCGAGTGCGCTCTACCATTAAGTAGTGGGTTATCAGAGTCCATCAGGTAGGGAGGTGTCTTGTAGCATTTAGTGACGCTAGAAGGGCACTCCTAGATATCATCATGCGATGTTGGGAGTCCAGTTAACAGGCTCAAAGGCTGTTCGATAAACGAGTGAATATCACTGCGGCCTACAGATCGCAATACAGTAACTCAATACTGTACGTGCCTACCATATTCATAGTCGAACATTCCCGAGGTACTTCGTTGATGGTTTTAATCTATCTACATCCTCCATAAAGGACTGCTCTTGTCAGTATCACAAGAGCAAGCTCGAAGGGGCTGGGAGAAACATTCAGTAATAAGTGATATGGACAGAGAACCGTAGCGCTTTGGCCGTCGTGGTGGCGGAAGTGTGCGGTCTTGGAGGGCAGCTGTAGTTAACGATGTCCTCGTTGCAAGACTTGCTGCTTCCAGGAGCGAGATGGATTACTTGCTGAAGAAAGACTCTGAGCGTCGTACGGCGCTCTCACAAGTATTCGAGAACAATCACAAGAGCCTCATTTATTGATGGCTGGGGCGAGGGTAAGAAGACTACAGCACGCAACACTTTCTTCTGCAGGAGGTAGGCGTGTGTAACTTGTGCCTCAGCCTTATGCATGGGTCCTTAGGCGCAACCCTTATGGTACTAATACTGATCTTTCTTCAATCTGTTCTTACTCTTCTTCCCTGACTTGCTGTTCCCATGCGCGTTGATCCTGTGTGGGAACACCCTCGTGCATGGGTTCCACGTATCTATCGTCACACTATGTGTCCCTTGCTTCTTCCTCTGTTAGATCGCCTTTGCTGTGGAGACGGAGACTTAAACTACTCAATATAATAATAATAATAACGCAACCCATATGGGCGCCCAGGCCCAATCCGAGTCAGCACGTAAGCACGAACATAGTATTACCAATCGGTTCTTGCAGAAGTGGTAGCTCAGCCTCAAAGTTGACGCGTCAAGTCAGTACGGCTATATGTCGAGTGGGATTGCACACGCGTGCTTCCAGAAAGTGCCGTTTTAGGATCCGAGTCTAATCTGGAGGAAGGAGATAAGAATTTGGTGACCTGCGGTTCAGGACGGGGCAATCGTCCGTCCGTAACAGTGAGGTCTGGGCACCCTGCAGTAATAGGGCAGGCTTAAACGCCCTGGAAATTGAATTCCCAAAGCGTAACCAAAGAGGTCGTGAGACATATACTCTCCGGTAGGCTAGGACCCCTGCTGGGTACTCCTTATTGCTGCCTCGTGCAGGATAAGCCAAAGTAGCAGGAGAAGGTCGTGAAGGCTCTGGAGGCACTGGTCGGTAGAAGTTTGAGACGTACCAGAGAAGCAGTAATAGAGATGTGAGAGCACTGAGGGTGAGACCTGCCTTTGTCTGCTCGCAAATAGTTGCGTTCAGCACCGATACGACGCCCTCCAAAATAAGGTGGAGAGCTCCAAGCACTCAGGGAAGTGGGGACCAATTTGCGAGGTAATAGGAGCAACGGTTATTGCTGATAGCAATGGGAAGTTGTGAGCCATAGATCGACCCAGCTTTCCCCAGCGTCGTGGGGGGAAACAAGTCTAGATAATGCGCTCAAAAAGATCAAGGCACTGTAAGACTCTCGTAAGCTCGATGCTCTAACATGATTAACGGGTGCAGCCTGCAATAGTGGTCAACCTCGTAGGTATGGCCGACGCAAGTTCAGGTCAGCTAAAGGGCTTGGTTGATCTTGGAGCAATCAGTTCTGGACATTATCCTTATGCTCCTTACACAAGGACGCTTCCCGAATCAGAAGGGCGGTTAGCGGTAAAGGTTACCCATTTAGAGTTTTTACCTCTGAGGGCCCCAGCTGTAGTCGGGGTTAATGGTCGTGGAGCAGCAGCGCAGTCGTTGACTAACTGCCGCGGGGTGGGGTTGTGGGCCCACCCCTGCGCTGCCACTTTTTTCGTTTAATTTTATTGTATTGTACTGTATTTCATTTTATTTTTTAGCTTCACCTGCACTCTTGGTCTTCAAGATAGGCAGTGGGAGAGGACACCAACTCGTAGAGTTGGATGTGTTCCCTTGTGCCCTGCAGGTAGAAGTCCGCTTTCTTTTACAAGCTAGTTAGCTCGAAGTGAGAAAGTGGCCATGAAGTCGGAGGAGGTAGGCAACTAGAGGTCCTACCTTGCCGACTTCACAAGTGGGCAGTGGAGAGGCAGGCCAGTGCTGCCCCGAGGTAGGCACGGACTGGCCGAGTGGCGGAGCGCCGCCTGGCTGACACAGTGACCTTGTGGCTGCTCGCCCCGCTGGCTAAACCGGCGGAGGCCGCCACCTGATGCCCCGGCAAACGACCGGGAAAACGTTTCAAGAAAAGAAACTAGGATTAAGCATCCTACGCTGAAATAAAACACTTCTCAAGACTAATCTTACTGACATATATTGTAAAGATTTCCACTTGTGAAGCCTATCAAGAGTGAAGGCAGATACCTAGCTCCCCTAGGTTCAAGTCCTAACGGTGTGAAGTGACATGGAGGTGGGAAAAAATACTATATGCATGCAGCCTCTACAGTGGATGCAAAAGAATAGTAAGTACCCTTATCATTAAAAAGAAAGGAGTCAAACTTCACACAATAGTGACAATAGCTACCTCTCACCTTGACATGTTGTCTGAGTAACGTGGAGGTGGGGAAGACTTTATTGCACTTTAAGCAAGGCACGCGCCCTTTCATATGCGTGTATCGCAGGTGTTCCTTTAGGGAACCTCTAATCTTGAAGCGAGTGCCACAGATGGTGCACTCCCACGGCATGAAGTCCTTGTGAGTGTCGAGATGGACCAAGAAGTCGGCCTTTCGTGACACTGTGGCGCCACATCGACCACACTTATGCTCTCCATCCACCTGATACTCCTCTAGCAGTTCCTCAACCTGTAATATATGACAAGTTGATTCAGTAAGAAATATGCACTTGAGCAAGGCATTTTTCCACCAATTCATCAGCTTCTGGAGAAAGACAGCAAACTTAGTGAAAAATATTCACTCGAAAAGTCTCTGGGTATCTATGGCTGATTGATGAAACTTTATTAGCTAGCTAACTTGTTTTCTAAGTGACTAGAGAGCCACAAAAAAAAAGAGGCAAAATGTTGAAAGAAAGTAAGGTGTGTACTTATAAGTCAAAAACACACAGGGTAATTAGCTACCCAATTACCGAAACTACCCTATTTCCCAACAAACAGCCATTATTTAATAGGTTTGTGTAATAGGCGGTTTGTTCGGAAATAGGGTTAGTTCAGCAATTGGATAATTACCCTAGTCGTCAATATCGGTCATCGGTAGGTGACAATTATTGCATAAAAAATAAATAATTCTAAAATGATCACAATTAATGCTGTCGCGATGAATTTGTTCAAAACTAATATACGTACATTCCTTTTGGCAACATGAATAGTTTTTTCAGATCCCTATAGTTTACTACTAGAACACACATGTTCTATTGAAAATTTAGTGAAATTGCATTAAGACCCAGTAGAAAGAGGTGACAGGTGAAGTTAGTCTCTGCACCAGTGTCTCAACCCCAACTAATGCAATGCAACTACTGCAAACTACAGAAGCACTTCAAGAGTGTATACATTTGCCAAGCAATGCAAAGGTAACGAAATATTCAAATTGGGCTTGACTCCAGGATTGCTTCTTGATCATCACCAAAATTGGGTCATTTGTTCTGTTCCTCACAACATTCCAACTGTTTCTGTACCGATAAAAAAAATGCACCGAGACATAAAAACAGATGAACGGATCATCACCAAAGTTAACTTATTTGTGCCTCTTGGCAATCCTAACAGTTCCTGAAAATTTCATAATGATCCATTCATAACTTTTTGAGTTATGCTGCGAACACACAATAAAACAGACAAATGAAGAAACAGATCATAAATGCTTGGTCATTTGTTTCTCATAACATTCCTAACATTTCGTGTAAATTTCATAAAAATCCGTCAAGAATTTTTTGTGCTGTTTGCCCCTTAAAAAAAAAAAAAAATTAGACAAACATACAAATGGTAGAACAAATCTTCACCAAAAGTTTATCATGTTACTCCTAACATACCTACCTAATAGGTAGTCCCTGTCAACAGGAATTTCAAAAAGATACCTTCATAACTGAGTTATCTTAGTGGTAGACAAACTCCAACAAAACATAATCTCCTTGGCGGAGGTAATTACCATAGTTTGCCAACAAAAATAGCTACAAGTCAACTACAGCAACAACATCCTGGTAGTACACAGAACGCTTAGCTTTAAAGCAAAGTAGCAGCACAGAAGTCATAAATATTAATTTCAATAGACGTTCAATGACAAAATGCATAAAGTTTTGGAGATGGTTCGGGCAGAGACTAATGTGCGAAGCCTCACCTTGTTACCGTAGAGCTTGTGCTGTACAATGTCAGTGACGCTCACATAACACTCTAACATGTAGAGGCAATTGGACTTGCACTGTTCTTCACCATGCTGCTGACTCTCCTTCTGGTTTTTGAAACCATGGCCACAGTCTTTGCACCAGTACCGCATCGACTTGATGTAATGGCTCCATTTAAAATCTTTTGCCCGTAACTTTGGCACAAATTTTTGTTTACCGGCAGTCTTTATCACAACCGAGTTATTGTTATGAAGGACCTTGTGTCCGGTGGATTTGCGCCCTGGTTTCTTGAGAGCAAGGAGGGAATTACTGTTGTTGCTGCTGCCATTCTTATCTCTGCCAGAGTACAGCTCCTGGTCACCAGAATGTGCCAACTGTTGCACCTGTGCCGTCATGGTAGCTATACGTTCCTCCATCACCTCAGGCTCGTCAACATTCTGATCACCCAATAAAACAGACGACTTAATAAGCACGTTGGCCAGGGGTCCTTCTTGTTCCGAAGCTTTCTCAACCCACTGTTGAGTAAGTTGCTCCTCCAGTTCAGACTGCTTGATCTGATCTTGGATTAACTTTTGGCGCGTGTGCTGGCGCTGGCGCACCATCTTAGCTAGCTTCACACGCTTTGGACCAACAAAAGAACCATCAGGACCTCGGAACCGTTTAGCAGGCTTGAGCACAGCCAGTTTTGGTTCATCATCTGCTTCACTTTCCGATGAATCCGACGATTCGACAGAGGTAGTGGGAGGAGTTAATACATTGGCATTGACTGAGCCGTTCTGCTGAGGAGTTGGAGTGGTGGGAACACTGTTAGTCTCCGGTGTCTGTTGTTGTTGTTGTGAATTCTGTTGATGTTGTTGATGCTGTTGTTGTTGTTGTTGCTGCTGCTGCTGCTGTTGTTGCTGCTGCTGCTGCAACTGCTCCTGCTGTATGGGTGGCTGCTGCTGTTGTTGTTGACTTTGATGCTGCGGGGGCACCGGAGATTGTTGTTGTTGTTGTTGTTGCTGATGTTGCTGCTGCTGCTGTTGTAGTTGCTGCTGCTGTTGCTTAGGATCAACACGACTTTTCGGCCCGGGGCGGCCACGTCGAGAACGAGGCTTTTCCCCACCGCTACTTTGTTTTGGGGATTCAGTATTGTTGTCTGGTTTATGATTATCTTTCTTTTTTGAAGCGGGTGGCGCAGATATTTTAGGAGACTCCTGGCTGGGCGTCGGAGTAGTTTGAGGGGACGACACGACGGGGCTAAAGGGCTCGGCAGACTTGGGCTTAGGAGGAGGTGGAGGATGAGGTGATGTTTGATGTGGGGGATATTTTGCAGGAGATGCAGTAGGTGGAGGAGGATGAGGTGTGGCAGGAGCAGGAGAAGGATGCTGTTGCTGCTGCTGCTGCGAGACCATAGGCGTATTGTTTGGAGTATTGCCCCCATAATAAAAAGATTGAGAATATCCATGTGGCTGAGAGGAACTCCAGGATGGCCAGGCAGATTTGCCATCAGGACGACCGGGGCCAGGATACCAATGCCCCTGGCCGGAATAAGCACTAGGCATGGGGCGGCGACCCTCAAATCCTCCGGGAACGTACTGGTTAGGATATCGAGGGTGAGATGGATACACTGGCACCTTGCTAGGGCTAGCAGACTGAGGCGCCATCATGGTCGATGGGGCTGCACAATTCTGTTGAGAATTGTACTGCTGTTGATGATAACCGTATGAGCTACTACCAGTGCTACAGTTGCTGCTGTTGCTAGTGCTACTGCTGCTGTTGCCGGTAGAAGGATATCCTGGAGGCCATGACCCTCTGTATGGGCCGGGCTGCTGTTGGGGTTTGGGAGGACCTAATGGGTGAGGATGCGTAGACTTGTCATAATCTGGAGCCTGCGCCATGTGATGTTTGGCTTGTTGGCCATAATATTGCTGAGGGTAAGGGTTAAGCTGCTCAGGGTGGTGTGGATGATGACTCGACACACCAGATGGATGAGGCAGCACATGAGGTGGAGTGCGTGGCGGCTGGCTGCTGGTCTTGAGAGGCTGAGGTGTAGGACTAGAGTGGGCAGGAGCAGGTGTTGGAGTAGATGGCCAGGACATTTGCTGGTTGCCAGAACCGGGCGAGGCTGAAGGTTCGTGTAGAGTGTGACCAGGGTCCCCAGGTTCATCTTCATCACCTATTTCCTCTTCTCCTGAGGGTTGTTGAGGTTCCTCAGCCGGCATTCCTGCTGCTGCAACAGCCTCAGAACTATTGGTAGCAGCTTCGTTTCCGGTCTCCATAGCACTTCCGGAGTTATGATCAACACTGCCGTCTTGGTAAGAAACCTCGGCTTCAGCTACTGTGCCTGTTTCTTCACAGTCCATCTGCTGATCGTTCAGGGCCTGGGGCTCAGCTTCCTGGTTTTCTACTATATCCACGTCAGATGTTTCACCATGGGTGATAGGTTGTTCAGTGACAAATGTGTCTGCATCAGTGACGTCCGTGCCATTGGCATCGCTGACAAGTTCAGTCGTCTGCTCATCTGTCTCACCACCAGTCACATCGCTTTCACTGGGTACCATCTCTTTCCAGGGCTCCTGACCATCTGAAGCAGATGCTACATTCTCTAGAGATGCAGCAGCAACACATGAAGCCTCATCAGCCGCAGCTGCAGGAGCACTCTCATCAGACTGTAACCTTTCTTCTGGTACATTAGAATAATCTGAAGAACTTACTGCATCTTGGTCTTCACCAGGTTCAGAGTTTGGCAGAGGCTGTGAGTCAGCTGTGAATGTAGGTTCTGCTGGAAGGCTTCTACTCTCAGTTTCAGCAACATTTTCCTGTGTACTTTCATCGTAACCCTCAGTAGACTGATACTGTAGATCATTCTGATCATAAGTTGAGACTCCAGTTTCTTGGTTACTTTGCGACTGCAAAGATTCACATGGAATGCTTGCTTCTGACTCATTCAATGCCTGGTCAGCTTCTTCGGTACCTTGATCTGTACTGTTTACTATTCCAGTTTCTTCACAAGCTTGGGCACTTCCTTCTAATGACTGTGCATCGGCATTGTAAATATTTTGGTCTGGAACTGGAGTTTCGTCCTTATCGTCTTGATTGTATTGCGCTCCAACATCAGGTTTGCAACCATCTTCATCATATCCTTGCTGTTCATAATCTTGCGCAGAGTGGGCATCTGCAACTACTTGGCCTTGGTTAATCGAACTCTCATCAGAGTAAGTCGCAGAAGCACCATTGTCAAGAGATTCTTTTTGCTCAGTCACAGCTTGTGGCTCCACATCATAATTTAAAGTTGGATGTGCATCATAAAGTGACTCTTGATGATACGTCTGGGACTGCATTTGGTCACGAGAATTATTTGGCACATGGGAATCACGATTTTCCCCAACTGAGAGATCAGTGGGAGGTTCTCCTTGCTGCTGTACACGTTCTAAGGGCTCTGATTGTCCGCTTCCGTTGCTGTTATAATTGCATGTCGAACTAGAAACAGTTTGGGGAGTATCGCTGCCCATCGTGGTTGAGACAGAGTCATGTGCTTTAGAGTATTGATTTTGGTTATGCATGGAGTCAGTTATATGGGGTGAAGGAATGGCAGATACAGGAGGTTGAGAACCATAACTGGGTGAAAGAGATGGAGGCGTTTGATGAATTTGAGTATTAGTACCAGGGGGTGGAATGACTGATGGAGGAGCATTAGGTACTAAATGAGGAGGTTGCGAACTTNTATGCATGGAGTCAGTTATATGAGGTGAAGGAATGGCAGATACAGGAGGTTGAGAACCATAACTGGGTGAAAGAGATGGAGGCGTTTGATGAATTTGAGTATTAGTACCAGGGGGTGGAATGACTGATGGAGGAGCATTAGGTACTAAGTGAGGAGGTTGCGAACTTGAGGGATGAGCAGGGGGAATAGATGGGTGAATATGAGCAGGAAGATTGGGGGACAAATTCGGGGGCAAGTTGGGGGTAGAAGTCACTGGCAAATTGGGAGTCAGACTTGGAGGTAAACTTGGAGAATGTGTCTGTGGAGGATCCACAGCACCAATGCCACCTCTCTCCAATAATTCTCTCCTCTCCTGTCTGTTATCGCTATTCTCACCAATTATACTTGACACAGAATATGAGGATGATTTTCGTGACTTGAAGCTGCTGCTGGTGCTCGGGTGGTGCAGTAAGTGCTCCATTGCTGGCTGGCCGTGCTCTTGGTTAATGGAACTATGATTTGTACACGAGTTGTAGAAGTCATTTAATCTTTTGGCAGACTGCTGTGATGGATCTCCATAACGGGGATCGGAGAGATGAGGATTTGGGACCATGTTGAGCTGGTGAGAGGACATTGACTGCTGCGAGGGCATTGATGATCCATAGGGCTGTGAGAGGGGAGAGGATGAGTGTAGTGATGACATCAGGTTCTGATCTTTACCCCAGCCCATACGCTCGAGTGCCATCAGAGGACTATCGGGGGTATTTGACAGCGATGATCGACCAGGGCTGTGAGTAGGCATGTGTGGTACAACAGACTGGGAGGAATGGCTGGAGGGAGGGACTCCATACATTGACATGGGAGCTTCATGAACAGCTTTCATGTGTGCCAGACACTCGCTCATTAATCTAAACACTTGTCCACAGAGTTGACAACGGCGCATCTTGTCCAAATCCTTCTTTCCATCTCCTGGATCCACAGGCGGACTAGGTGTAGCTCCATGCCCTCTCAGGGCACTGGGTACACTATGAGGGCTGTGAGATGGGGGCGTCTGAGCAATGGCAGCGCTCATGGAAGAGTTAGTTTGGCTTGAGGCTATAGAATGAGGTGAGGAATTCCCAAGAGCAGGATACTTATTGTTGTTGCTGGTGCCATTGTTGCTGTTGCTACTCCCATTGTTGCTGCTACTACTGCCTTTGGAAAACATTGATCCTGTCAGTCCTAGGTCAGTTGTTGGTGCCTGGAGACCTCCCAAGGAAGATGGTGCAATGCTGGCAGCACTACCTAACTCAGAACCATAGCCAAGGGCTGGTGTAAGGCCAGCCCCCAGACCATACTTGCCATAGCCGTACTGATAACCAAGTCCATACTGTTGGTAATACATGGAATTGTTGATGTTGTGTGCAGCAGTGTAGCCAGCCATTCCAGAAGAATATCCAGGCATGGCAGCAGGTGACTTTCCATAGTAGGCACTAGGAGCCTGTGAGGCAGCCAACTCTCCTGGGTAACCATTGTAGTAAGGAAGTGCAGAAGGTGGCACATAGCCAGGGTAGGGGCCAGAGTAACCCCCACCCCCTCCACCACCAAAGCTGTTGTGCATGGAGTTCATCTCTTCAAACAAAAATTACAATGGAAATCCATTGCATCTGGAAGCATTGTGCACTGCTACAGAGATTTCAGCAGCTTTGCTCAAGTGCCAATCTTCTGCTGGAACATCACTGACAGCAGTTCAACTGAAAAACAAAAATAATTAAGAACACAGCAAAAATACACTGATTACAGCATTTAGATACTTAAGTGATAACTACTCAACTATATACAATGATAGGTAGCCTACCCACTCACAGAGCAAAGACTGATTCTTCCAATTTTGACTGAAAGCTTAGGTACCATAGTCTATGAGACAGGAAACTATAAGGGCCATGTAGGTACCACAGATGTAATTGCGCTGTGTGAGACCTGCTTACTCTAGATCTTGGCAAATTACAAGTAGGCCTAGCTATATATTGGTAAAAGCACAAGCGCTTCCCAAGCTTACTTTCCTAGAAAACCCCAGTTAAATGTCACAAGGTTTCTATGAAGTTTGAACCTTCACCCATTCCAGACACTATCCAAGCCCAAGGTAAAATATAAAATTCATAGCTAACTGTGCTTTGTGGATCAACTTCATTGTGAAATATTGTAATGAAAACAAGGGAGAAATTCATTTTTAAAATATGTAACGTAGTTTAGATTTTTAAAGCTGTTGGGTCACTTCCATTTCATGGCTACCTACATCTGAAGCTTAATTACACTGTATTGGTCTAGTAGCTGTAGTTTTCTGTTCTATTTTAAAAGATTTCTTTTTTAGAAAGAAACTGACATTACAAGAGTAGTAAGGGTAGCAAGGATTGGTTTTTAAGATTAATTTAGGCTACCACCTGCTACTTTTGTTTTAATTTTTCTCTCAAATAAAAGCTTGTAGTAGGTATCAGATAAGTAGCTACTAACGTATAATAAAACTTTCTAAAAAATATTTATGTATCAAGGCAAAATGCAAAAAAAAAACTTTCAGAAAAGTACATACAGGGTCAGGAATACCATACCAGAAGAAACCTTTTCACCAGTTTCACCCAGCTATACAATACAATAACTCGACACAGTTCATAGCATCAGCTGGGTTGTAGTGATGACATGGCTAAGGCCTGTCTCTTGCCACTACTGTTAGTTCAACTCTTGAATCTTGGTTTTAAGGATACCTAACGCTTTTAGTAAGACTATTGACTCAGGCCAACTGCTAACCTACAGGGTTGTGGAGTTGAAAGGTACTGTGTATGCCTTAATAGCCAAGGTGAATTGTGAAATTATGTTCTGTTTGTCTAACTCCAGCTCCTGGATTCTCAACATTCTAACAACATAATATAATTAGCATTTTGCAAGACTTTTGAATCAGACCAGATACAAAGCAAAGGAAGTATTTTTTTTGGTATTTACTAACTATATTGTAATATTATTCTATAAGTTAAGGTAGGCCTCCCTCCCTGCCAGGGTGCAGAGTCAGAAACATACTAGCTCCAGGAGTTGGAATCAGAAGTTAGACCCAGACTCCAATTCTGTGAAACAACTTTACAGAATAGGTACATCATATTTTATAGGGTAGAATGGGGTGATTTTGCCGCAAAAGCACTCTTTTTTAATGTCACAAAAATACGGTGAAGATAATGGCAAATGTTAGTGCAGTTTATGTACATTCAGGGTCTTGGCCGTAGGTGTGCATTATTGATTTTTTTCTAAAAAAAATTTGTTGACCTGTAATAAGGACTTGAAAAAAAAAGGGGTATGCGCGGCGAAAACACCCCGCTATCGGGGTGTTTTTGCCACCCCCATTTTTTTTATAAAATGACTTCTGTTGAGAAGATAATGGTTAGGAATAACTCCTACTGCTAAAAAACAAGAACTACTTGCTCAAAAAAATTATTTTTGTGTCTTGTTTTTTGTGGGGTGACTTTGGATATTGGTCTGTACTAATCAGTTTACACATAGTCAATAGTCTTTAAGCTGTTCGTGTGAGGGCGAAATTTTTATGCAAATAATAGGCTCAGCATTATTCCTTAATTAACAGAATTTGTACACAAATGCGATTGTCTTTAAACTGTTTGCGGTGGGTGGGGGGGGGG
>LQNS02278098.1:924268-937999 GCA_001587735.2 Parhyale hawaiensis | reverse complement strand
CGCCTTGCTCAGATGTCGACAAACTATAGTCAATGTTGCCACATAAAACCAGACAACTCTACGGCGGAGCATGGTTCAGAAGATATCAGACGCTGAGGCGAAAGTCGGCCCAGCTACAACGTTATATGATAACGTGCTAGGGACGTGTCCAGCGCGTTGTATCACAACGTAACAAGGGACAGCACAGCAAAAGGTGCCAAGGACGCGCTCAGCACGTTGCTAGCACGTTGTGATACGACGTGCTAACAACGTTATCTGGAGTCCAGAAATCAACGTGCATAGCACGTTGTGCCACAGCGCACAACGTTGATTCGACGTAGTGTTTTACCGGGGTAATAATTATAACTAGAGCACTCTGAGAGCGCATATATACATATGTCCGCTTAACAATGCAATGTTTACGAAAAATTCAAACTGGGCCTGAAACCAGGACGTCTCTGTTCTCATCACAAAATATTAGTTATTTGCCCCTATTGACCGTAATGGCAGTTTCTATATTCATGAAGATCAATCTCAGCATCTCTATGGGAACGAAATTCAATGTAACAAACGCCTGAAAATGAATCTAAATGGAACAGAGACCTGTGAACGAAACTTACTACGACACTCTCCCCGCACCAAGCCTGGACGGACAGACACACACGAACACGCTGAAAACAATACATCCTCGCGATTACTCTGCCAGCTGAAATCAGATTAGTGACCATATGTTGCAAACCGATGTCTCACATTGCTCTATAGCACCAACGTGTGCGAAGCCTCAGTTACACCTCAGAAATAGGTACGCATTCGCCTCTAATATTTGAGCCACAAAGACACACTTTTTCATATTCCGACAGATAATTCTCTTCTATTACAGGTCCGATGATAGGTGACTTTACATTGATGCGGTCTCTTCAGTTGTCATTATCTAAAAAGCTTCCCCGCCTGTCCACGGGTCAGCACATTAGAATGTTACTCATGAGATTAACGAGAGAATATCCCCCAGCTGACCCAGTCAGATGGCTTACCTCGCATGCAATCGCTTCTGGCGTAGAGATAAGATCTGTGATCCGTCCACATATAAATTATATTCGCGCAGTTTGAAGCTATATTTTCTCTCAAGCAAGAGTTATCGAATACCAGGGAAGAGTCACTCTTAGCAAGTTTAAATATTTATGTATTTAAACTTGCTAAGTGTGACTCTTTTTACAAATTTTACAAAGTCGAAGATTGGAGGACTCCCAGGCTAGGACATTTTGGAAAAGTAAGCAAGAAAGCCTTCTGGGATTTAAATTTTATTAGACCCCGAGCTTTCGAGCCGTTAAACACGAGGAACGAAATTTCACCCGGCTAGAGCTATCTGCTTAAAGTAGGTATCCTATTTTCCAACAAATAGTAATAATGATAACAATAATAATACAAATAATATATTAGCAAATCGAAAGAATAAAAATAAAGTTCAGTTTTGGTATTATTGGATTGATAGATAGATTTCGCAATAAAACTAAAATCCCAGAATGCTTTCTTACTTACTACTCCAAAACTTTACAAATATCCCTATAATTTTATATCCATCTTTGTATGATAGGTACGTACCGTGAGAAAATGCCATGTCTAGATCAAATCAAATCAAAATCATATATTTCTCCCCGTAGGAAGGTATTCATACAATAGTTCTATTACAATACATGTAGACACACTGCACTACTGAGTAGGCAGCTGTGCTGTCAGCGTCCAGCGGTACAGTTGATCCATCTACAACTTGGATGCATAATACTATATTATAGTACGGTATAAAAATGGCTCATGTCACGTAACTGCTGAGTGGAATTTACTTTGTGGTACAAGACCCGTCCGACGCGAACTCTTGGTAAAATTTTTAATCGACGTACACACGCCAGACACGTCCGGCGCCATCTCTAGATGGGGTATACTTTCGGGTATAGACGTAAGATGCGTCCGACGAAACTCTAGGGGAACTTACTTTGAAGTATACAGTAGACATAAGGCCTGCTCGGAGCTAACTATAAAGCCAACCTATGGTAAGTAAATTAATCAGGATTCCTTGTTACACTCGACGAAAGTAATGTCCATTAAACAAAGTTAAGCTATAGCGGGCAAACGTTCCATTGTCGGAGATGCGGCTGTATTCGTAGAACACACAATGAGGAGCTGTAGGTGTGGTGCAGAAGAAATAGTAAGGTGCAGGCAGGTAATGGGGAGCCAATCATATATAGCAGACGTTTGTGGCATGATAGAAACATAAATGTAGGCATGTTCATAATTCCTGGAAAATCCAGCTGTAGCCAGGCAACTTCGGTCCAGCAGCTGAGCGCCAGCAGCTCCAGTTACTTCGCGTGCTGTTAATTGCAGCGGTTGCCATTATAGCTGCAGTCTGCTGATTAGGTCTGATTGATTGGCCTCACATGCTGCCACTGCTGAATTGGGCTCAGATGCTGCAACTGCTGAACTGGGCTCAGATGCTGCCACTGCTGAATTGGGCTCAGATGCTGCCACTGCTGAATTGGGCTCAGATGCTGCCACTGCTGAATTGGGCTCAGATGCTGCCACTGCTGAACTGGGCTCACATGCTGCCACTGTTGAATTGGCCTCACATGCTGCCACTGCTGAACTGGGCTCAGATGATGCCACTGCTGAATTGGGCTCAGATGCTGCCACTGCTGATTTGGCCTCACATGCTGCCACCGCTGAATTGGCCTCACATGCTGCCACTGCTGAACTGGGCTCAGATGCTGCCACTGCTGAATTGGGCTCAGATGCTGCCACTGCTGAACTGGGCTCAGATGCTGCCACTGCTGAAATAGCTTCAAGTACTATCACCACTGAATTGGCCCCACTTGCTGTCACTACTGCTTTGGCCTAGTGCATGCAGTAGAATTTCTCTCACAAAGACTTCAAAAGCAGAGGATATTCCTGATGGTGAGACTTTCGAAACTGAGAAAACTCCTGAAAATGAGACTGTGCCAAAGTTCCTGTATGTATTTTCGGACAAGTCAAGTAGGCTTCATTTAAATCGACTTTCACAACACAATCATTTGCCCGTCTGTGGTGAACTGTAGCACTTTCCGTTGCCCTTCTGACTGACGAGCAATTACGTGTAGCTTGAATATATGAGAAACAAGGATGCTGTGGAACTGCCATGGTCATTTGGAAATTGAGACACCTCCCTAAGGTGAAATTGGGCAGAGAATTTAAGCCCGTGAGCCTTAACTTTTCCGAATCTTCAGGCAGGTGCTCTGGCTTCGACTTGTTGATGTGTCAGGCATTGACTCGTAATCTATTACATGTAAGACTTAGTCTTACTCTGTATAATAGACTTCGGTCTACTCAATATAATCTGACTGCTTCTAGCTTCTGCAAGCCGATGCATAGTGATAAAGCCAAAGTTCCTGTATGTCGGACAAGTCAAGTGGGCGTGGCTTAAATCGACTTTGACAACCCAATCAAACGCGCCCAACATGCTTATGTTTTTGGGGAGTGTCACTGCATAAAAATAAACTCAATTTCAATTGATTTTATATCTTTCACCGTAGACAATACACGGTATTCAAGTTATGAGCTTGAAAGCAGCAGTTTGTAAAATACAGATTGACTGTTTACAACAGACCGATGAATCCACTTGAGTTTCGCCTTCCAGGTAAAAAGTGTGAGACGCAGAAGTGTTGAATAATACGGGCCAGTGAAGTCAGGGCAGTTTCGATAATCTTTACAGCTAAGATTGGCTTAGACCCTTTTATGTTCGTTAACTGCAGACTTGCACCTTCGTTCCGTGACCAATTTGCCGTTTTTGCCGGTGACTTTTCTTTTAGGAAGGCGATTGGGGGCCCTGATGAAGCTCCATGCGTGATGCTGTTGCCCTGCTGATTTCTTATAGACACAGGAAAATAAACCAGGTCATCGGGATCCCATTGTGCAAGTTCCCGGACTCTGTTATATCAGTAATGAATTTCGGTATGTACGCTACACACCGTAACAGCGTTCTTAGCGGCTGTTCCAAAAGGTAAAATCATAAAGCAGTTTCTGGGGCAGCCAAAAATTTGTAAAGCATTTCCTTCCAAGGCTATGCTGTATATCGTACAAGAAGGACAAGAATGCTGATCGTCCTGGGTGTAAGTCTTATTTTTTTGCTGGAATTGAAGAAGGCAGGTATTGCTGTTCCTCCTGGGTCATGAGGTCAGCTTTCGAGTTGATTGTGTATGAACTCCAAGGTACTGCTCGAAAGGGGTGCGTACTGTAGACTGTAGTGTACCAAACGAGGCGTTGCATGGTAACGCGGGCGGATAATGAGGATATTTAACAATTAGGAGTATTGGAGTAGAGCTGCTCATCTGAGTTTCGTGGTTATCTCAGAGTAAGATGCAGTATCACAACCCGGTGGACAACAAAGAGAGTCAGAGTTTCGTTGTCATCCTAGAAATTTGATATCCATCTGTGCGCAGTCCATTTATTGTTGATATTTGCCAGGCGTGTTTGGAGGCGTCACCAGGGAGGAATCGCAGGCAAACGAAACCCAAAGACGAAACGAGAGGTATTGTTTCCGTCCGTCGATTTCTCATTTAGATGCTACGCCGGAGTCCGATGGTGGACATTATGCTGCAGAAAGCAAGTAAGTTACAAGGCTAATAGAAAAGTGCTTGTGACATTATGCGATTATGAGCTATAAAGTGTATCAGAGGCTGACTAGTACTATATATTCAATGTAGACAGTCTTTGGAAAACTCACTAGTTTGTATTGCAAGTGAAACCATTCAGTGTTTGTCTCCAAAGCAGCCCGTGTAGTGCATTCCATTTTCCATTTACATTGCATGCAGTAGAAATGCAGTGGCTAGCCTGCCAGAGTTGAGGAGTCGATTGACCAATGTCCTAGTCGGACTCCTACTTCTTATTCTTCTTATTTTCCAAACACCTCCGATTCCTTGCGAGTCCTACTTTTAAAAAACAATACATATGTTTTCATCCGACTACAACTTCATGCCCTACACAGAGGGAAAATTTAGTACTGTACCAAAGTAAAAACGATAACAAAACACATTTAGTTATGAGGATTGAGCACCAAAGACAAAAATTTTTGTATTAAATAATGTGCACATGGAGAACTCTCCAGCAATTATGCCAAATACCTCAACCAGAAACCATTGCATATCAAGTATTAGGAGATCTTGTGATGTGGGCTGCGTTACGTACGAAGAACATTTGTCTTTGTTCCACTCAACCAACTTGTGTTTTGTTGTGGTTTTTGGTTGCAAATACTAAATGATTTTCTGTGTGTAAAACTGGTCGTCTCCTTCCGACTCCAGCTACTTGCTCCCAATAATGTCGACTCATTTCGACTCCGACTCCAGCTCTGCAGTTCTGCTGCTCATGGCTTAACCCTCCATGCTCCCTTAATCGTCTCAATTATTTGGGGCAAGAGCATCAAGTGACAAAGCATCAGGCATCACCGTCGCATCAAGACACTGCGGCTTCTGTTTAATCCAGCACAATGCGGACCTCATTTCTCTGCTTATTTAATAGACAAATGCGGTTGCGGAAGTCTCGATGTTGCTTTCCTGGACGGACGCTGCGTTCACGCACCAGGATAATTCCTCCTTTCATCGAGAAAACTTACTGATTTCCGGATTCACTGAAATTAACTGAAGACGCTACAACAGTTAGCATTTAATGAGCATCATATTACCTTTACTTTAAACAACAACTGAGTTAATGGGACAGCTACACAAAATTGGTAGGTTAGTTGAGGCACGAGAGTATATAACATGCAGCAGTCAGGTGACACCTGCCATTGCTGCAGGGGTCAGCACAGGTGTAAGGTTGCGTGTGTGTCGGTGTGTGGCCGGAGTGGAAGTGTGAGGTGCGGTAGCAAACAAATAAGATGCGAAATTTTGTTTTAAAAATGTGACCGTCGTAATTGTGATCGTCCACCAAAATTCACTAAACAATAGAGTGCCTGCTCGAAGAAGGCCGGCACATAAGACGTGGATACAGGAAAAAAAACCTAATTCCTCTGTAGTTTTGCACAAAAATGCAATAATTCGGTGAGGTAACGAAATTTCCGCAATCCTTTCTCAAACTGTGAAGGAATATTACAAAATTAAACCATGGGTGGTCAAAATTTTAGAAACAGTTGACAAACTAATTTCACTCAGAGCTTTTCTATGCTTAGGTTACTTACTGAACTAACAAAATTCGTATATTTTATGCCTATCGATCGTGCACTGTATAGTGACAGAATTCGTGTATTTTATCTTATCTTGTACTAACAGAATTCGTATATTTTTCGTTCATCGTGTCACGAACGGGCAGAACTTATATTTTCACTCCTCTCGTGCCCATGGATGATGAGACTTTAAAAGCTTAATGCGCGGGGAGGAGCCAAGTTGCAGTACACCATGGGAAATTCGCTTGTGACGTCATAAAAACGTTGTACGTTAATATGTAGCTATTTTACATTGCTTCTTCATCATTTCACTTGGACCTCAATAGTGTCCCACATTTTTATAATCTTTATAGTTGCACAAGAATATTTCAAAGCATCTAAGAACTTTTTAGCTTTCTGAAAGATAAAATTTATTATTATTTGTTTTTTTTCCTAACAGGCACGCACTTGGTCGGACGGTGTCTGTAAAATGTGGCCCTAAGCTGTGCCGTCGCTACGCGTCGTTAACATATCCTCCTCTCCTAATGGTAAAAACGACAGCATCATGCGGAAAATTGTGGATTAAGCATTCGCCAGTTTCAACAACATCGTTCCGTTAGACAGTTTATGTGTGGGGGAATACGGTTAGGTATTTTTTTTTTTGCAAGTTAGTTAACGCGAGTAGAACGCGACACTACTCTTATACTGCTGTAACGCGTGCAGCGTATAGTAGCTGATGTTTTCTTTTTTCTAATTTTACCGAGCAATTGTATTGCTTCTGCGTATTATGTATAGACTTTTGTTTTAATATTAATTCGCCGGAAGGAAAGTAATTTGTTTCTCTTGTCCTTTAGTGTTTTTCTTACAAATCTTGTTACAAAGTTCTTCTATCTCAGCATTTAATCATTCGCATCAGAGCGAGGCCGTCGAGATAGAGCCTCCTTCTCGATGGTCTCGATCAGAGCCAATTATTGTTGCAGCGGTTTGAAGTCTTAGAGGATAGCAGATCATTGGAAGAAGACGAAAATAAATCGAAATCATTGAGTTATTCACTCATATGATTCTATCTTCAGAACGCCCTATTACTCTCAAAAATACTCACTTGATTTATTGGATTTTAAAGACGATAAACTTACTCTAAAAGTGCTTCTGACCCATGCGAGCATTTTCCGGGTAAAATTCATCTGCTCTTTTACAAGCCTTTTAATCATTGTTCTTTCAGAGATTTATCTTCCCGAAACCTGAAAAAAATTCGTAGATGCTTTGATAAAAATTTTTGTGTAACTATAAAGATTGTAGGAAATGTAGGGCACTCTGGAGGCCCAAATGAAACGATGAAGAAACCATGTACAATAGCTACGCAGGTATTAACGTACTTAAACTTTGTGGCGTCACAAGCCTCATTACCCATGATGCACTGTCGCTTGGCCCCTCCCAGTGCGTAAACCTAGTATAGTCTCATCATCCTTGTCTCGTGCAGTACCTTAAAGTAACAAAACTCAAAATTGTGCATGTTTAGACCCGACTGTAGCGAAGCTAAAGATACAGTTGTATATTGGTAAGAATGTGGCTGTGTATCCACAAGCCTCTTCGCCGTAAGAGCTCACAGTCTATCCACATTCAATATCTCATTTGGTTATTAAGGACAAGTACAGACTCCATTTTAAATTTGGCCAAGCTTTCGGCACCTTTTAACTGTTAAATTAAAGTATATTTTCCAATAATAACCAACTATGATGAACCTCCTCGACAGACGTCCTGCGACATGTTCAGTGTTCAATATCCGTGTGGCTGTTGTTCTAGAAGGTTGTCCTGTGCGAATTCCGTGATGAGTCTTTTTCGATGTGACGTTATCAGCAGCCTGTCTAAACTGACAGATGTTCCCGTCCAACTATTAACTGCTTTCTCAAGATACTCGATCTTTCCTGTTGGAAGCAGCAAATCGATGAAAGCTTGCGCCAGGTTATTTACTAGAGCGGCAGGTGGATTGGCTTTACTGTTCTCTGCATGTATTATTGCAATTGTTTCAGTAGACATGAATGTGAACTGAGGTGTCATAAAAACGATGATGCAGTTTGAATGTACATTGCGATATTCAAAACTTGAGCAATCAAGCTGATTGGGGTTATAAAAAGGACGGTGCAACGTGAACGTGTACAATATATCAAACTTGTATAATCAATCCATGTGGAGATATAATTAGATTAGAGATAGCTGGCAGTAGACGAACCAATTAACAGGCTCATTCTCAGAAAGCCACCGAAACTTAGGCTTCCGCCCTCTACGGGCTATTGCCGTTATATCAGTATCAGTTAGACGCCTGAAAACGAAAAGGGGAAAAAGGAAAAATTGTGCAGCGCGAACGTACATGACAATATTTCGTTCATATACCATCAAGCCGCGTGGGTATATAGGAATGAAGGTGCAACATGTACGTATCCAAAATATAAAACCTTCATTAAGCAATTGTAGATCATAATAAGAGCCTACACTTGTGCACGATACCCGAAACATACATTGTTCATAAGGATTAGAGTGAATTATTAGGTCATACCGTATGCATGGTAGCAGACGGATGAACATGGCATATCCCAGACAGGAAATGAACTCCAAGCTCGAATTCTCCTAGCTCAATGGTGCCCAAAGTTCAATTTTCTACGGACCCCCTGCAAATATGCCCTGAAAAACACAGACCCCCGCCATTAAAATGGCCCTCAACTTACTATATTACGTACTGAACGACTATTGTAGATGTCGATGACTTCCAGACTATTGCTTTTCAGTTAACACAGAACCCAGTCGGAAATTATGGTTGTGATTATAGTAGAACAACTATGATTATGGTCGAGACTTTGGTTGTTTATTATCGATATATCCTCCATATTCAACCATTTATGGGGTGCAGTATGGNTCAATTATTTGGGGCAAGAGCATCAAGTGACAAAGCATCAGGCATCACCGTCGCATCAAGACACTGCGGCTTCTGTTTAATCCAGCACAATGCGGACCTCATTTCTCTGCTTATTTAATAGACAAATGCGGTTGCGGAAGTCTGGATGTTGCTTTCCTGGACGGACGCTGCGTTCACGCACCACGATAATTCCTCCTTTCCTCGAGAAAACTTACGGATTTCCAGATTCGCTGAAATTAACTGAAGACGCTACAACAATTAGCATTTAATAAGCACCATATTACCTTTACTTTAAACAGCAACTGAGTTAATGGGACAGCTGCTCAGAAATGGTAGGTTAGTTGTGGCACGAGAGTATATAACATGCAGCAGTCAGGTGACACCTGCCATTGCTGCAGGGGTCAGCACAGGTGTAAGGTTGCGTGTGTGTCGGTGTGTGGCCGGAGCGGAAGTGTGAGGTGCGGTGGCAAACAAATAATATAGCGAAATTTTGTCTTAAAAATGTGACTGCGTCGTAATTGTGATCGTCCACCAACATTTACTAAACAATAGAGTCGCCTGCTCGAAGAAGGCCGGCACATAAGATATGGATACAGGAAAAAAAACTTAATTCCTCTGTAGTTTTGCACTAAAAGGCAACAATTCGGTGAGGTAACGGAATTTTCTCAATCCTTTCTCAAACTGTCAAGGAATCTTATTTCAAAATTAAACCAGGTTGTCGAAATTTTAGAAACAGTTGACTAACTAATTTCACTCAGAGCTTTTCTATGCTTTATTAGGTTACTTACTGAACTGACAAAACTCGTATATTTTATATCTATCGTGCACTGCATTGACAGACTTCGTATACTTTATGCCAATCGTACACTGTATATTGACAGAATTCATGTATTTTACCCTATCGTGCACAAACAGAATTTGTATATTTTTCGTCCATCGTGTCACGAACGGCCAGAACTCATATTTTCACTCCTCTCGGGCCCAAGGATGATGAGACTTTAAAAGGTTAATGCACGGGGAGAGGCCAAGCTGCAGTGCACCATGGGAAATGGGCTTGTGACGTCATAAAAACCTAGTACGTTAAAATGTAGCTATTTTACATTGTTTCTTCATCATTTCATTTGGGCCTCCAGAGTGTCCCATATGTCCTACAATCTTTATAGTTGCACAAAAGTTTGTCAAAGCATCTAAGAAATTTTTTTTTTAGCTTTCTGGAGGATAAAATTTTATAATTATTTAGGTTGTTTTTCGCAACAGGCACGCACCCGGTCGGACACTACAGTGTCTGTAAAATGTGGCCCTATGCTGTGCCATCGCATAAGCGTTGTTAACATATCCTCCTCTCCTAATCGTAAAATCTACAGCATCATGGAAAAATTATGGATTTAACATTCGCCAGTTTCAACAATATCGGTCCATACGACAGTTTATGTTTGGGGGAATACGGTGAGGTAATTTTTTTGCGAGTTAGTTAACGCGAGGAGAACGCGACACTATACTGTTATACTCCTGTAACGCGTGCAGCGTATACTAGCTGATGTTTTCTTTTTGCAACGTGAACGTGAACAATATATCAAACTTGTATAATCAAGCCATGTGGAGATATAATTAGCTTAGAGATAGCTGGCAGTAGACGGACCAACAGGCGCATTCCCAGAGAGCAGCCGGAACTTAGGCTTCTGCCCTCTACGAGCTCTGTTCTTTATATCAGTATCAGGTAGACGCCTGGAAACGAAAGGGGAAAAAAGAAGGAATTGTGCAGCGCAATCGTACATGCCGATATTTCGTCCATGTACCATCAAGTCGCGTGGGTATATAGGAATGAAGGTGCAACATGTACGGATCCAAACCTTCATTAAGCAAGTCTAGATTCTAATAAGAGCCTACACTTGTTCATGATACCCGAAATATACGTTATTCATAAGGATTAGAGTGAATTATTAGGTCATACAGTATGCATGGTAGCAGACGGATGAACATGGCAAATCCCAGACAGGACATGAACTCCAAGCTCGAATCCTCCTAGTTCAGTGGTGCCCAAAGTTTAGTTTTCTCGGATCCCCTGCAAAAATGCCCTGAAACACACGGACCCCCGCCATTAAGATGACCCGAACTTACTATATTATTTACTGAACGACTATTGTAGATGTCGATAGCTGAGAACGACTGAGACATAACAACACACGCCAAACATGTGATTAATTACTCACGTCACACCCACGGTAGCTGCGGACATTGCGCGCTGCACAGCTGTGTCGAGGTACCCGGGATCGATCCCCACACCAGGCGCAGTATTTATCAAGGCACTCGGCGCGCTGAATCAGCGTATTCGCTTGTGCGCATAGCTATTGTGGGGGTACCTGCCCTAGGGTAGGGGGGTGGCTGGTCGTCGAACCTTCCGTTTTGGCGCCATGATTCTTAGCGGCCAGTCGCCGGCTGCAGCTGCGCTTACTTTTCTGGGACCAGTTGGTCTATGTCTGCCGCACGAACGAACGCAAGTGAATTTCCCAGTGGAAGGTGCAGTCAAAGTTGACTTTACCTTTACGTGAGATCTCAGCTCAGCCATTATTCACATACAGTACAGTGAAGTTTCATTTTTAGCTCTCTTCGATTCATTATGACTCTACCTGAATGACTATTTGTATTGATTGATAGCTATAGCACATGGTGTTCTCGCCGTTTTGGAAAAAAGCTAAGTTTTTGGGTCAAGCAAAAGTATTTAGGAGTAATTATACCATTATGCATTCCGTCGTGGTCGCTACGCGGATCTGCGTGGATCTGGTAAGTGCTACATAGCACACCGACGTTCACACGTATAGTTAAATTTTTTCAATTTCGAAAAATTGATGTAAAATATTATTATAAGCTATTTGAACTTATATTGTTCCTCCTATAACCTTAAAATATTCAGTAATTTGCATCATCAATTTGATAAAAGCAATGCAATATTGCCACAGAAGTTTCAAACTTCATGAACCAGTAGGAGGTCCGTGCGTAGGTTCATCTGCACCCCCAATGGGAAACACTGTGATCTAACTATATATTGCCGTTATGTCACGATAAAAAAACTTGGTTTCTAAGCAAAACCCTTAGGCAATGGAGTGATTGTGCAAGCATGGTGAGTTACAGCTTATTTGTGCGGCTTCGAAGGCTGTTAGGCATTAGGCGTTCATGAGTCATGGAAGAGTTCAACGTCGTGGAGGGTGCTGCTCCTACGCCATGAATGCGGACTTACAATACCTGCTGGGCCCTTTGTATTCCTTCTGCGCTTGGGGCTCATTTTGCTACAAAAGTTGTATTGTAATTTATAGGATGATTTTCAATTACAAGGAGAACAAATGGGGCATTCAGTGTTAATTCAACTTTGCTAAATGCTGTGAAGTGGACGTCATAATGAAACCGGTTAAGTTTTCATGAACCTTCCCACTGTTTTCTGCTTCTTGCTTACTCGTGCAACTGAGGGCGATGTGCAAGGCGTTTCTTATTTCCCTTCAAAAATTGTCTTTGATACTGAAAACAGTGTGCTTGCATAAAATGACGAGCAAGGAGTACTCTATTTTCTCTTTAGCAATTATACTTGATACTGACGTGCATGCCTGAAGTGCATTGACGAGCAAAGCGTGTCTTAAAGAATACGATTACTTTCCTCAAACCGTAATAATGTTAATTAATTCAAGTTGCAGATTGATCCACACTCACAATTCTTAATTTCCTGCAGGTTTTCTGATAAGAGTATGCGCTTTATATCTTGCAGTAATCATAACTTCCAACTCTTCATTAGCTATAGATCCTGACTGTGGCTCTCCAACTCTGGGTATCACTTTCCAGTCACATGGTGGACGAATACGAGTGAATTTACTTGGTATATTGAGCATGGCCTGTCCAGGTATCAGTGGCCTTCACGGCAAGGCTGTCCGTAGACACAGCTGAAATCGAGAGCAGTGCAATCGAGGATCCACGAGGTATGTTATGTATGAAGAGTATACTATGTGTACAGATGTACAGATAGTCGTTGTTAGGCATCGTGCTGGTGTCATTCACTAGTTCGAGGGACAAAAGATGTTCCTTTGCACAATAGCTATGTATGTATTTAGGTAGTAATCGTTATATGTCGTGTTTGATGCATTGCTTAATTTATGTTTAATATTTTCTAGTTCTTTGTAGACCACACGGACACTGGCGAACCGTTCATCTTATACATTCTGACGAGTGATGACACTTTATGTTTTTTACAACTGTCGGACATTATTTGCTAGACATGTTATATATTTATATACTTTTAGTCTATAAATTATTTTTATTCCAGGTTTATTTACAGTAATCATTTTAAAGTCTATCATTTTTAATGATTATTTTAATCTTATAGATCATGTTGCTGAATGAGAATTGCAAATCAGTAATGCGAACTAACTCTATTACCGAACAAGCATCATTATTTAATAGGTGAAAATAATAATCCCATCAAATAACTGTTTGCTTGGAAATAGAGTTAGTTCGGCAATTGCGTAATTCCCATAGCTCATCATTACGCAGGCGTGGACATTATTGGTTCCCGTGTGCATGATCGAATATTTTTTACATTAAAGCGCATCCTACGGGTTGCTGATAGGTTTCATAAAGGGTTTTATAGTTTCTAAAAGTTCCACTCGGTCACTCTCCAGCATGCCCAGTGGCAGAGTTT
>LQNS02278098.1:848621-883103 GCA_001587735.2 Parhyale hawaiensis | reverse complement strand
AGCAATTTCCTTAATGTCCCCGTGTTTTTCAGTTCAATGACATGGAGAGAACTGGAGTGCCTATTGAGAAGCGCCAGTACAACTGGATTAAAAAGCCTGCACCTCCTCAGTATCCGTCACTGCAGAAGGTGCATTGTTGCTTTACTTATTAAGTAGTTAGTCTCGAAAACTAAGATGCTAGCGATGTACCTAGCTTATCTAGCACGGTTGTGCAGTCGGACAGATAGTCTGACTTCTGGGTCTGGTCAGTTTCCGACTCTGCTGTGACTCCAAAAATTGTCTGATTTTGACTGCAACCATTCTACCCGGAGTGATTTGAATGATTATGATCGCATAATTGAGAACGTGGGTAGATACATATTTACAGTAGTAAACTGATAGCAGAAAACCTCAGGAGGTTAATTCGACAGAGGTACCATACTCTGCCTGAACATTGAAACATTCTTACTATTTGTAGTGGTAAGCTGAAGGCAGAGTAGCTCTTGAGGTAAATGGACAGAGGTACTCTGCCGGAACATTGGAACGTTCTTACTAGTTGCTGTGGTAAGCTGGAGGAAGAGTAACTCTGGAGGTAAATCGACAGAGGCTCTTGAGGTAAATCGATAGAGGTAGAGGTACTCTGCCGGAACATTGGAACATTCTTATTATTTGTAGCTAGTGGTAAGCTGAAGGCAGAGTACCTAGGTAGCTCTTGAGGTAAATCGACAGAGGTATTCTACCTTTAGCTTACCACTACAAAATGGCTCATTTCTTACTAACTTATTATGAAAGTTCAGGCGAAACTAGGAGCATTTTCTGTGCT
The DNA here is from genome assembly GCA_001587735.2 of Parhyale hawaiensis. Taxonomy (NCBI): domain Eukaryota; kingdom Metazoa; phylum Arthropoda; class Malacostraca; order Amphipoda; family Hyalidae; genus Parhyale; species Parhyale hawaiensis. Next base: position 882,301 of record LQNS02278098.1, on the reverse strand, counting down.
TCTTCTACACACAGGGCCAGTCGGGCATAGATAGGTACTTGGCTCTTTTCAGTAGACCCAGTCAACTGTTTTTCCCTTTGCTCATTGCATTCTCTGCTTCATCTCATCATTTCATTTGTGCAGTGCGGCGACGGATCGCCACGCAGAATATCTTCAAGTCCTGGAGTTGCAATCACAAGCAGTGCCACAGTAACCTCCAGTGCCTCTAACTCCTCGAGTGCCATTGTGTCATCTTCCTCACCAGTAACGGCAGTTAGTACGGTAGTCAGTGAGACGGATAGTGGCGCCGTTGTCACTAATGCTGTACTAAGCAGCAGAAAAAATATGAAGCGACCTCGCAGTCCACCGCCATCTTCATCTTCTGGTGAGTGATATGCCACAAAAACGTTTGGCTCCCCTTGGTGCTTCATATGTTAGCTAGTTTCATCTTCTCATGTGCCCTAGGATTACGTTAATTGGGTGCACCCGTCTTGCTACACAGACTGAGCGTCTCTGGAACGCCCCACATGTTGCCTTTACTTTATTTGGGCTTTCACTTTTCTTGTTTTACATACTGCTACTGATAGTCTAGGCTTTGTTTGCTGCTCTTCCTTGGCTTTCTTTGTCTGTTGTTCCCGTGCATGGCTTCCTTGTTTAATGCATCAGCTACTTATTCCTTGTTTCTTCTTCTCAGCCCTTAGGCGTATGTTCTTATGGGCCTTTTCTCTGTCAGAATATGCCTGGGCATCACTTACCCTGGGCTTGTCCCGAGCACCTTTAGGCAACATCTTCAGTAGGCGATATATATCATACCTTCGGACACAAAGAAAAATTGGAAATTCCTCATAGTTTCTAGGAATATTGAAATTTTATACAACAAATTGGCACATAGATACCACTTGTAATGTAATTTAACATCACATACAATTGAGTTTTTTCAAACTATGGATTTGAAGCAATAACTTCAGAAATTGATGTATGTAGAGCTTTCGGTATAGCTCATCCCTACAGCCACTAGGTAAGTAAGGTCAAGAAATCCCAGTAATACAGAAAAACCTTATTAAAACCACAGTAATACTACAGAATAAAAGTACATTAGTAGCCATGAACTGAAAATGAATAATTAACCAGAGATGAAGATACTAGGACAGCCAGTAAAAGACATTAAAATGACATTTTGGTGCTGATACAAGTCATCCAACCCTTCATCACTGGAACCATCTACAGTAGCACCATGTCATTTGACATTACTACTACACAACTTTGTGGTTGCCTACGTTACATCACTTCATGGTTGCATATGTTGCATCATTTAATGGTTACCTAAGTTGAATTGCCGTACTTTCATAGTTGCGTAAGTTGAATCACTCAATGGCTGCTTAAGTTGAATGACATCATGGTTGTTCCCTACTCTACATCACGTCATCGTCGTCTGCGTTATATCACTTCATGTTGAATATGTTACTGGTACATTTCATCATGGTTGCCTACATTACATGAAGTAGTTAATGGATTACTATGTTTAATTACTTCATGGTTGCCTACATTGCATAATTTAGTGGACGACTATTTTACATCGCTTCATGGTGGCCTACATTAGCTATATGATTTAATGGATGACTAAGTATATTACATCACTTCATAGTGGCCTCCATTACATATATGATTTAATAGATGACAATGTTACATCACTTCATGGTTGCCAGAGTTAAATTACTCCATGGTGGCCTACATTACATCACTTCACAACTGCTAATGTTAGATCACTTCACAACTACCAATGTTGGATCACTTTATGACGGTCATTGCTACATCACTTCACAGTTGCCAATGCTAGATCACTCTAGACCTGCCTATGCTACATCATTTCACGGCTACCAATGCTGTATCACTTCACGGCTACCAATGCTGCCTCACTTCACGACTACCAATGCTGCCTCACTTCACGACTACCAATGCTGTATCATTTCACGGCTACCAAGATGTATCACTTCACTGCAACCAGGGCTTCATCCCTTCATGTCTGAAAGCTGCTCCGACTCACCCTTCAGCTCTGCTGTTTGTTCTGATCATCTCGCTTAGCCCGTATACCAAAAACAATTGAATTTCATTAACATTTGTTTACTTGGCATTTCATTACAGATCGTAGATACCGCATATTCGAAAAGCTTCTATTCTACAAAATGAGACTTTTTATTTCACAAACTATTGCGAAACAGTTTTACTTTACTGCAAAAATCATAGGATGTCATAAACAGTTACTCTAAGTATTTACACTTCCAGCCCTAATATTTTTGTGAATTTGTTGCATATAGAAGTTTTAGAAGGATGTACAGGTTTGCCAGTCATTACTGAATGCTAAAGAATTAAGTCAAATGGCTAAACAAAGTATTGAATAGGAAATGGGAGAACATATAAAAATGCGTCTGCGGCACCGTGCAATCAGGCCCAATTGCGAGACCGAAATCTGCCGTACAGGCTAGTGTCCAGTCAATGTATGGTGTGGTCTATGCTACAGTAATAAGTTCACTTTCAGCCTGCCTACTTTGACTTCTTTTATCCATCATTAGGCCCTATGTTAGATATTGGGATCAAAATCTAACCTTTATAGGCATTCCACCCCCATGACGAGATCATGCTTTCTAAGGTATAAGAAAAAAATGAATGGCTTTTAAGGGGTTGAGCCAACAAAGCTAACTAGAGCACTCTGAGAGCATGTGCCTCCGCCAATAAGGCAATGTTAATAAAAAATTCAAATTGGTCCTGAAACTAGGATTTCATTTTAATCACCACTAGAATTTGGTCATTTGTGTCTCTTGACAGTAATAACAGTTTATGTAATTTTCTTGAAGATTCGTCTGTAACTTTCTTAGTTATATTCTGAAAAACATTAGTCAATAGTCACACACAAAACGGACTGACCGATCGTCTCCAAGATTGGGTCATTTGTGCTTTTTAACATTTTTAATGATTCCTGCAAATTTCATAAAGATCTGTTCCTTACGTTTTGAGTTATGTTACTGACAAACGGACCAGCAGCCCTTCACAAAAATTTGGTCGTTTTTTCTCTTCGTAACATACCTTACAATTCATGCAAATTTTGTTACAATCCATGCTTAACTTTTTGAGTTACGGAACCAATAATGAGGTGGATATACAAACAGATCTTCATCAAAAGTTAATAATCTACTCCTAACATGCCCAACATTATCCCTGTAAATTTCGTTAAGATCCGTTCATAACTTTTTGAGTTTTCTTGGTGACACACAGACAAAACCCTAACCTCCTTGGCGGAGGTAATGAGGAGGGATATCAACACAGGAAGCTGGTTATACAGAACGTGCTCTCATTTGTATCCGGGCTTATGTTACTTTCTTCTCAATCCCCACTGTTCAGGAGTTTCCCTTTGCCTATGACAAACGATATAGGTATAGCTATCTAATTTTTCCCAGTTGTCGTTACTAACAAACTTACTTCCCAGAAGCTACCAGATAAAGATGTGTGCCCCTACAGATGTGACCTCTGTAGTCTGGGGTTTTAACGACGCGAGTTGAGCAAGCCATCCTGGAACTCTAGCTAGCGTTGGTGTAGGTATCACTGCTAGTGTATTTATCTAGTCTAAGCACGATTCAGACTTTTTGCCTTTCCTTTTTATCAAACCTTTTACTGTATTTCTTTCGAATATGCAACCTTTCGTGGACCAACGGCGCTCATAAAGTAACATTTCAAATGATGCTACTCCTGCTAGAAACGATTATTTTATATAGTTGGTCCCTATGTAGTTAAAACGGTGTTATTGTGGTACTGGTATGTGGAACCTGCCTGAGCAATAGCCATAATACCATATATTACCTGAACTCTCTTATTTACAGGTGTGCAGCAAGATACAAAGCAGCAATCGTAAATTCGAAAATGTGATGGACGACTGTTAGAGCGTGGAGTTCAGTGCCTTACACTTCAATCGTACTACTCACTAGCGTCAGAAGAATGTCACTGCGATCTCGTTGCTGTGGTGCTATGTGGGTTTGTTAGTTTCGAAACGGTGGCTGCAAAGTGAGGGGTGCCTCCGTTCCGGGAGGTGGCGGATATATCATAGCAGTTAGTAAGGCGTGAACGGCAAAGTGGGAAAGAAACGACGGGACGCTAGGAACTCCCCTGCAAGTCAAGCAGGTTCCAGCTTAGAAAAGTGAAGGTACCACTGCTGCGCTAGGATTTCTTGGTCAGAACTCTGAAGCTTTATATCGTTATTGATTACGTAGTTTATATAATTTTGCAAATTTGACAAGTGCTTCAGTTCATAATCGTGCTGACTCGTGCCTTACTGTCAGCCAGCATTTCATCCTTGAACTGAAATGAGCTATTATGTCTGTCTGTGCTTGGTATTGTTATGTTTCGGGACACCTATCATGCTCTCCTGTAGTTCTGCTATCAGTCATAGTGTCAACGTCTCTACGATTCGTATTGTTATGATCTGCAATGCAGGCTTGCCCTGCCGTCAGCTATAATGTCAGTGTTGGCCATGGCGGATGTGCAGCAGCTGCTTCGTGTATATTTGGGGTAAAGATTAATGTTCCTGTAAGCAAATTCTGTTTCAATGGAGATTCTTAGACGCCGACGCCGTCATTAAGCCCATAGCTGCTATTAATTAGACCTGTTGCAGTAACTGAGTGAGGTGCAACGTCGCTGTTCTTATGGTGTTGTAAACATGTTGTAACTAAACTAGAAAGAGGCCTAGCTTCGAGACATTGTTTAGTCTGGCTGGCGCGGACAAACAAGCAGCACCGCAGCACCTCCCGCAACAGCAAACGGAACGGCAGTGAGCCCCTAACAGATTTCATGTGGATACAATCACGGTACCGTTAGCTATACATCCTGGCTTCTGCTTTGGTGGAGCGGGTTGTCATGAGATGTAAATTCATTATTCTAAACGGTGTTGCCTTCATGCGGTACTGCATTAAGTGAACGAGGTGAATGCCCTGGTGAAGAGCCCTTGTGTTAATGTGACATTTCTATATAAATTGGTTGGCAAGTTTTATGGTCCAAAAACAAGTATTGACGAATTGTTGAATCCGACTGCTTTTGTTATCGAACTGAACAATATATTTTATGACTATATAAATAATTGTTATAGGCTTTTAATATACATAGGTTCACGTGTTATTGCCCGTCCATCTATCTTATATTATGGGGAGTTACACATCAGGGGACCCCTCTGCTTAACGTAGCCTTACCGAGACCTTTGGAATATTGTATCTTTATTTCTCGCCCACTTTTATTCCATCCATTTCCGTACTCCTACTTATGTTCTTCATTCTTAACTTGCCGTTCCCGTACGTTTTGGTCAAGTGTGAAATCTGCTGCGAGCACAGGAAGCAAGGAGCGTAACGGGATGACTCTCGTGAAACTCTAAAAGTGACGTCACAGCCTATGAGCATCTTACATAACGTCACCAAAAGTTGTGTTTATTGTAAACATTAAGCCCTGAAATACATAAACGAAGAAAACAAAATTTAATACTTACTCAAGATTAAACAAAATTATCAATAAAAAAAATTGCAGTGGATCCCAGCCACAATATGTTTGGGCATCACGCACCCAAGGGTCCCGAGTGCCTTTTCTGCAGGGGATGTAGCGTCTGGCCGCAGTTCCTGCTAAGAAGATTAGTTTTGCAGAGTTAGGTAGGTTTTCTATATTTCTCCTTCTGTTCCGTGAGGTGGGCCGCCGAATTGTGGTAAGCGACCCATCCCATGGGACTCCTATCTGCTCCCGTGTGGGGGGCCACGGAAGGGACCCCCCGCACGAGAGTTTGCTTTCTTCTGTCTTCTTCTCTTTTCGTTTTTCGTCTCCTTCTCTGCGCCGGACGGCTGAGCGATTTCGTTCAACCGAGCCGTGTGGAGTTGGAGATGCTCGCGCCTAATTTCCTGCCAGACATGGTGCACCTGGCCAAGATTGTTCTAACAGAACTCATTTGAGTTCGACTAAGCTTCTAAACTATATCATACAAAGTTGGATCGCTGTTATATAGTCTGCGTATCTAATACGGCGGGAAAACCCACATAATAATAATTGCAGTGGAGACTTGTTGGCCATCAGATGCCAAATCTGGTCAGGTATGGCGCCCTGATTTAACTTTTTCTTTGAGGTGAAGCCTTTTTTATGCTTGTTATTCAAACTAACTTTCTTAAATTAGGTATATCATCGTAGCTGTAGTATATTTACATTTAATCCATTTTAACTCATGCTTTTGACTGGCCAGCTACTTGAGCGGCAGCCGTACACGCAACAGGTAAAATGGTTGTCTTCAGTTAGAGGGAGTTTGAGTGATAACTGTTCTGGTTTTCCTTGCCTCAAAAATATAACGCTATACATGTATAGTTTTGGTTATAATTAGGTGCCCAACCAACGAAGACCTGAAGTCCTACCCTCATTGCTTCGATGTGACTTCATGTGCCGACATTCGGTCACAGCTATGTTTAATTTTTGTCCGTGTGGGTCCTCCCGTTACACTCTCTGCTTCCTGCTGGTGCAGGGGACCCATCAGTTCCTCGTGACATAGTATCTATATCCGTTATTTCTCTCGTGGTGTACTCCACTGTGGCAGAATACCCTCGACTTATGAACGCAGTCTTTCCATTTTTATTTGACATCATTGAAAGGCTATTCTTACGATTAGTACAGGTTTAACTAAGGACATCAAGTGATTTACTAATTCGTAAGATAAATAAAAGAGCCAAGGTACAGGTTTGGTTTGTGCGTTAATGGGTTAATACTGTATATTACAATAATATTTTCTCCCTCTCCTTGATCGCTACTGAAGTGAGAAAGGCAAGTCTAAACTTTCGTATGATGATAATCCGTCCATCCCTTCATGCAGTGAACTTTAAATCTTTACTGCTAGGAATCCGTTTCTACTGTTTACTACCAGTATATACTGCTAATCTACTTAACAAGATGCAGCTAGTTTGTTCTCATGAAGTAAGTACGGTATTGCTTGGATATTCAGGTTCACTTCCGCTAATCCGTCCAGTCTCTTGCCTCTCAGTTGTATATCAGGTGGCTTGACCATTTATCTGCTCACTTGAATATCCGCTTGTCCACTCACTCTTGAATTCCTTTGATTGTGCCCGATAGTTAAACCCAAATGTTGGGTACATATTTTCTTCCTGCCCTCCTTTCTTGTTTCCAGCTCCTCACTCCTCAGTTTTATTTTGTCTATTCATTCCGGTATCGTTATGCCCTTGTGATTTTATTCAATCTAAGAACACCCTCGTGCATGGATTCCATGTTTATGTCGGCATATGTTTCTCATCTTTCTTTCTTTCTTTCTTTCTCTCTTCGATCTCCAGTGTAGTGAGAACAGCAGTTTGCCTCAACAAGAACTCGGCTGCCTCATGACAGTTTGTGCATCGATAAGTAGCTAGAGCTATTACTGTCAATGTGGGTGTTTAATAGTCGTATATTCGCCGCTAAAAGGTTATTCATGCTTCTAGAAAATAGCTACTTATTGATGAAAGGTATTCAGTGTTGTTTTAATTTGAAGAAGGTAAAATCTCACCGAACTTTTGAACGTACTTTTGAAGATATCAAACTTTCAGAGAACTCACTTGTTTTTGAAAATGAGAAATTGATGCTTGTAGCTGCAGAGTAACGAAATTCTTAATGAATTGGAGTCCGAAACGCTTCATATATATATTACTACTGCTGAATGAATGGGAAAAGTTTAAAATTGGCTTACACACTTGCCGAGTCATGACTGGACACTGACCCTACTTGCTGAATCTCGCAAGTCTTGGCAGCAGTGCAATCACATGTTTGTGCAATAGAGCGCTAACCTTCGCAGTATTTGAAATTCTCATATAATTTTTTTTTATCGTATTACGCCGTTCTTCTTATCTGAACACGCTTCTTGTTGTGCAATGTAGCTTCTTTCAGTTGAATTGTGACATACTCCTATGTCCAATTTTCCGTGTAGCTGCGGAATCCTCAATATAAATGAATCTAAGCCCACGGGTTCGCCGAACGATGTCCCCCCACGTCTCTCACTAGAGTAAAACTTGGGTGAAGTTTTTTTGTGTCGTGACTTAGCCCCACTCGACTGTGGAATTTCCCCTGTATCCCATTAGGAGGCCCAAGCTGGTCTTATTTACAGTCCAGGTTACTGGCATAGAGTTTAACCAGTTCAAGCGAACCGCTGTGAGAGACGAATGCGACTGGATCAATTCAAAATTGCTAAGACGGTGGCGGTGTCCCTAGCTACAGTGTGAGTTTATTGCTTTTGATCTTGACAAGTGTTTAGCCATACTCGACGACCTGGGTAGCTATCTGTGAGCGCCGCGACCTTTATCCCAACTTACAGAGCATGACCCCATTACTCCAAATCGCAACGAGCGCTCTGCCATACTTTGCGATCCGGGTGTTTTCCGTATATAGACAATCGTGTTTGTATAGCTGTTATAGACTGTTGTGTAACCGATCTACACGATGCAACTTTGTTGCGCAATACGGCTACCACTCCTTAGGCATTTCTCATGATCAATGACCTAGAAGTTATTTTTTCTTTGCTGGTTTTACGCATACTAGCTATTGAAACTAGACCTTCGTTTTTCTATTACGCATGTGCGAGTTGCTACAATCTCTGAAATGAGCAAGCTTCTGTCATAGACCACACCATAGTCATTACATCGACTAGTCACTGAAATCGGGCCTCTCGCAATTGGGCCTCAAAGCGATGCGATTTACGTAAGCGTTAATGAAATGAGTTCTAATAATCACAGAGACCTCAAACAAAGATTAACTTCTTCGTTCTACCATAAGGAATGTATTGCAGAGCAGGGAATCTAAATTCACACTCATATGTTTTCAGTAGGCGATATATATACCTTCGGAAATCAAGAATAATTGAAAATTTGTCATAATTTCTAGGAATATTAAAATTTTATAGAAAAAATTGGCTTATCGATACTACACCTAATGTACTTTAATATCGCTTGCAATTGAGTTTTTTGCAATTACGGATTTGAACCAACAACCTCAGAAATTGATATCCCGGTGTGTAGAGCTTTTGGGGTCCTATGAATCACCCAAAGGAAGTGAAAAATTCTTCTTAACTAGTATAAATAAGTTGTAACCAGTAAACAAGTTCTAAATAGTGACAAGAAGTTATAACTTGGGGAAACAAGTTGAAGTTAGTGAAAGCTTGTGAAAACTAGCTGAAAATATGGAAAACTAGCTGAGACCAGTGAAAACCAGCTTGAACTAGCGAAAACTAGTTGTAGCTGATGAAAAAAGTTAAAACTTGTTTTCATTTGTTAGATATAGTTTCCACTAGTGTTACGACGAGGAAATTAATCTTTGTATGTGATTATTAGAACTCATTTTATCAACACTTAACGCAAATCGGCCTCCAGGCCCAGTTGCGAGAGCCCTGATTGCAGCGTCCAGTCACTGTATGGTGTGGTCTATGCTTCTGCATATCGAGCCATAGTAGATATCAGTGAATGAGAAAAAATGCTGGTTTGGGACAGGCGGTGTCACGCAGCAAAAGTTGCATCGTGTAAAGCGGGCTCTCCTTGTTCAAATGCAGACTGTAACTTGTGCTTCTTGTCGTGCCAAATCTAGATATTCTTTGCTCAGGAGGCTATGTAGCTAGTTATTATTCACCGTTGTTGGTTGGCAACGTTTCTGTAATAGGTATATATCATTGAATTTTGACGTCAGTAAAAAAAGTTATAGTTTTGATGTTACTTGTTAAAAAGCTAAAGTTTTGATGCTACGTATAAAGTTATTATTTGAAGTCCCGTGTCACCTTCAGGCGGGACGTTTCTCTTCATTATAGAACGCTTCACTATTCCGCTGGCTTTTACCAAGTGTACGCATGCGCTGTGTTGTAACTTTATTTGGTTTGGAAGTAGACTATCGTAGGTATAGAAAATAGGCGAAATTAGTAACACTTTAATATATGTGAACGTGTCAAGTTCTGCAACCTTTTAAGTAATTGAACTTTAAACCGAATGTAACGCTTGTACTCGGCATCGTCGCCAAATATACTGAACTACTGTAGTTTATGACGGACGTTTGTGCTCTATGATTCATAATAGTTTTGATGATAGTTTTGTACAGTTAGTTTATGTAATATCTAGTAACTAAGATGCAGAACTTGTGCTCATGGATCAGTGAATAGAAAAAGTTGGACCTCGTCAGCTACTGCAAGGCTTTCTAATTAGTTTCTTTAGTGTTCTTCTTCTGCCCGATAATTCTATTGACCGTTTCCATCAAAATCGTCGAATACGAAGTTTTTTTTTTTTAAGAACTAGGGCTTCTGTACCTTTGAAACTAGAGAACAAAATGGAAATATTCTGCTATTTATTTTCTGGTGCTGGGTTGATAGCAACAAACGTTCAGAAGCTGTGTGGTCCCCCTTCCTCTTAGGAGTGGGGGGATAGGCTAGGTTGGATAGCAATATCTATTGGCCATTGGGGTAGGTTAGTTTTGTTTGTCTGTCCAATGCCATGGAAACCACGACTCCTGAGGACCCCAGATGTTTCTTTAGCCTATTGCCCATATTGCTTACTTCATTATATATCTTACTTCTTCTAACAGTCCCCCTCAGGGGGCATAGGATGGGCAATAGGGTTAGGTTAGTTAGGTTCGCCTATCCTATGTTATGGGGAGCAGCGCCTCCGGGGCCTTAACCATTAGCTAGCCCTTCGATGCGTCTGTCTTTCGTGCCCACTTTGCTTCCTTCCCATCTCCTATTCCTACTGATCTTTCTTCCATCTGTTCTTCCTCTTCTTTCCCGACTTGCTGTTCCCATGCGCGTTTATCCTGTGTGGAAATATCCTCGTGCATGGGTTCCACGTGTCTATCGTCATACTATATGTCCCTTCTTTCTTCCTCTGTGATATCGCCTCTGTTGTGGAAATGAAAACTTAAACTTCTGAATATAATAATAGTAAGCTACTAACTGTCTTCTCGCTAATCTTTCTCGACTCTGTGTTCCTTTGTGCTGTGTTCTGTCTATGAGTCGCGCATTTTCTGGACCCATTACTTGTCCCTTCCACTTTCCTCCCCAAAAACACCATGTCCTATCTAGGGCTACGGGGTAGGATGAAGAAAATCCTACTCCTGAGCTCTGTCAGTTTCCGACTCCAACTCCTTAGACTACCTTATTGTCTGACTCCGCCACTCCGGCTCCTCTCTGAACAAAATGGTCCATATCACCGACTGCGACTCTTGGCTCACTCCGACTCCTGTCCCCCAAAATAACTTGAGTCCAACTCGGCAACTCTGGTCCAGTCAAGGGAGACGAACGTAATGTCTAATGTAACTTTAGTGCAGCCCTACTAATGAGAGAAGTAACTGTAACCTACAGCTGGGCCTAAGGCGGACCTTAGCCTTAGGTGGCTGTCAGGAGTATCTTGTGACCGACCGACATCACTCACCCTGGGGCTGTCCCAGGTGCCTCTTCCGCCGAGGTTGCAGCTGGCCGCAGTTCCTACTGACGAGGTTAGTTAGTAGTTAGGTAGGTTCTCTACACTTCGCCTCACTGCACCTTATTTCCTGCCAGTAGTAGCGCGCTGGCCACTTGAGACCAATGGAACTCATCTGAGTTCACAGTAAACTTGAGACCTTCTGGCAGTAAAGCTGAGAAAAATTCGGCGCGGTATGACCTAGGATTGCTGCGTTAGTATTCCTGCGAGTACTAAAAATTACTTGCCGTGGTCATGGTGACCTCGTGTCTTTTTATGTGCTCACTTTGTTTCTTCCATTGTGCTTAGGGGCGCTCATTCACTGCATACTGGCTGCTCTTTTTTGTTTTCTGCCCTGTGCTTGAATTCTTCACTTTTCTTGATGTGCTACATGTCCCGTTTTATGTCTCTGTCTTTGGCTCACAGTGTATTCTGTGGGTAGGGAGGCGTTGACTCTGTAATTTATACTGTGTGAAAGTGTATGTCGGAACTATGCAGCTGTTGCCTGGTGAAAAAATAAAGCAGTTTATGCTGTTGCCATGTGAGTTGATCCAGCGCTGGAGCATCTGCGGACATTAGTTCCAAGTTTCTTTCCACATAGTATGTGTCCCTTCCTCTTCTTCCTCTTGAAATACCGCTGCACTATCGAACTAGGCTTAAACTATCCTGTAAGAACGATGACGATGATGGTAATGGCAACACTGGTTAATATGATGCCTTGTTCTTCTGGTTGTACTTCCCCGTTTCGCCAAATATCATGTCAGTGAGGTAGTTGCATCTATGTGCGTTCATTGTTGTGAGGTTAGTTTGTGCCACCAAGCTGATCAAGCAGCAGCAGGTTTTATGTATGGTATCTGGTGCTACGGGACAATCCTCTTGCCCTCTTGATGCCGTCTTCTAGGAGGCAGCGTAGGAGCGGCTCCCTCACTTGGCCTTTTTTTTTTTTGCTACCGCGCATGACAAATGCGACTTTGCGTATGGTGAGTTCATCACGACAGTTCTGCTCACCATCAATTCCCACATATAGAAAGTTTGTGCGGCTAACGGACTGCACGTGGCGAGCGTGCCTGTCGTGCAGTAGGTATGACTTGTAACGAGAAGCTTGTGTAGTATTTTGAAATTAAGATAGCTATGACATATTACAGCCAGTCTGTGATTCCTTTTCAATCAAAAACATGAAGAGGCTATGACATGAAAAACAAAACACGATAATTCATTTGGTTTTCGCTATTTTTGTGGAACGTTTTTTATCATCTCTGCTGTGCGGAGGAACTTTTCAGCTGTTGTTTTTTATTACTTGTTGCTTCTACTGACTTGCGATATTTTCTTTTTTTGCTTGTTCTTAATTGTTTACAGGTGTATGCAAGGCGTTTAATATTACTAATTAATTGGGATATGTTTTTATGCCCTTATTTATTGACTTAGGCTGTAAATGTCCTGATAGAGCTGAAGGATGGAGTTTCATTTCTGGACGAGAAAATTTCACATCATTCCGACCAATAGGAGAGTTTCATTTCGTCTATGCTCTGTGCTACGGGATGGATCCTCCGCTCCGATGTCTCTTTCTTCTGTCGTCTTCTCTTTTCGTTTTTAGTCTCCTTAAGATGCTTTGCTCATTTTTTGGTCAGTCACAGCACACTAGCTGGCTCTGAGACCTTCCGGTAGAGTTCTTAAGATATAAACATTTGTTCTTCATCGTGATGCGGCTTTCTACCACAGACACTCTTCCCCCCGCCTCCCTTCCCCCTATCCCCATCAAGGAGATTTCTGGCGAACCCCATCCTTCTCATAATGTCTTAGCCTCACGCTCACAGGGTTTCCTGAGTAACTTCCGCAGGGGATATTGCATCTGACCACGTTTTCTGCTGCGAAAGTTACTTTGTAGTGTTAGGTAGGCCCTCTGTACTTCCCCGTCTACTCCGCTAGGTGGGCCGTCAGCTTGCTGATTGGTGGTAGGCGGCCCTCAGGGGTATATTCTGGCGGGCCCTTTTCCTGCCACAATATAGATGGGCCTGACGAACCCAAGGGCTGTCCCGAGTGCCTACTCCGTAGTGGATGTAACAGTTGACCTCAGTTCCTGCTGAGACGGTTAGTTTTGCAGAGTTAGGTAGATTCTCTATATTTCCCTTTTATTCCGCGAAGTGAGCCGCCGAATGGTGGTACGCGACCCATCCCGTGAGGGAAGCCACGAAAGGGACCCTTCGCGTAAGTGTTTTTCTTTCTTCTGTCTTCTCTTTCCGTCTCTTTCCCTGCGCCGCATGGCGGCGCGATTTCGTTCGACCGAGCCGTGTAGGGTTAGTGATGCTCGCACCTTATTTTCTGCCAGACATGGTGCACTTGGCCAAGATAATCTGATTGTACTTAGAGAACTCATCTGAGTTCAACTCATCTTCTAAACTATATTATACAAAACTGGATCGCTGTTATATAGTCTTCGTATCAAGTACGGCGGAAAAACCCTCATCATTATATTAATAATGGTGGTAGGCGACTCATTCCATGGAACTCTTAACTGCTCCTGTGCGTTTGGGGGAGGGCACGGAGGGACCCTCCGCACGGGTGTTCCTTCTGTCTTCACATTTCATTTTCCGCTCTTGGCAGTGTGCGGCATGGCTGGACGAATTCGCTCAACCGTGCCGTGTAGGCTAAGAGATGCTTTGCGCCTTATTTCCTATCGGTAGTAGCGCGCTGCCCTCTTTGAGACCAAGAGAACTCATCTGATTTCGCGAATCTTGCTGGCAGAAAAACGAGATAAAGATCATAAAATTCCTCCCAACACATGATTGGCCGCACCAGAAGTTGTGCTACAAGTGTAGTTTCTGGAGCGGCCGAGAATTCTCTCAGGGTATTCTTCGGTCACGTAAGCAATCTCAGCCCTGCTTTTGGTTCACGATGACGTCGGTCCTTGTGACGTCACATGGTAGAAAAGACTGGTGTGAAAGTTCTTCCTCGATCACGGGCTTCGTTTGGAAGTTCCTTCTTCAGTTCTACCATCTGGCTTCCTGGAAGTACCTTCTGCTCGACCATCTTGTGTAGAAGTACTTTTTCCTCTACCATCTGGTTGAAAGTACCTCCTTTAACTCTACCTTCCTAATCATGCAGTAATGTATGAACGTACTTGAGTGTATTTTTATAAACTGTTAGCATCTATTTGCTTCTCTCGGGGGGACTTCCTTTTTACACTTGTTTATTAAGAAGGTGGATTCAGATTTGTTATCTCAAAGCTATAATTTAGACTATAAACGCGCTGTTGTTTCTGAATTGACATGGTGTGTGTGTAGTCCTCTGTTCCTTTTTTCCTGCTTTTACTAATGATTTCTGCTCTCTTATTCCTCTGTTTTCGTTTCCCACGACTGCTGCACCAATACTTGTTGATCCATTGTTGGAACATCTTCGTATGCGTGTTCCACGTTACTCTCAACACGGTGGACGGTATATCTTCGTGTTTTCTCCTTTGAAACAGCGCATTGTGTTTAAGAACCCTTTAACTAACATTTCTTCTACACCCAAAATTGATGTGTATTTATATATAAAATTTTCAGTTTGTGTCTGTTTTGTCATTGAGATTGAAAGAAAAGCCCAGTTTGAATGTATCTGTGCGTTGTTTCTAATAGAAACACTATGTCTACTTCTGTACAGTATATCTTTCTAAGTTCCTGCATGTGCTTGAGTCTGCCTCATAAAGAATTACTCCCATAAGGAATTTTTTGGCTGTTTCTTCACAAATTAATGCGGGTTTGACTAATTCAGTCGTTGTGAAATTCTAACTTAAGGAATTCGTCCATTTTGTGCTTTGTACCTAATCTCATTCAATTAGCTTCATTTCGTCAAGAGCTTTCATCTTGAGCAGTCGTTATACCGGCATCGAGAACAGAGCGAGTTGCTTACTTTTGTGACCGCCTCGATGACATTAACCATTTTCTTAACCAATGTTAGCTTCCTTCCACTTTCATACTCCTACTGACCTAACTGTTGTCTGTTTTTCCTGAAGAAAGGGCTGAACGACAAGGGTACGCGCAACTAGGACACACCCTTGTGGAAGCACGTACCCAAGGGGCAAAAAGATAACTGTATGATATACAGGGAAGGAAAAGGAGAGAATCAAAAGTTTAGTACTTATTTAGGGAGGCTTAAATCTTATAATACCTAATCTTAACCAATGAGCTGGATGCCGTCTCAAACATAATCCGTTTGCGAGTAACTCCTAAAACTCGATCCAAAGTGGTAAATCGAAAGCTCTGGGTTGTTGTTGCTTACCACGCAATGCTAACATAGAATCAGCTCATGCCACCTAAAGGAGACGGACACGCCGCGAAGTTGACTCCTACAGCAAGTGAATTCTCCAGGCTTGACGTCGCTTCCTTCCATTTCCGTACTCCTACTGATCACTGTGTGCTCAGTTCTTCCTCTTCTTGCCAGATTTAGTATTCTCATACGCGTCGATTTTGTGTGGGAACACCGTGCATGGGTTCCACGTTTCTATCTTCATACTGTATATCCTTCGCTTCTTCCTCTGTTTGATCACCTTCATTTTGCAGACTGATGGTTTAATTATCCAATATAACGATGTAATTAAACTATTTGATACATAAATAACTTGAAGAAACGGAGGCTTAGACTTTTATAATACGCCTATTGCTTATGACGGATTTCATTACTGAACTACAGAAAGAATCAAAGAAAAGAACTATGTTTTTTGTGTTTCTCTCTACAGCCCTAAGGGGTATATTCTGGCGGGCCCTATTCCTGCCACAATATATCTGGGCCTCACGAACCCAAGGGTCCCACGTTCTTTTTCTGCAGGGGATGTTGCATCTGGCCGCAGTTCCTGCTAACGAGGTTCGTTCTGTAAAGTTAGAGAGGTTCTCTATTTTTCCCTCTCTGTTACTCGAGGTGGGCTGTCGATCGAGAAAGCCGACCTAGTTCGTGGGACTTCTTTCTCTCGTGTGGAAGGCCTCAAATGGGGCCGTCCACTCGCATGTCTTTTTCTATTCTCTGCGCCTTTTTCCCGCCAGTAGTAGCGCACTGAGCCTACCAAGCTTTTCCGGCAGGATTGCTGAGATATAATATTCCTACTGATGAAAAACGTTATTTTTTTCAGTTGAGCTTTACTCTTGAATCGCCTCGCTGCGTCTAGGGTGGTAAAACACTGAATCTAATAATAATCATTTTTTGTCTGCAGGATCAGAGACAGACATTTCTTTGTGCTAACACAATGCGAGCTCAGTCTCTAGTGTATTCCATTCGCAAGTTTCGTCGTGAATCTTAAAAATCTCTTCAGAAAAACAGAGCTTTCCTGAATACGCCCTAAGTTGTCAACACAGCCAATCCTACGCTTTTTGTTATTGTTTGTTCTTGCTGCAGGCCGGTATTGTGACGCGAAAACTTGGCTCTACCGGACAGTATCGGCCTCTACCGTGTGTGTATCCGAGTAGCGGACAGTGTAATATGACGGCACTCCCATTGCCTTTCTGACGCTTACAGTAAGAGGTCGCGCTGTGCTACAGATTCAGCTTGTCTCGGTTTCTCTGTCTGTACAAGCCGCCGTAGCAGCGGCCTCTGAATGTTTCCACGTACCTACTCTTAATTGTTGTTGTTTGGTTGCTGTGCTGTTCTCGGTGTTCAGACAAGACTCTCCTCCCAGAACAAGGCAATCACAGACACCGGTCAACCTTACAGCAGGTCACAGAACCCTGCCGTGTAATGTGTCTGTTGTGCTGTGTTAACAGGAAGTCAAGCAGGTCTTTTTTACTGTTGGCTTGGATTGCTCTCTGCGTCTCCAGCCAGAGTGAAGAGATTGACTGGAGCAGTAACCACTGGCCTGTGGCCATCTTGAGGGAAAGCAAATGTTGCTTGTGATTAAATATGTTGTTCTGGAGACCGAAGCCGACCAACCGTGGGCGCGCTGCCCACCCGAACTGGAGAGCCAGGACGGGCAGGGGTATGAATGTGGACGTTTGGTCCTCCTAAGTCCCAGTTACCTTCGTCCTGGAGACTCGCGGAGCCCTGCTCTCCCCTTCCAGACCCCCTCTCCCTCCGGGGCCCATCAGGGCGACTCAAGGCGACTCAAGCGAAGTTCAACAACTACGCAGAGTCGTTCCAAGTTCTGTAGTCCATTTTTTTTTGGGGGGAAGGGGGGCCGCCATTTAGGATTGGTGAAGCCATATACAGACGTTGTGTCCTTAGTAATGTCTTGCATTGAATTAGGTTACTAGCGTAGGACGGTTGTGCTGATAACTTGCGGTGCTCAGTCTAAGAAAAATAAGATAAGCTTAGAGCTGAAAAGTGTTTGTGGACTGTTCGTAACTGTAGAGTGTCCCAAACAACTGCGAGGCTTCGTAGTGGTAAGCCACCAAGCCCCTCGGTGCTTGTATCCAAATCAGTGCCATCCGCAGATGGTCACGACCAAATCATTCTCTGCTGAGGCATGGTGCAATCTCAACCCCGTTTGGGCTACCTTAACCCACCAAAACATGTTCTGCGATCTAAGATGAAACAAAGCTTACTCGCGTTCGATTCACCGGTAAAGTTGAGCCTTCGAAGCATGACTAGTCCAGAACGTTAGACGGGTAAGCTGTTGTCGACCCGTTGGATAGTTTCATGTGTATATCCGTAATTGGTTTCCTTTGAGAATACAAAATCTCAGTCTTGGTCGTAAAATGGCGTTCTTAGCGGGCGCAACGTAATCAGGTTTCTTTTATGATCTGCAACACCATTCAAAGTGACGACACCAACGGTCCTCTAAAGTTCCGGCTAAGTCAAGCCTTGAAGTCTTAATTTCACCGGCCAATCGAACGCGCCAGTTAATTGCTAGTTGCGACACGGTTGTGAGCGCTGTGTAGAGCAGGTAACCCTGGAGTTGCGATTACAACACGCCTCTGTGTGCCGGCAGACTATCAGAAGGTGCTACTACTAGGACGTATCATTGTTACAATGTAACTCATACCTATATTCTATCTGTGTATTCATAATAACGTTTTAGTTATTTATCTAGATATCTATAGTTATAGTTATTCGTTGCTTGATTTTTGAAAGTAGCGTCAATTCGGTTTTATCTTAGATGCAGTTTTTTCTATGTTCATTCGTGGAAAAATTAAACGTATCTTGCTTGTGTCGTATACTTGCCTTTCTGCTGGGAGAGGACTTGGTTCTTCAGCGAGTTTTTTTACATGTAATCAATTGGCGTATCGCAGCGTAGTGAAGAAGCTAATCCCAATCGACTTGACTTGTCCAGCACTTTGTGCAGGAACGTTGGCGTCACCGTTTAAATTGTGTTGCCGGTTTTAGCAGCATCCCAATGACGCTTGAGTCTTATTGAAATTCCAATTTTTGGAATGGGATTCAGTTTGAAACGCTAGTAAAACTTCTACTACTACTTACTGTACTTAGTGTTGGAAATTTCGGTGGCGATAAATTTTAAGTTCCTGCTCGAAGCGGTTCGACGCCAGCGCATTTGTTTGAAATTTCGGAGTTGTCAGGCTTTTTGTGTGTTTCTTTGGCCAGTCGATGACGTTTTAAAATGCCCAAAATTTCCGAACTAAGCCTCGTCTGACTAACCCAATTTTGGTTTCACCTATCCTTATATACCCAAATGGACCCATGTTACCCTTAGGCTACCACCCCTTAGGACATATTCCGGCGAACCCTATCCCTGTCAGAGTTTCTAGGGCTCATGCCACCAAGGAGTCTGGAGTGAGTTTCCGCTGGGAATGTTTCACTTCGCCGCTGCTTTTGTTTATAAAGTTCGGTAGGTCCATCATACTTCCGCTTCTGCTACATGAGGTGGTCGATTTATTCCTCGGAGCTCCGACTTTCTTCCGTGTGACGACCACGGAAGGGGTCCTTTGCTCGGGGGTCTCTTTTGTCTCGTCTTTGGGAGATGCCCTTCGATTCGTTTCCCGGTTAGTAGTAGCGTGTTAACCAAAACTTTGAAACACTGAACTCTCGTGTGTTCGCCGTCAACCGCTGACTTCCGGTCGAAATGCAACAAATGCTGAGACAAAGTATTTGACCTTCGGCGCGATATGCCTTAGAATCGCTACGTTAGACGTTTTATTTACTACTACTTCTTACCTTTACCAACCTAAATTAAAGAAACTACAAAATAACGCGAACATGTATGAAATCGACGTGCCGAGCGATTCGAAAGGAAGAGAATTCATTTGCTGACGAAGAACATCAGCGGCTGCCGAACCCCACATACGGGAAAAATACAATTGCAATTACGGTGCTCCAGGTCATTTCCCATGGGACCACTCCCACATGTAAGCAATTCGGCAATATTTTTAGCAAAATGTTCTGCACATGTGCAGGAGTTTCGTTAGCTTTGACTATCGTGTGAACCAGCCTACTTGTTTTAGTTCGGAAAGTGTCAAACCCGTGAAAAGTTTTGATCACCGTAATTAGGCCTTCGAAGCTTGACATGTTTGAAACTTGAGATAATGCGCTGGGCTGGCTTCCACCCGCTGAATTTCGTTTCAAGAATTAACTTTTCATAATTCCAGTTCATATGAATATTGCATGTCGTTCCACGCTTCAAAGTGGCAAAGCCAATACTCCTGTCTGGAGTTTCGCATAAATAAAGCCTTGAAGGTTTTGGGTGAGTTTGATTGAGCCCGAAATTTACGCACTGCAGGCTTCAATTTTCCGAATCTGATGACTGGTCCACTGGCTTGGACCTAGTGAATTGAGCGTCAAGCACTGACCGTTAATCCGTTCAAAAGACTAACGTGTGGACAAGCCCTTAGGCTAAGTCTAGACAAAACCGTTTACTGCAAATATTATCAGTGCGTTATAGCTCAACAATGCTTCTGGGATAGCACGAGAGCCTAGCAAGGATTAACATGATTAAATCCTGCGCCGTACGAATGATGCATCATGTGGCTGCTAACCTTTTGTAAAACCGTTGAAAAGTTAGAAAAATGTAAAAGCTAAGACGTGAGCTTGCTTAGAAACACTCTATTTTGCTAGGTCGAAGATTGCTGTTCAGTGTTGTTCAGTGATATAACTATTTACTCTGGTTAGTTCGTATAGTATGCGATACATACGTGCGACACCGTGAAAGTGAGAAGTTGGATTGTGAGTCACGAAATCGATCACATTTTGTACACGGGGGCTCTGTGATAGTGCGGGGGATGTTTTCTGCATCGAGTTTTAACTTCCGTTAACTCTTTGTTTGCAGTGATGAATAGAATGAGTGCGACAGGTTACGAAAACGTCGTGGAGAAACACGAGTACCAACTGTTCGGAGTTCTAAAGTTCATAACTCATATTTGTCTAGGTGAGTGCACCGGGTCGCACTACCGTCGTTCACGACACATTTGCGTTCACGTAAGCTTTATTGCGCGCGCCACCACTAAAATAAAAACACTTCCTAAGCTAACCTAACATAGCCTAACCTAACCTACCATTACCTAACCTAACCCAACCTAACCTGCCTAACCTTACCTAACGTTACCTAACCCAACTTAATCATCGAGCAGCGCGGCGCGCCTACTTGAATGCCGTTCACACGCACAGAAGGTGTCGTGAACGACGGTAGCGCCACCGGGCCATCCTGCGAAGCTGGGGAAGTAAGCTTTACAAAAAAAATTTTGAACTTTTCGGGTGGGGACAGAATATACCAGTGTACGATGCTTTGGCCTGCCCAATGCCTCAATCTAATTTCCCTGAAATTTTTTTTGGAAAATAGGGATGAAATTCGAGTACAGTTCTGCAACGGGAAAAACTCCTGTAAAAGTGAGAGGAAACTTCTAAACAATGCAAAATTTTCAAAACGCCACGTTGACGTCTGTGTGGTGGAATCGGGAGAAGTAAGAGCACGAACATTTTGTGCTTGACAAAAGATCTCGAAAAGGCTAGGTCAACTTTGATTGCACCCTCCATTGGGAAACCCACACGCACTGGTTCGTGCGGCAGATATAGGCCAACAGGCCCCAGAGGAGTAAGTATAGCTGCAGCCAACCACGGGTCACTACGAATTATGGCACAATAGCGAGAGGTGCAACGACCCGTCCCCCTCCCCCATCCTAACTAAGGTAAGTACCGCCAGGGTATATGCACGCCAAGGAAGTTCGCTGACTCAGCGCATCGAGGGTTATAAAGATCCCTCACCAGGCTCGGGGCTTGTTGCCAAAACCTTCAGCACAACGGTGCTGCACGCATGCTACCGTGGGTATTGTTGTACTTTTTTTTTGCCGCCTAGTGGTAATTTTTGTAAATCGTTCTCTCGTTTGTGCTCTCGAAAATTCAAAATATATTGTGAAATCAATCAAATCATCACCCGAAACTTTTTATTCACAAGTACGGGTATTTCCTATCGAATGTTTGCATCAGCGACAAAAAATCAACAGAACTACGTAGCCTACAGTTGAAATTTCAAATTATTTCGTCGAGTAGAAATCTAAGCAGCGCAAATTTTCTATTTCGGTCTCTGTTATTGCTCACAACTCAAGCGTAGATTTCAATGCAGCATCAAGGGACTTAGAAACAGCCAACTTAATAATCAGAACTATATTATTATTATATATTATACTCGTAAGACTGAAGGGATCAAACATTAAAAAATTCAACGCTGCATTTACAAGCATGGAAGTGGAGGCGCTGAAACGAGGCGAAGAAAATAAGGAAATTGGAATAAGTGAGAAAAATTTCCAGGCAGAGGGGAAAAGAAGGGAGCGATTCGGGGGAGGTCGAGGGGGTGAGCGTGGGGGCACGGTGGGCAGCAGAGGGGTGGGGGTGCCATAAACCAGGGTGCAAAGGACGCCAAAAGTGGAAAATGCCGAGCGTTCGGAAAAAGTTGTGAGGGAACGAGGGAACGTCCTGCTGCGGGCGAGGGAAGGGAAGGATGAGGGTATGGAAACTGATAAAAATGAGGGAGGGATGAGGGAAGAAACGATGGGGGTGTGAAGTTAATTAAGCTTAAAGGGCGCGTGGAATAAGAGGGGAGTTCTGTGAGGGGAAACGTGGGAAACAATGGCACTAATGCGGGGGATGGTGGTGGTGAGGAGTTATATTAGGGTGATGGTGAGTGACAGCTGAATGGTGATGATAAGGAGTGACAGCTGAGTGAAGGTGATGAGGAGTAAAAGCTGAATAGAGAACATGGGGAGTGACAGCTGAGCGTGGATGATGTGGAGTAAACAGTTGAGTGGTGGTGAGGGTAATGACAGCTGAGTCACGGTCAAGATGGTGATCACTGACTACCGAGTGGTGGTGATTAGGAGAGACTATTCGAGGTGTGGTGGGGGTGGTGAGCGACGGCTGAGTGGTAATTATGGGGAGTTCCAGTTTATTAGTGATGCAGATGATTTGAAGAAAAGATGACATGCAATTTTATTAAATCTAGATAACAATGGCACCTTACGCAATTAATGAAAACCTCGTACGGTAGGATTACGTGTAGTCAGCTGCCGTCACGTATTCATTTCACTGTCGGGATCTCACTATAGCCATTTGTTCCTCGTTGGCAGCAGAAAGTGTACCTCGATGCGTCGCTGTCTCTTTGTACGCAATAGAAAAATGCACAGCTTCTGGACTTCTAAATCACTTCAAATTTAATAAGATTTCGAAAGCTCTACGAGAGTCCTGTGCTAATTACGTCTGCTGACGTAACGGCTAGTGCTCAAATGAAGTTTCAGTAGCCACAAAACTGTAACTGTCAAGACGCAGCAAAGCGTTTGAGCACTTAGCACAAAAAAACATTGTGAACCGGCCATATTGTATGACTTAATAATGTCTATCCCGTATGAATGACACTATTCTGTACGAGTCATACATGTTCAAGTACGTTATACTTTGAAGGCTCCGTAAACACTGAACAGTTACCGTTTTGTGTATACGTCGTAAGGGCCAATTTTTTGGGGCTTATGGCTTCCTAAGCCCCTCAGATATATTCCTAAGCTCTCCCTATAAGTTTGAGTGTTTTGTTTACATATAGGTATACTGAAAGTAGTGTAAAATTGGACCCACACTCCTAGGGCTAAGCCCTCTCCCCTCCCTTATCTCGCAATCCCAGTGACGGCACTGCTGTGTAGTCCATAAAAGGCACACTGTGCTTGGGTAGATGGTTTCATATAGGAAAGAAAGAAAGAAAACTCATATACTTCCTCATATGGATGCAGTACCCAACATATTAGGGGTGCAGCATCCTCAGGTATCCATTTTTTAAATCTAACATCGGGAGAAGTTGCGCTCAATAGACACTGTGTTAGTATAGCGCGATGGCACACTACCTATGCATTGGCTGAAGACTTCGTCTCTGCAGTTAGGCTGCATCTCTCCTATACTGCTGCTGCTGCTCACACTGCAGGAGCGTGTTAGTGATGAAGCTATTGTACAGTGAGTGATGGTCGAGCCTGAGGATGCTGTTGTGTGTGGGGGGGGTGGTTTGAGGGTAGCACGAGGAAAGGGGTGGATTTGATGGGAGAAGAGGCGGAAATGATCAAGTGCATGATAAATGAGAAAGAATGGAAATATAACGGAAATTGAAGATTTATAGATAAAGTAAAAAATGTATGTACTTTTTTACGTGAATGAGATATTGCACTTTATGCTCAATATGACGGTAATTCCATAAAGAAATTCTTCAGTTAATAGTAAAACCATTAGTGACTTGAGGGACAGTGGGAATGTGAAGGGAAGTGAGAATGTGAGGGAAGTAGGAATGTGAGGGGAAGTGGGAATGTGAAGGGAAATGGGAATGTGGCGGGAGGTGGGAATCTGAGGGTAGGTGGGAATGAACGGGGAAGTGATAATGGGATTCTTAGATTCTGGGAAGTAGAGGAATAATGGCTGCTGTGAAGGAGAGCAAGATGCAGCGGTGGAAAGGAAAGAAAAAGATAATGAAGTGGGATTGAGAACGATGGAGTGGTGGGAAGTAGACGAAACGATAATACTGTGGAACGGGGATGAGTAAGGTGGTGGACGAACAGAAAGAGATGCTGACGGGGAAGAGGACAGGTTGGAGTGCTGGGAAAACGAGGAGCGTAGGCCGACCTGGAGTCGAGGCTGCTGAGGCACCACACAATTCAGGAGTGAGGAGGAAGAAGAGCGGGTGGGGGAGTATCCGAATAGGAAGAGGCGGAACGAAAAGGAGGAGAACGAGACGTAAGAGGAGGGACGAAAGGAAGAAAAAAGAAAGGGAAGAGGCGGAAGAACAGAACTATAGGCAGAGGTGGATGAAGACAAGGAAAAGGAGGAGAAAACTATAAATTTAGGTGGCAACAAATGAATATATTACAGTTCAGGCGGTGCAAAAGTGTTCTTCACGCAGGGGTTAAGTCAGCAGCAGATCCTGCAGATGTAGCAACGCACAAGAAAACCTTCCATATGAGACCTTGAGCCCTCAGTTTGCTATCTTGACGTACCCCCAAAGCTGGGCACGGGATAGAGGCTTAAATTTCCTATTTCTATTGCTTTCCCCACTTGAAGTCCGATTTCAGGTTAACGACCATCGATTTTAGCCCATAAGTTACTAGTAGTATAATCATCGGTCCTGCTGCCCATTGCAATGATGAAACGATAAGCTTTCATTTTCAACATGGACAGGGAACGGAAGTAATGATGAACATGATGGTATTTTTAGCGAAAAATGGTGTAGGTCACGGCTGAAATTTCTTGAATAATTAAATTTGAGATTGTTTTTGAAAAAAATTGCAAAATGTGAACATTTTGACATGCAGTGGCTCGATTGCCTCTTGTCACAAAGTTTCCAAAAAGTTTTGTTGTTAGGAAGACTAGACACACACAAAAAATCCCGATCATAGGTTCGTCTCGGGTATTTGTTATCCTATTCTGTAAATTTTTGGAGTAACTGCGACGTGGTCCGCACCCCCTATTACCGCACCCCCAGTGGCTGAGGGGTTAAGACTGCAGACTTGCTTATTATATATACAACAGAAGTTCTGTCCTAAGCCAGAGAATAAAAATAGTAATAATAATAATATTATTATAAAATACTAATGGAGACATTACAATATTAAACTGCTAACATGGTGCACAAGAGAATGCATCTGATTTTTAGTTTACAAGCGAAGGATACGTCACAGTAGTCTTACAATCTAGACTTCATTACGACCCGTAGTTTTGATGTTCGAGAACATAGCTTCGACATTTTTGTCATTCACAGTCAATGGAAGGGGGGAGGGAGCATTGGTCTGACGGTGATTGGGAGCAGTTGGCGATTGAGCCTCCCGTCTATATGACCCCATTTCGCGGATAATCTTTGCTAGACTGCAGCTGTGCATTCTTCTGGATTATAGTGTATATTTATTTGCAGCCCAAACCAGTGCATATTGATTTTCACCCGAGAATGAAGTGAGAGAGGTGATAATGTTTTCGTTGAAGATTTAAGTAGATATATTTGTCTGTCCACCCAATAAGTGGTCGAAGGAGTTGAGCAATGTTCATAATTTTTTTACAGGGAGTCTGGTGGGTTGCCCTCGATGTGACCCATGCTAAAAACTAGGAATAGCTAGCCATAAAAAATGACGGCGATGAAATTTGTTCTCCACCCAAAAACAGGTAGAAGGAGTTGAGCTATTTCATGATTTTTGCAGGGAGTCTGGTGGGCTGTCCTCAATGTTGACCCATGCAACAAACCAGGATTAGCTGGCCATAAAAAATGACGGCGATAAAATTTGCTCCCACTGCGGGTGATAGCCTTACGCCACGAGGCCGATTGTTTGATACGATTTCCATCGGACCATCGCTATCGCCGATGGATTTTTGCGATGTTTCATCGTATCATCGTAGTTTATCCGATGGCAATGGTCCATACACCATCGCCATCGTATCATCGGCGATGGCCATCGTGCCAGGCTCTGAAAACCAGCTAACTTCAACAAACAATAACTAGCTCTAACTAACACCAACTATTAACTAGTACCAGTCAACAGTAACTAGTACTAACACCATACAGCACTACCTAACACAATATCAACTAATAGAAACTAGCTCTAACACCAACTATCACCAACAGAGGACGCCTTCGATGGGTCGTCGTCTAAGCCAAGCACACTTCATCTGACGTGGCCGAATCTGCAGACAGGTGCCCTGGCTTCGGCCCGTTTATTCACGTTTCAGCCATAAACTCAAAATTGATCACCTGTGAGATTTCAACGAACTCAATCTTACGTCGAAAAATGGAAATTTCAGTAGGTTCAACTTGATCGAGTAGTTCTAAGAACTGCAACGCGATTCAAAGTGTCAAAGCCTAAGTTCCTGTCTGCAGGTTCAGACAAGGTAAGTGTAGTGTCCTTGGCTTTGACGACCCAATCGAAGGCGTCCTTAGGGCGTTTTCTATTGGGACTTGAAAGTCGAGCTAAACCAAGCCCACTTGACTTAACTTGTCCGGAACTGTCGACAGGAACTTTAGCTTCGTCGTTTTGAATCGTATTGCAGGTGTTAGAAGCGACCCGCTTATATGTTGAACCTACTGAAATCTTTATTATAGGATGTAATATTGAGTTTTTGGGTGCCTCACGTACAGGTGATCAATTTTGAGTCAACGAATGAAACTTGAATAAACGGGACGAAGTCGGGACACCTGTCTGCAGTTTCGACAAGTTAAGTCAAGTGGGTTTGGCCTTCAGGTCCCAGTCGAACACGTCTTTACCAGTAGCAACCAACACAAATAAATACGAGCATACAGTAACTAACGGTAGCTAACCCGGACACTAGCGACCCGGGCGCAGCACTAAATTGGCCGGAGATGTGCGGGGCCCGGCCTTTTTATCCTATTTACAGGGTTGCAGGTGGCCGCAATGCGCCCGGCCTCTCCTGGTGGCACCCTTCCTGCAGGGACCGCAAATTCGAATGAAGCTATGAACGTTTAGCTTTGCTGGGTCGGTGCTACTGTTGTATGTGGGGAGTTGTTAATATAGCAAGATTAGATTAGATAGGCGGCAGTAGACGGACCAACAGGCCCATTCCTAGAGACCAGCCGGGACTTACGCTCCGGCCCTCTATGAGCCATAGCCATTGTTTCAAAATAACGTTGATGTCAAATAAAGTACGTTATGCAGATCACACATATTCATGTTGGTAAGGTTACCTCAGAAGTTACAGTCTAACTTGTGACTCTTTCCATTTCTTGGTGTTTTATAAATGCATGTACAAAACAAACAAATAATCCAAACAATACATATTTATTTAAATTAAATGTGTGCAAGAGTGTGTGCGTGTATGTGTGTGCGTGTACAATATCCGTGCCCGGGCACATATGTGACGTGCACAGGTCGAGGAGTGTGCGTGTACACTTTTGCACACTGATATAAGTGCGCTCTGAGCGTACAGGCCCGCAACGGGTGTGCACAATCGATGTGTGTACGCGCCGTCTGTGCGGCCGCTACCGTACAGAGCACACCGACACGTGTACGTGCATGTGCGTGTCACAAGCTCACATGTGTGGCCGCGTTATCATTGGCAGCTACAGGACGCGTACATGTGCACCGACCGCTGCAGGAGTGTGCGTTAAGGGTCTACATGTAAGTGGGCTGGACCAGTGTACGTGTTTCAGGCACGTTCACGCTCGTGTACGCGGGCCGAGACGTACACATGACTGTGCTGGATGTACACATGTGCAACCACGATCGTAGCCATGACTGTGTCACCGTCCGTATGTGCACCACGTCCGTACATGACTGGGCCCAGTGTACATGCGCTGCTCACCACGTATACAAGCCCACCATGCCTAGTAAAATCATTTGCCCTTTCATATATTTATTTGTACGTGTATTGGTTCCTGTACGGACTCTATTTCTTGAACTATGCGTTCAATATAATGTAGCTACATTGATTTTTACATAGAGACGCACTGACTTTCAGGCGCCAAAAAAAAAATAAAAATAAAATAAATCGTGCGTTTTTTTTGCAATTCCAGGCATTATTGACATGCATGTGTACATGAATTCTATATTTTTTCCTTTTTCTTCATTAGAAAAAAAAAATGCTGCATGAACAGCAAACTTTGCTACTTATGAAATAAATTAATTGAAAAAACATGAGGTGCTGTAAGGGCATAAGAAGAGTACGCAATGATGTTCTTATACCTGTATGCTACTGCTGTAGCTATGCGATCGACGAGTTTAGCTTGGATAGGTTAAATTGCACAGGCTGGTTCACACGATAGTGTTTTGACTTGAGTCAGAGTGTGTCACATGCCCGACAGTTGTAACGCTTCCTTGTAAGCAACGGAAGAGTGCTCAACTTCCTAAATTTTAATCCATTCTAAGCTTGAAACAAATATTCAAGTTTTTAAAACTTCATAGGTGACGCTTGGTAAACTCTCGCTGACATAACGCCCAACACTTGAACAAATCTGGTTGACTTCCAGTTGTGCCAGAGCCGTAGCAACCGCTAGCTTGAACACTGAACACCTGATGCGAGTAACAGAAGACGATGTATATAGTGGAAAAGTACCAGCCGTCAAGCCAGTTGGCCCGGCGAGTGTCAATATGTAGCTATATAGCAAAGTTACGAATATTTCTTTAAATTTTTAGTCAGTTAAAACGCAGAAGACTAAGTGCTATCCTATCGTTTAAATATTTCTCCCAAGAGGAACGATAAAGGGATTACAGCACGATTCTCGAAACATCATGAAAGTTACCAAACAAGGCGCTATGGTTGTATGATGATAATGTTATGATACATCTATTTTAGATGAAAAGCAAGAACTACAAACCATTTAATTAAACTTGCGTTAAGGAAACGCTGATTCGAAGACGTTAAGTGTCACTTTAGTCCGTGCGTCCTGCAGCTACTCTGCCTGCGACGACAATTTTTGCGCACTTTGCTGTCCATTCTTCATGTCATTATTTATGTAATTTTTAAAACTGTAAGCTTAAATTATTTTTTTTAGCCAGCCCTGACGAACAGATTATATCACTGACGCCCGGAAGAAAGCCAGCTAAAAATTTTTAATTTGTTTTATTTTTTTGTAAAGTGAAAGAAAAAAAAATTGATGTGATATAGCCTAAGTGAACGTTCTAGTGTGTCTCCATTGTCTATAAATTGCAATAGTAAATATTCGTTATGTTACCACCTCTAAGTTACGGCGATGACACACGCTAGTCAAAAGAGCGAGTATCGCCATCTTTTCGTCCGCTCTTGTAAACACAGCTTTGATATTGCCAAGAAATGCTGTGAAAATATTTACCGTCAGTACAGTTTACTCCACAAGTGACACTAGTTAATTTTCGGACGTATCATAAGTCTGGAGGAATTTCTAACTCAAAATTTTTTGCAAATGTGTGCTACTTAAATGGGCAAATCAACACTTTCGGACGAAAAGATGGCGATACTCGTTCTTTTGACTAGCGTGTGGCATCGACATTAAGTGGACACAGTAACTCATTCAGCCGCTGAACTGGGAGAACGATTCAAGCCTTAAAGCTTCACTTTTGTAATGGTTTCTGTGTAGATCGCCTATTTTCTACACAAATCATGACACAGACGTTGCATTAACGTGTCCACTGCAGGACCTACGTAGCTGTGAGGAACAAGATTTACTGTAAAATGTTAGCCGCTATCTCAGTAGAAGTGGTGATTGAATAGAGGAGAGTGTTGCAAACATTTCAAGTGTTTTGACATTTTGAAAAAAAAATCGCTGTTTGTCTGTGGAATGTACCTTTGAGTCGTTAATCAATGCTGAAACATACTGCAACCCTCTTCTATTAAATATGGAACAATAGGTATATTAAATTTTCCGTAAAATGTTCACCGCGATCGATCATGGCTGTGCAGTGAATGCCTTTAGTTCCCAGGAACTTTATCTGAAAATGTCAATCTTTACAAGTCGCGTGAGCTTTTTTGTGTCTTTGTAAGGTGTGCCGATCAATCTCGACTGCAGGTTGCACAGTTTTTTATTACCTGCACGTCTCAGAAAAAAAATTCTCATGTCACTTTGTCTAGAGCAGACGAGGAGAAAAAAAATTAGTGAATAGAAGGGAGCTCGCACAAACGACTTTTGTTCCCCGTACGAATTACAATGTATTTGAACGTTTAATTGTGTCCTTACAAAGATTATTTTATAATACCAAAATCGTCGTTGAAATGTTAACCGTCAAGTCACTTTGCTTATCAAGTGTTTCTAGTAAAGTTTTTAATATTTCTTTTAATTTGAAGCGAATTATAGCACAGAGAGCTGGGTGGGCGTGTTTTTAATGTTTACAAGGAAGAAACATTGCAGCAGAAATTTGTGTACTGTGTAGAGGGAACAAAAAACTATAGTGTGGACCTGGCTTAAGACATCTCCCGTGACACCGATCAGCTGTTCAGGACTGACCGGTAGGAGCTAATTTTAGTTTTACTTTTTTTCCTGATTCGAGCAAAACAGCACGAAATGAAGAAAACATAAACTCATTGACTAACTGTGAGTAGATGAACGAGGCATCCGGGAGTTACCTCATGCAATCGCTCGCTCAGCGCTCAGACTTGTGGGCGGACATTCAACTAGCATGTCGTTGAAAAAAACTTTCTTGAGGTATCTTGGATACCGAGTTTCACTTCGTAATAGGGACGATGTGTGAGCTGAACATTCGCTCATCAAAAGTAGAGCGTGTGAATGGTCAGTGTGGCCCCGGGACCAGTTGCCGCTCATGAACAACGTTATAATTTTAAGCCNGGATACCGAGTTTCACTTCGTAATAGGGACGATGTGTGAGCTGAACATTCGCTCATCAAAAGTAGAGCGTGTGAATGGTCAGTGTGGCCCCGGGACCAGTTGCCGCTCATGAACAACGTTATAATTTTAAGCCCCAGAATGAAGGTGATGGCATTGTGCTCGTCGAGATCTTGAAGCGATGAGCTCTCGCCGTTGGATTTTTTTTTGGTACATTGTCGGAGCCGGGTATTTGCTATCTTCAGGAGGCGGAGTCGGATCTTTTATCTACCGACTCCCCAACCCCGGCAATCAGGTCACTCTCTGTTATATAGCAAAACCATCCAGTCATTAACATAATACGTAAAATTTGTAAGAGTGAAGGTAGCAGAACTCTTACTAAGTCTGCCACTGTTAGGCCCAGTTCATTGAATCGTGACATTGTTTTAGTCATGCCCTCATTGTTTTAGTTATGAGCTCATTGTTTTGTCATGACCTTATTGTTTTAGTCCTAAGTCCTAAGTTCATTGTTTTATTCATAACCTCATTTTCTTGTAATAAGTTTTTAAGGCACGACCTCATTGTTTTAGTCATGACTTCATTGCTTAAGTCATGATCTCATTGTCATTGTTATGACCCCATAGTTTAACATCCCCTTTCTACAGTCCACAAGGAAACTGTCTGAGAGTGAACTGCATTACTCCCATTGGATGCTGTGCCTGAAGCTGTTGGTTAAAAATTTATGAGCTAATCTCATTAGTTTTAACTCGTCTTACTGAGGTTGTATTCCCTTGCTGCACAAGGAACATTTGTAGGGAAACAACACAGCTTGAGTAAGATAGGATTTACTTGTTCTGAAGTTCAGTCACAAGCGTTAGTTTCGCTACTCTGGATCGAGTTTCGGCATTTACGTCAAACCGATTACTCGCAAGACGGCCTCAAAATTACCTAGTCTTGAGGAACGATGGCGTTTCTAACCGAGCCCTCTGCCACGCCTGCGATCTTGCCCTAGATCCGACCTAAAGTTGTTCCCTGCTCTGTTCTTTAATTTGCATTTTCATCAATACCACTTCGGGGTTCCAAGTCTGAGTACCTACCTTTCTTCATTCCAAATCTGAGACTGTTTTTGTAGCAAATCTGAAGACCGTTGGTGATTCCAAATCTGACTACCAATTTTTACTTCAAATCTGAAGACCGTTTTTTATTTTAAATCTGAAAACGAATTTTTGTTCTCAATTTGAAGACCGTTCTCATCTGTCAGCCTGTTCGTACTGTTAGAGACTTGGATAAAGGAAATTCAGGGGAACGGGAGTGATTTTTTTCTACGTGTGCAACATTGGTGCACCAATTGTGAATTTAGGATATGCCATTCGCAGTATTTTGTTCGTAATTATTTTCCACACTGAATTTAACCTTCAAATGTTGCACATGGAGAAAAAAGTTCATTACCACTCTTTACTCCTTTTCCATCCATCTACGTCTCTGAGTACCATATACGATGTATTATCTTTAGATAATTAATATGTACTACAGTAATTTGAGACCAAGTGAATGAAGCGAACACATCCTTCAGGCTAGAACGTCTCGTGGCGTAAGAGCATCAAGCTCGGGAGGGGAGGGGGGGTTAGAGGAGGGGGTTCAAGATGTTGAGTAACTAGTTTTGGCATTTTTCGCATCTAGGTCAACCCATCTTACTGCTTGTAAGACAATGTACGGTATATGATAGCTCACTTTCTTGTAGCATATATTTGGGTGGAGAGACATACATTCAAATATATGTATACACAAACACACATATGACGGAAACATGAACACTTTGTGCGCCGGTGAAAACGCACAACGAAGGTACCTAAGCATGTGTACATCAGATGGTACTTTTGGTTGGTTGGGGTTGGTTGGTACTGGGAACCCACTTGTAACCCAAGGAGCGCCAGTCTTCATAATTCGGCAAATCCTCCTTCTGTTACTGGCACCTATGTCACGAAAATGGACCGTAATAGGAAACGAACTTCATCTTGATCACATGTCTTACCATTGGTGTGTAGAGCTCAGGTGATACTGTACCTGTGGCTAGGTTACAGACGTACATGGAGTAGTTAAAGCCTCTCGTTTACACTACAATGGTAATCTCACAGAGAAACAAAGAAGTTCTAGAGCTTAATCATGTACCCGAAAAGCTTAAGTATGGTGCTTGTAGTACTGAGAAATATTAGGGGACAGGAAGTTATAGGCTACTTGTTACAGGGACACGGACGAAACCTAGCATTAAACTGGTTTTTCATGTATGCATAAATCAACCAAATTAATTAAACTCATTTTCCAAAATGATGCCCTTCATTTAACGCCCCCCTCCCCCAGGACCCCCACTCTAGGCAGCCTAGCTGCCACTGTACTTGTGACATGAGCCTTTCGCCTCTGACGCCATGGTTCTGCCAGTTCGTGGTCAACTACAGCTGTGCACTTCTCTTGAGCCGAGCCGGCAGTTCGGCACCTATTGCACCACGAACCAGTGCCTTTGGATTCCCCAGTTAGGGTGTACGGTCCAGTTGCCTTTACGTTTACTTTCATCATGTATTTTAGCTATTCTCTTAATTTCTAAATGCCTGGGTAAGTATATCGTACGTAAGTACGCA
>LQNS02278098.1:808738-823347 GCA_001587735.2 Parhyale hawaiensis | reverse complement strand
CAATACAGGCAGACGAACAGATGGCTGTGTGGTAAGAAACAATACAGGCAGACGAACAGATGGCTGTGTGGTAAGAAACAATACAGGCAGACGAACAGATGGCTGTGTGGTAAGCAACAATACAGACAGACGAACAGATGGCTGTGTGGTAAGAAACAATACAGGCAGACGAACAGATGGCTGTGTGGTAAAGGAACAATACAGGCAGACGAACAGATGACTGTGTGGTAAAGGAACAATACAGGCAGACGAACAGATGGCTGTGTGGTAAGAAATAATACAGGCAGACGAACAGATGGCTATGTGGTAAGAAACAATACAGGCAGACGAACAGATGGCAGTGTGGTAAGAAACAATACAGGCAGACGAAAAGATGGCTGTGTGGTAAGAAACAATACAGGCAGACGAACAGATGGCTGTGTGGTAAAGGAACAATACAGATAGACGAACAGATGGCTGTGTGGTAATAAATAATACAGACACACGGGTTGATGGCTGTATGGTAACATACAATACATCCAAACGGCTATAGTTTTGGAAACCATACACAAAGAAGAAATGGTAGGGAGACGAACGGAAATGTGGTAAAGTGTAGACAAAGCTGACAGACAACGAGACAGGCGCGTGGTAAAAAAAAAAACAGACAAAGAGACAGACGAACGGACGGACAGACAAGGGCTGGGGTAGCCGCGGGTGCAGGGCTGCAGGTGTTGCTGCTGCGGCCGCTGGTCGTGGGGTGCCTATTGTGCTGGTGTGAGAGGGTGAGAGGAGATTGGGGGGTGGGGGAAAAGGAGAAGGGGTGAAGCCGTGGGTAAGGGATGTAGGTGTGCGGGTACTAAAGGGTGAGTTTTGGTAGCGTGAGTAAAGGTGTGTGGTGAGACAAGAGTGAAGTTAGTGGGTAGCGTGAGTTTAGGTGTTTTTTGAATATCCGGGTGGGCTAAGATGGGCCGTGCGGTTGTAAGCCTACTCCGATAGTACAATTCGTATATCAAAGAGGCAGGTGCACAGTAGAATGATAGAATCTCCACCATGAGCAGGAGCGACGCAGAGCTGAGAATGCATCGTTTCTGGCGGCTTCTGTCAACACACGGTATACTTTTGTCCCACTGTATAGTATTATACAGTCGGTGCCAGGGATTTTATTTTCCGCGGTCGAAATGGTGACGTTTCGGTAACGTGAAAAAATTTTATTTTCAAGTCACCATTTTCGGTCACACAATCGAAACTGAACGACCAAAATACCAGATTGTAATTAAAGTTAATAAGAAATCGTCGAACGCGGAATGGAAATCCATGACCGTTGAATTCTAAACTGCGACTGCTGATTTTATATTAAATTCGAATTAACTGTGTCCATGCCATCGTACTCTCGGTTTTTTATTTTATTTATTGTTTGCTCTTCATTTTCGATTGCGGGATCAAAAGCCTTGACGTGAAAAATAAAATTCTTTCCCTCGCTTCTGGAATGTCAAGCTTTCCATTGCGGAGTATAAAACGCCGAGGACTGTATATAGTTTCTTAGTATGTAGGTTGCTTGCTTGGTTGGTCTCGAAAGCTGTCCCGAAATTAAGCATTAGATAGGAGAAAATTATTTGCTCGACGGTAAAAGGCCGCTGTTTCGCCTGCCAACGTTTTTATGTTTATAAGCTCTGAAAACGTCTGAAGTACCTCCTGGTGGTATCAGGGACACCAAATTCTACTTCTGTTCGCAGGAAATGCATAATTTTGCCTTTTAGCTTCTCTATTTTCAAATGAAGCAAAAGAAAAATAAAATATATATATGTATATATTTCAGAACAGAACCCGAAAAAGAGTTAGGAAAACTGGGTGAATTAATTATTTTTTACCGTCTTCAATGCCGGTGAGGGCCACTATTTAATAATAAAGCCAGCCGGGACGTGAGGCACTTTCACGACACTTAATATGCTTTAATTATGCCCTTGGCTGCGTCATGGTTGCGTCTGGTAAATAAATCTCAGTTCTGATAACAAATCTATAACTTGTGAGAGGAGTTCGAGGGCGGCGAGTCAAAAAGTTTTGCCACAAATCTTATGAGTCAGGAATGAGTTTGTTCACATTCTCAAAAAAAGGGTCTTCACACATCAGGTCACTCATTCTCATACCAGGCTGTGTTATTTTGCTACAAGAGCGTTTGTCCTTCTGTATTTCTACGAGAAAAAAGCTTTTGTGGCGAGATAGCCCAGCCTGGTGCAAATAAGGTCCAGAGATTCTTCTACTTAGATTAGATAGGCGGCAGTAGACGAACCAATAGGCCCATTCCGAAAGAGACACCGGAACATACGCCCCGTCCCTCTATGAGCTATTGCCTCAAGACTACTTGGAGAACTATGGAACTTCGCGCTCTTGATATGAGAGCTCTTTGTTATATATCAGTGGGAGTTACCTTACATTATTGATGTATCGCATGAAGTTTACAGAGAGCAGTACCTACATCACAAATAAAAAACAGCGTGTACATGAACAAAGCGATATAAATAACGAAGACTGGATCCTATGACGACCCAAAAGGTCACCAGCTTCATTAAATATACTCTTGCCCAGGTTCGAACGTATTGAAACCAGACTCGGATTCCCATGAAAAGGTAGAAAAGGAGGGTGGGACTGCACAGGAAGCATCCTTCTAAAACCTTGTACTCCGTAAGTTCTCAGCACGCTGGACGCTGGAAACAATGACTTATTGTTATTATCTGCAAGCTTCCATTGATGTAACAAAAAAATAAGGCATTTTATTCTAATAGTACATGAATTATAACTTAACTTATAATGCCGAATATTAGCATTATCTTCACGATCTCCTTTTATTCATTTGCTTTACAACAATGGTTCCGCTGGCACCTCTAAAATCTTTTACAGCTGTATGTTCGCTTCTGCTTTTTTCTGACTTCTCTTTTCTTATTTATTATATATATATATAATTTCATGTTTTCCTAATGTCACCTATTTTTAGCCTCGAAATTAACATGATATTTTAGTTGATTCACAATATACCTGGGTGTGAACTGTGAACCTATTGCTATCTTAGAGCGTTGCACAGAATGTAGATCTTGAAGTAGAATAGTGTTATAAAATTGCTCCCTAATCTGTAAGGCTCATTGCGATGTTTTAATCTAGTTTCCACAACAAGTATTTTAATAGAATTATTGTATAAAAAAAAAATTCCTACGTGGAGAATTATATATTCTTTCTTTTTTTCTTGTACGAACTGTAGGTTGTAAAGTAGAATTGTACAGTCAATTCTTAACCTAGCGTGTATATGACTCATTGCATATTGTTTTACACTAGTGTACTGACCATGCATTGTAATAGAACTATTGTATGAATACCTTCCTACGGGGAAAAATAGATGTTTTTGAATTTGAATTTTACAGCCTTGGTTTTGCTCCTTACTGGTGAGTGATAGAATAAAGCTTTTAAAGTCATTATCACCCGCGAACGAAGTGAGAGAGGCGATAATGTTCTCTTTGAAGATTTAAGTATATGTATATTTGTTTATATTTGTCTGTCCACTTAAAAAGAGGGAGGCTTTGAGCAACGTTCTATTTTTTTTTTTTTGCAGGGAATCAGGCGGGTTGACCTAGATGTGAAAAATGCAAAAACTCTAGAGTAAACTGCCATCAAAAATTACGGCATTGGAATTTGCCCCCACCGCATGTGATGGTCTTACGCCCTTAGGCCTTCTAGTAGTTATCATTTGTTTACAAAATGCAGTTTCTTCTACGTTTCTGATATTCTTTATTTTTGTAGTAAACAGTAAGCTTCAAATTATAATCAGCGTTACGGTCAATTATTTGCTGTAGAACTCTTTCATCAGTTGATAAGAGTATGTATATATGTATTTACTATTTATATATATCGTTTCCCCCCTCCTTGGCCAGCAAAAGCAGGAATTTATTTGCTTAAAAGTAGCCCGACCTATATGTTCCTCGGTATCCAGGATACGCCTGTGTGAAAAACACAGTTCATTTACAGTTATATCAGATCTGAGTGTTTGTGCATACGGCCGAACAAACCTTCAGAATTGTGACGTCAAGCCAATAGCGTCACTCCCTTGTGTACTTCCACATTAATGGCGTGCTGCCATTGGCTTGACGTCACAATTCTGAAGGTTTGTATACGGCCGTATACGCAAACACATCTAACGTAACTAGAAGTGATAATGTTTAATCAACTTACTTTGTGCTATTATTGCCGTTTTTTTTTTTTTTTTTTGCTAGCAGAAATGATCTGTTACAGCAGTTGGAACTGCTCTTCAAAAAAGACTGTTCTCCGAAGTGAAATTTGTAGTAATAATCGCTGTAAACTTTGTAATAACATCAAGCTGGGAGCAATAACACTGGGAGCTGCGAATGCGTAAGACCACAAACATGAATACTCAAGAGATGCCGATGCATGTTCTTTGCCGTAATTTTTTACTGCGAACTGCACCTATAGCATATAATAATTCGTTCTGTGTGTTGTTGAAAAGTATGTATGCACATATCTTTATATCATAGTGCAAAATTAATTACCGTATTGTTTCTACACCTTGGCGTGCATGATGCAAAAATTCCATATATGATCAGAAAAGGACGGCGAGCTATAAGCCCTCGAACTGCTCGATCGAGGGCTCGTTCCAAACAATGCTAGTTGTACGAGGAACGCAACATTATATCATAAATATTCAACACTTCTATGCCTTCAGTACTCATTTGTCTGCTGGCAATTAGTGCTGCTTCTACGAGAGTGCTGCTTGGCCCCATGAAAAAGATGATGGATTCCTAGGTAAAGCTTAGGTCCGGTAGGGTTCAAAGGGCTGATTAAGGCGCCGAAGGGCTTGAAGAAGTAAGAAGATCCGCTCTTTAATTAGCTAAATGGTAAAAAAAAAACATGGCGTCGTGGCACTTTCAACACGCGCGTTGCCACCACCGCCGCCGTGTATCTCTGCAACGGAGGCAAACTTTGGACCATCTTGAGGGATTTTCCAGTTTCATTGCTCATTGTCTTGGAGCTTGTGT
The DNA here is from genome assembly GCA_001587735.2 of Parhyale hawaiensis. NCBI lineage: Eukaryota > Metazoa > Arthropoda > Malacostraca > Amphipoda > Hyalidae > Parhyale > Parhyale hawaiensis. The sequence continues at coordinate 818,332 of LQNS02278098.1, read as the reverse complement.
CGGTGGCTTCAGTGCGCACCGCTGCAGGAGACGACCGTCTACACTACAGGGCTGTAGCTCGTCTTTCTTTTTCTCTAGAGTTTTGTAGTACTTCTGATAAAATGGAAAAGCTTTGTACATCAAAGCATTAGTTCTAGCATATGTGTATTACAGTATCCAGCCGTGAAAAATGAAGCTGAAAAATCTGCTGTGATTCTTCAGTGACTATACTATTGGACTTTGGATTATGAAGAAAGCCATGCGGCTGCTGTATGACAAAAAAGAGATGAGGACGCTTAATTTCAGTCGCATGACCTAGTTTTCAAATTAGTAATGTAAGAAGTGCATTTAATTTTGTAGAATCTTTAAGATTGCCATCATATGCAACCTGGTCTAATTTTCGCCTCGCGGTATTCAACGGCTTGGTACTGGCTAGCCACAATCTCCAACCTCCAGTAGCCTAATCATCGCTTGCATATTTCCTTCGAGCGCTACAGAAAATAAACAGTTACATTCACAATGATCTTTATTATATTTGTTTATGTACAGCTACATATTTATTTATATATTTAGAAAAATAAAGACACATCGGGAATCACTATACATTAGTGACTGCATTACCTATAATCTATTGTGGCCTATACTGGGTTTGGTCTTATACTCGTATGATATTCCCTGTATTTTTGAATTTCTTATTTTTTGGCAATTTTGAAATCATTTTCCCCAACAAAAGGCTGAGGCTCCTGCCTCAGCTACCTCTACTGTTCTTCCTCGCAGTAGCTGTGCTGTGGCTTTTAAATGATATCGTAAGGACGCGACGTGTCAGAAATACGCAACTGCGGACCAAATTAGCTTCCTGCAGAACGCCCATCATCCCTCACTGTGTCCGCAACAATCCGTGGAATCCTTCACCTGTAGATTATCCTTATATAATAAAACGCGTCGTCCTTTTATTTATTTGTTATTTCATGCACGCTCTTGAGGAAATAGGTGAAAAACAGGCCAGGTTACAGATTTTGTAATATCATAGAAATCGATGACCATGCAGGTTGTAGAAGTTGGCGAAGGCTGATCCTTATCCCTTTATCTGAAGACACTTTTTACTTGGAACATTTTTTGAAATCGGAACAATATTGTATGCAGCATTTGGAATCCGATTTTATTACTTTTTTCTCTCAGGTTATGACGTATAAATTTGGCAGATAGTCAACGAAGCGCTCATGGAGGTGATAATATTTCAAGGGCAGAAGACAATTATTTCTTCTAGCTTACTGTCTTTTTTCATATGCCAAAGTTTCAGCACTTCCAATGAAGCAGATATTTGAGTTGGAAAGACGGTATAAACTGTATCATTGCTACGGAGCGCTCACATTGTATATAAACTGACCTGACTGGAGTTGCATTCAAGTTTATTGGAGTATTTTAATCAAGATTTTACTTCTGCTTATCGATATATGTAAAAGACCTAAGGATGAGAGCGCGACAAAGGATCAATGAAGAAAATGAAGAAGTAAATCGGGGAAGATTCCGCACCGGGCTATAAGAATTAGGCAAACATATCGATTATTGCGTGAATTTTTTCACGCATGGGTCCACTAGTTAGTATTATAATTACTGACCAGCCCGGCTGTTAAAAAGGAAGGCACCGAAATTGTATTGACGACTTTTTGCGGTTTGCTTGCTGGACCCGTGGATCACGCACCTATTGACACGGTAATACTGTACGGTCTGTCTATGGTTAATTCTCGATCTGAGATATTTATATGACTCTCCGTTCTGGATAGTTACTGAGCTTCCTTCCACCTTTTGATTAGCTACGTTCTATCTTAGGAGTGCTGGGGCCGGTATTATAGATGCGTCATTTACCTTGTCAGAAAGGGTGATACACACCGCATTTAGGTACCTACGTGCTTACTGTTCAGGTACGCATTAGCATTTTACTATACAGTAGCGGTAACCAGTAAAAATTTGATAGAAAAATGTTAACTTTTCATTGATGCTCCAACCCATATAACTGCAAAGTCAGAATATTGATTGTTCAAATCAAACAACAAGCCTGAATTTTGAACTGTGAAGAGTAGCAGCTTAGAACCGACAGCTGTTGTTACTATAATTGTTTACTTTTCTTTACCTAACACGGAGAGCGTGACGTGCACCCGGACATATGGATGGAACCATATAAGCAGAATATATTACAGACTAGAGTGACCGTGACCCACTGGGGTCAAAATCATCATTTTCCTCGCTTTCGCAAAAAAAAATAAACAGGTGTTAGCCTATATTCAGCTGGTCATAGATCACACGCTATTTGGCCGTCCACTCGTACCCTTATGGGTTACCATCACTCATTTCTTTGCTTCTCAATGGAAAATTCAACACTCTGCCTGTAAGAAAGGGGGGGGGGAATATATATATTTTACGTAATCCAGTTTTATTTCCCTTATTACCCTTGTAGAAGAGCTTAAGTTGATCTTTGGTATCACGGATACAGCCGAATTAAATCTTCAGCGCTCGAATTTCTTCCTATCTTAAGGTGAAGAATCTGAGTACAAAAAAGCAAACGAATCTACATTATAATAAAGACCGATGTGTATTTATTTGATGGTTTATTCATTTATCTCTTTTCTGTCACGCTTTGAGAAAACAGGCGAAAATTAGCCCAGGTTGGAAGCTGTGGTCATCTCGTCAAGCTTCGTTGAAAACTGATAGGTAGAAAATAGGCCAGGTTGCAGATGATGACAAATGTATAACTGAATGCAGTTCTTTCTCTGCCAACGTTGAAGCCCACTTAATGCAATGGCATACAGCTTCTTTAAGATCTCTCTTGCATCGTGATTTGTATGATCCCTATTCTGAGGTTTCCTTCATCAAAACTTCAGCTGCCCTGAGTTTACGCTGATCCTCTTATTGATTGCATAATCATCGAAGCAAATGGTAAGATAGGCTTCAGTGGTCAGTAAGCGAGTCAAGAACACAAGGATTTCTTGGCAGCAAATAATTTTCTCCTATTTGGGTTCTTCTGTCAACAGAACAATATTTCACTTGAGGATAAACTCCTGACTTACTGTGAAATCATTTCCTTAATTGCAGATAAGCTATTATCTACATATATACTTCCTCGTGTCACTGTCAAGAATGTTCGAAATATATTTGTTGCTTCTCTCCCAGTTTGTTTTTCTTTCGTGTACACAGTAATTTTATTTTTAATTTCCGAGAACTAGGACGGGAGCATTTCCTGTTTTACTATTGTCATTTCCATACGGCAGATTTCATTTTATTTTCGAAAATATTCGAGTAAAAATTCCGTTTCCTCAATTAGAGGTATGTACTCGAACAGGGAAGTTTACTCAATATCTGCATAAAATAAAAATATCTCTCCTGTTACCTGCGTATCAATATATTCTTGCCGCGTAAAGTTCCCTTCATTTTTAAATAAGATAGAAAACATATTCCTTTTTAAATATTTCGTGTCCAAGACAATTGTCCTCTCATGTCTAAAGGTACCAAGTGCGACAAAATGATCAGACACATTGGACGATTTTATAAAAATGAAATGAAAAGAATAAATAAAAGTGTTTTTATTTTCATAAGCGCGCACTTAATATCGTTTTGTTTCAGGCTGTCCGTATGGATTAGGTGGGCAAGCATCACTCTCTAATAGCCGTAAATACAATTAGTTGCCAAGAAATTAGATTCTGTCCTTTAATAGCTTCCTCATTGAATGAAGGTATTAATTTCTTAGTACTATGAAAGCTTATTACATAATACGAGTGAGGCTTGGCACTAAGTTGTACATGGCGCCTGTTAGCATACAACTTACTGACTTACTTTACAGCAGAACCGATAATATAGCAAAGAGCTCTTCCCGACTGTACGAAAGACTTGCCTATGTTACTTATACACTTACTATAAAAAAATATTTTCCGTTAGATCCATATGCAATTAAAGAGCAGCAGAGTTCTTGTGGACAGTTTACATCAACGCATGCGTCATTGTGTTTACAATTTCGGTTGATATTTTAACTTGAAATAAAACAAAAAGAGAAAAAATAACGTTGAATGCACTATGCACTTAATAGATTAGATAGGCGGCAGTAGACGGACCTACAGACCCGCCCATTCCCACAGACACGCCCCAGCCCTCTATAAGCTATTGCCATTATGTTAGCTTGATATAGATGACAGAGTAAAGAAGAAGAAGAAAAAAGGAATTTCTTAGCCACGAGCCGATCATCAGCACGCAAGTGCAATTCATATCCCCCAGATCTGCGGAGCTCAAGAGTTCGTTACTCCTGGTGGAGGACGTGTTCTTAGTTGCGGAGGATGTCTTTCCCATTGTTTGTCAAGCCGATTTTTAAACGCGTTTACCGTCTCCGCACCGGCAACGATGGATGCGTGTTTATTCCAAATGTTCACTATGAAATACGTAAGGAACTGCTGGCTTGAGGTTGTTCTTCGGGCTTTATGCTTGAGGTTTTTTGCCGTTGTTTTGTAGGCGATCATTATGGTCTCGTTCAAAGAGTCCCGCTGTAGGTACGTCGTTGAAGCCAGTCAAGTACTTGAATGTTTCTATTAGTTACCCCCTTAGTCGTCTTTGCTTGAGAGAGATCAGACACAGTTCTTGTAGGTGACATTCGTATGGCTTGTTTCGCAGCTGAGGTATCAATTTTGTAACTCTGCGGAGGATTTTTTCCATGGTATAGATATCTTTGCACAGATGCGGCGGCCAGAATTGAACAGCAAATTATAAGTGTGGGCGTACTAGCACCTTGTACAAGGGAATGATGATGTCCTTGGATTTGTACTAAAATTCCTGGTGATGAATCCCAGTACTCTGCTAGCCATTTTCACACTATTATTAACTTGCTGCGTATATTTTAATTTGTTTGTGATATTTATTCCTAAGTCACGTTGTTGTGTGACAGCTGCCAATTTTGTTTCGATTATTTTCAATTGGTCTGAGGGGTTCTCCAGCCCTACGTGCATTACTAAACATTTGTGGACGTTAAAGTTCATCTGCCACGTTGTGCTCCATTCCATGAGGTGGTCCAGGTCTTGCTGGAGCTCAGCTCTTTTCCTGGCAGGATGGCATAGTTTAGTATCATCCGCTAATTTACTGATTTTACTACAGATATATGATTGAGACCATTAATGTAAATTATGAACAGAGGTGGGCCAAGCACGCTACCTTGTGGAACCCCAGATGATACCTGCCTCCAGTCACATGTCTCACCTTCAGGCTTCACTCGCTGTTGCCGATCCGTAAGCTATGCTCAGAGCCAGCGTAAATAGTCTCCCTGACTGCCTTGGGCTTCCAATTTTTCCATTAACCGTTGGTCAGAGACTTTGCCAGAAGCCTTTTGGGAGTCCAAATACACGAGGTCCACACCCTTTTCCTCATCTATCCATATACAATACGCCTTTCACTGTTATTAAGCCTTCTAAGCCTAGGTGTCAAATTATTTGCTTCACCCCTTAGAAGAACACATCTCCCTTTTTCTTAGTATTGGCTATATTCGTGTACTCGGTAATGTCTCTTTATTTTTCGAGATAATTAAAAAGCTCGTTTTCTTCAACGGTGGATAAAAAAAAGTGCGAAAATTTTCCTTGGCGTAAATTTTTTCAGGCAGAGGCCTCGACTTATCTTTAATGAATGCGTAATTTAACCGTTTCCCAATGAACGGGATAGTACTGTAGTTATAACAGTCGGTAACTTGACTTTCTTCATGCAAGGTTTCTGGGAAGTAGCCCTCCAATTCCCTGTTTCCCGCTGTTTCCTTACCTCCGGGAGTTTTCCTCCCATTTTCAGGTAAATTCACCCAAAAACTCTTTTTTCCCAGTTTTAGATATTTTCCCGCACGCGGCAATTTTCTTTTTAATTTGGAGAAAATAAGAAAACGTTCCTCTGCCCAATTCCTCCCCAAACTCGCCAAATAAAAGAGAAAGAAGCTAGCCCGAGAGTTTCTGAAGGGCCGACTTAAAAAAAAAAATAAAACTTTCGCGGGGAACAAAGTAAGATGGAGCGGTGGGGGCTGTGGGGAGTGGAGGGGGCTTGCCCCGGGGGAGGTAGGAAAGGGAAGCAGTGCGGGGGCTGGGGGGACGGGGAGGTGTTCATCGATCGCAGGGAGCCAAGTCTTGCAAGATGCCAGATTGTGGGGAGTGTTGGGAGTGTGAGTGGGGAGTGTTGGGAGTGTGAGTGGGGAGTGTTGGGAGTGTGAGTGGGGAGTGTTGGGAGTGTGAGTGGGGAGTGTTGGGAGTGTGAGTGGGGAGTGTTGGGATTGTGAGTGGAGAATGTTGGGAGTGTGAGTGGGGAGTGTTGGGAGTGTGAGTGGGGAGTGTTGGGAGTGTGAGTGGGGAGTGTTGGGAGTGTGAGTGGGGAGTGTTGGGAGTGTGACTGGGGAGTGTTTGGAGTGTGAGTAGCGAGTTTTGGTGGTGTGAGCGGGAGTGTTGGGAGTGTGAGTGGGAGTGTTGGGAGTGTGAGTGGGGAGAGTTAGGAGTGTGAGTAGGGAGTTTTGGTGGTGTGAGTGGGGAGTGTTGAGAGTGTGAGTGGGGAGAGTTGGGAGTGTGAGTGGGGAGTGTTGGGAGTGTGAGTGGGGAGTGTTGGGAGTGTGAGTGGGGAAAGTTGGGAGTGTGAGTGGGAAGTGTTGGGAGTGTGAGTGGGGAGTTTTGGGAGTGTGAGTAGGGAGTGTTGGGAGTGTGAGTTGGGAGTGTTTTGAGTGTGAGTGGGGAGTGCTTTGAGTGTGAGTGAGGAGTGTTGGAAGTGTAGTGGGGGGTGTTGGGAGTGTGAGTGGGGAGTGTTGGGAGTGTGAGTGGGGAGTGTTTTGAGTGTGAGTGGGGAGTGTTGGGAGTGTGAGTGGGGAGTGTTGGGAGTGTGAGTGGGGAGTGTTTTGAGTGTGAGTGGGGAGTGTTTTGAGTGTGAGTGGGGAGTGTTGGGAGTGTGAGTGGGGAGTGTTGGGAGTATGAGTAGGGAGTGTTGGGAGTGTGAGTTGAGAATGTTTGGAGTATGAGGGGTTAGTATTGGGAGTGTGAATGGGAAGTGTGGGAGTGTGAGTGGCGAGTGTTGGGAAGGTGAGTAGGGAGTGTTGGGAGTGTGAGTGGGGAGTGTTGGGAGTGTGAGTAAGGAGTGTTGGGAGTGTGAGTGGGGAGTGTTGGGAGCGCGAGTGGGGAGTGTTGAGAGTGCGAGTGGGGAAAGTTGGGAGTATGAGTGGGAAGTGTTGGGAGTGTGAGTGGGGATACTGGGAGTGTAGGTGGGAAGGTTTGGCGTGTGAGTGGGGAGTGTTGGGAGTGTGATTGGGGAGTATTGGGAATGTGAGTGGGGTATGTTGGGAGTATATGTCTGGGAGTGTTGGGAATAAGGGTGGGGATTATTGAGAGTGTGTATGGGGGTGTTGGGAGTGTGAGCGGGGAGTGTTGGAAGTGGAAGCAAGAGTTGGAAGCGTTGGGACTCTAAATAGGGACGGGAGAATGAGTAAGAAGGAAATGTGAGTGCTACACCATACCACATGTGGAAGGTTAGCGCGGTCCCTATTTTTCATGTCTCCCCCAAATGCGACAATATGGCGTTCCCACACTCCCACAAGTGGGAGCAGGGGGAGCGTCGCAAGCACTCTCGGCCAAACACAAAATAATGCGGAGGCTAATTGAGGAAAAACGCATCAATCGACCCGGGCGGGTGAGGGANTGGGGAGTGTTGGGAGTGTGAGTGGGGAGTGTTGGGAGTGTGCGTGGGGAGTGTTGGGAGTGTGAGTGGGGAGTGTTGGAAGTGTGAGTGGGGAGTGTTGGGAGTGTGAGTGGGGAGTTTTGGTGGTGTGAGTGGAGAGCGTTGGGAGTGTGAGTGGGGAGTGTTGGGAGTGGGAGTGGGGAGTGTTGGGAGTGGGAGTGGGGAGTGTTGGGAGCGTGAGTGAGGAGTGTTGGGAGTGTGAGTGGGGAGTGTTGGGAGTGTGAGTGGGGAGAGTTGGGAGTGTGAGTAGGGAGTTTTGGTGGTGTGAGTGGGGAGTGTTGGGAGTGGGAGTGGGGAGAGTTAGTAGTGTGAGTGGGGAGTGTTGAGAGTGTGAGTGGGGAAAGTTGGGAGTGTGAGTGTGGGATGTGTTGGGAGTGTGAGTGGGGAGTGTTTTGAGTGTGAGTGGGGAGTGTTGGGAGTGTGAGTGGGGAGTGTTTGGAGTGAGTGGGGAGTGTTGGGAGTGTGAGTGAGGAGTGTTGGAAGTGTAAGTGGGGAGTGTTGGGAGTGTGAGTAGGGTGTGTTGGGAGTGTGATTGGGAGGTGTTGAGAGTGTGAGAGGGAAGTGTTGGGAGCGTGAGTGGGGGTGTTGGGAGTGTGAGTAGGGAGTGTTGGGAGTATGTATGAGTGGGGAGTGTTGGAGTGAATGGGAAGTGTTGGGAGTGTGATTAGGGAGTGTTGGAATGAATGGGTAACATTGGGAGTGTAAATAGGGAGTATTGGGAGTATGAGTAGGGAGTGTTAAGAGTGTGAGTTGGGAATGTTTGGAGTATGCGGGGTTAGTATTGGGAGTGTGAATGGGGAGTGTGAGTAGGGAGTGTTGGGAGGGTGAATGGGAAGTGTTGGGAGTGTGAGTAGGAGTGTTGGAAGTATGAATGGGAAGTGTTGGGAGTGTGAGTAGGGAGTGTTGGAAGTATGAATGGGAAGTGTTGGGAGTGTGAGTGGGGATATTGGTAGTGTGAGTGGGAAGATTGGGAGTGTGAGTGGGGAGCGTTGGGAATGTGAGTTGGGAGTGTTGGGAGTGTGAGTGGGGAGTGTTGGGAGTGTGAGTAGCTAGTGTTGGGAGTGTGAGTGGGGAGTGTTGGGAGTGTGAGTGGGGAGTGTTGGGAGTGTGAGTGGGGAGTGTTGGGAGGGCGAGTGGGGATAGTTGTGAGTATGAGTGGGGAGTGATGGGAATGTGAGTGGGAAAAGTTGGGAGTGTGAGTAGGGAGTGTCATGAATGTGAGTGGGGAATGTTGGTAGTATGAGGGGCTAGTGTAGGGAGTGTGAATGGGGAGTGTTGGGAGTGTGAGTAAGGAGTGTCGGAAGTATGAATGGGAAGTGTTGGGAGTGTGAGTGGGGATACTGGGAGTGTAGGTGGGAAGGTTGGGAGTGTGAGTGGAGAGTGTTGGGAGTGTGAGAGGGGAGTGTTGGGAACATAAACAGGGAGTGTTTGGAGTATGGGATTGGAGTATTAGGAGTTTGAGTGGGGACTGTTGGTAGTGTGAGTGCAGAGAATTGGAAGTTTGAGCGGCGAGTATTGGGAATATGGGTGGGGCGTGTTGAGAGTGTGAGTGAAAGTGTTGGGAGTGTGAGTAGAGAGTGTTGGGCGTGTGATTATAGAGTATTGGGAATGTGAGTGGGGCCTGTTGGGAGTGGAAGTAAGAGTTGGAGGCGTTGGGACTGTAAATAGGGACGGGAGAATGAGTAAGAAGGAAGTGTGAGTGCTACACCACACCACATGTGGAAGGTTAGCGCGATCCCTATTTTTCATGTCTCCCCCAAACGCGACAATATAGCGTTCCCACACTCCCACAAGTGGGAGCAGGGGGAGCGTCGCAAGCACTCTCGGCCAAACACAAAATAATGCGGAGGCTAATTGAGGAAAAACGCATCAATCGACCCGGGCGGGTGAGGGAAG
>LQNS02278098.1:775703-793988 GCA_001587735.2 Parhyale hawaiensis | reverse complement strand
AACCTACCCGACATTAAACCCGAATATAGTCCAACTTACCCGAAATTACGGCCTAATACCTACAACATCCACCAAACGCGCAGCGCGATCGATCGATCGCGCAAATCCACCAAACGCGCGCATTATATATATATATATATATATGCAGTATATGTATATATATACTGTGCATACGATAAAATACATATCTAGGTAAATATTCTGCATCTTCGATACAGAATTTGTCAAAAGTTGTTAACAAGCTCGAAAAATTGACAGTAACTGCCTCAACTCCGGAGCACGGATAGGAACATGGTAATGTTTCGCAAAAGTGGCGTAATTCTTAGTTATCCTCGCCTCTTGTTATGCTTTAAATAGGATATGGAACTGACAGGTGCAGTGCATTCTGTACATGCACGAAGTCCAATTGCTGTGCAGTACTTTTTGGACGGATGGGTAGACTCGCAGGTATGTTCATTATGACGGGTGCATGAAATATCAAACCGTATATGCAGCACTTGCGGACTTCACAATTTAAGTAAAAATTATTTTTTTTTGTCACGTCTATAATAGAATAAATTTAAGTTGTTAACTTGTTATTAAAAAATAAGTCTATGGAAAAATTGTAAGAAAATTACTAGGCATGTGTGATACAAGGTGTGTGCTAGACTTCTCCCGAAAACACACAGTCCGCAGCTCAGCAGAACTCCCACAAGAGCCCGGCCATAAGGAACTAGACACTGAACGGGCAATGCCCGTTCCACCCTATTGCCCGTTCCTCCCTATATCCCACGGGCTGACGACTAAGTACTGGCAAGACGACTAAGTACGGGCAAGACGACTAAGTACGGGCAAGACGACTGTACGGGTAGACGACTAAGTACGGGCAAGACGACTAAGTACTGGCAGACGACTAAGTACGGGCAGACGACTAAGTACTGGCAAGACGACTAAGTACGGGCAGACGACTAAGTACTGGCAAGACGACTAAGTACGGGCAGACGACTAAGTACGGGCAAGACGACTAAGTACGGGCAGACGATTAAGTACGGACAAGACGACTAAGTACGGGCAGACGACTAAGTACGGGCAAGACGACTAAGTACGGGCAGACGACTAAGTACGGGCAGACGACTAAGTACGGGCAAGACGACTAAGTACGGGCAAGACGACTAAGTACGGGTAAGACGACTAAGTACGGGCAGACGACTAAGTACGGGCAGACGACTAAGTAAGTACGGGCAAAGCTTCCTAAAGCACCTACACTCCTACAGGCTTCGGTTTGTACGTCACCAGGATGGTCCGATCGGTACCGTCCCTGGACAAATCATTAGACGCAGCCTCATACTTTTGGTACTTACGCTGCATATTTTTTACTTATCTGGATAGAAAAGTCAAACTATCGTAATTTGTAACCTTTATGTACTTAAAATAACGTTTTCTATCTAGATATGTCCGAGATATGCAAAGCAGGTACCAAAAATACGAGGCTGCATTTAACATTTCATCCAGGGACTGTACCGATCGCACCATCCTGGTGACGTACAGACCCACAGACCCAGGCCTGTACTTTAGGAGGCCTTGGTGCAGCTCAACACCGTCGCCTGCGCCATAGGCAGCACCGCCTTCGGTCTATACAGGGGCTGCGCATAAATCCGGTATGAAATAAGTGCAGTGTGACGTATACTAGGACTTTTTTTTACCAAACAAAGAGATTTGGTTACTGACAATGCGGAGAAATGAAAAGCGACAACGGGGAAGATCGGCTGCAAAGCAACGGAATTATTGGGAGAGGGCTAGAATGAATAGGAAGACATCCAATCAGAAATTTATAGACATTTATCCGATGTTATCCGATACCGCTCACCATTTACTCGTAGGCAGCCGATAAATGCCTATAAATTTCTGACCGGGATATAGGGTGGAAACAAGAGAAGAGTAAGGCAAAAAGTGGGAGAACTAGAAGAGATATGGTGGAAGCATTGCGGTAAACAAACAAGAGAGGGAAAGAAACAGGGCAAGTAAGAAGAAATTGACAAGAATTGGTAGAAAAGAGAGGGTGGAAGCGGGCTGGAAAGAAAAAAAGGAAAACTATACAGATGAGAAAAATGCGCTAACAGTAGTGGAACATTGCGTTCTGGAGGGACGAAATCTGTGCAGTACAAACATTAGGAAGAAAAGTGAAGAAGAGAGAACGGGACTGGAGCAGTCAAAGTAAGAGAAAACAAACAGAGAGATACGAGAGCTTGGAAGGAGAGAGAGAGAGCGAGTAGGTATCGCTGAGAAAGGTCAGACCAGATGCAATGTGAGAAGTAGCATGGGCAGTAAAGGTTGTACCGAGATCAGAGGTAGGAAGAAAAGAAGAGACCGAGAGAGCGAGAATGAGCATCGGAAGGAAAAAAGGCAGGTAGAGGGAGAAGAGAATGAGAGGGGGACAAGAAGCAGAAAGAGGGTGAAGACACAGTGAGAGAGAGAAGAGGCAGGGAGAGGGAGAAGAGGCAGGGAGAGGGAGAAGAGGCAGGGAGTAGAGGAGAGGAGGCAGGGAGTGGGAGATGAGGCAGGGAGAGGGAGAAGAGGCAGGGAGAGGAGGAAGAGGCAGGGAGTGGGAGAAGAGGCAGGGAGTGGGAGATGAGGCAGGGAGAGGGAGAAGAAGCGGGGAGAGGGAAAAGAGGCTACTGTCCCTATAAGTCCAAAATAAAGAAATTCTTCCCCCAGCAGCCCGACATAGCGGGATTACCGCGGCCTCCGGAAACAAGAACTGCGCCTTCCAACAAACAAAAGACAATCGCCCCAGAGAAGTCGTAGCTTTTCTCCGAGAATAGAGAAAAACATTAAAAAAGATCAATGTTGACCGTTCCAAAGAAAATTGCCGCAGGAAATTAATTCCAGACTTGAGCGATATTGGGCCGATATTGTAGATATAGGTGCAGAATAGTGCGGGAGGAAGAGGTAGGACAATAAATATTTCCTCAAAACTGAATATTTTGTACTGGCTGCTTGATACTAATATTCGTGAAGCACACCAAGGCCTATGGTTGTCGTTCTGCTGTAGAGGTTGGAGTGCACTCGCCTACTTGATCTTCCATAACAAATATGCGAAAGGATGATAAGCCAACTCAAAAATGTGGACTCAATCTATTTAGATTTTGCAAAGGTATTCGATAAATTTGACTACGGGATACTTATACTGAAACTCTCGAATATGGGTATCGTTGGAAAATGTCTTTGGTGGATTGAAGAATTCCTGACAAACCGAACCCAAAGTGTAATTATAGGTAATAAAGTGCCCAAACGACAGTCGGTACTCAGTGGAGTTCCACAAGGGACTGTGCTTGGTCCAATACTGTGCCTTACCGTGGTTAATGACTTGGGGCACCAATGCAAGTTTACCGTTTCCTACTAGTTTGCGGACGACTCACGGATTTCAGCAGCGGCGCAGTCAATGGCAGATGTACGGACTGTGCAGTTAGATATCACCAGCATTTTTGCTGGACATCGGATGACATCACGACCCTCAACGAAACAAAATTCCAACTGTTATGGTACGGGGAAAAAAACTCTTCCCTTATGGAATCGACGTCTGACACGACGAGTGATATGAGTGAAATCGAAAGTAAGAAAACTTACGAGACGTTGGAGTGAGAATGCAGGATAATGCCACCTTTGAGGATCACGTGACTAGAGTTGCTACGATCGACAAGAAATGTAGCGGATGGGTGCTTGGAACTTGTTCTTCACGAGAAACAGACACTTTGCTCACCTTATTTAAAGAACTGGTAATGTCGAGGATAGAATACTGTTCACCTCTTTGGGTACCGAGCAAACAGAAATGCCTATAGCGCCTAGAAGCTATCCAGAGATCATGTATACTAAAATTCTAGGCATGCAATACAGACGTGCCCACCTTCAAATGGGCTTAATTCAACGGAGATTCGAGCGGTTCATGATTATGTATGTTTAGAAAGTTTAGAAGGAATTACTATTATTATCAATGAGCGGATCCTTGCCAGATACTCAGACCGTATTGGTCGGACTTGTGAAATGCGATTTCCGATCAGAATTAGTGGCGATGCAATAGCCCCGAAGTATTCTAATTGTTTCGCGGTCTGGGGGGGGGGGCGAGATTGTTCAACTGACCGTCAGGCGACATTTGAAACGCTAACGGTGTTGAAGCTGTGAGGTTGAAAAACATGGACACACACTGACTGAAAGTGCCAGATAAACCAGCTGAAAGCGCCTGCGTGCAATGTGGGGATAACTCGCTACTAGCCCTGCCGCAGGTCACGGAATGCAGCATCACCATGGCTCAAGATGGGCGGCGTGAGTAACACCACTTGGACCTCGTCCAAACTATCATCAACCTAGATAAAGTACGCGCCACCAATTCCCTTTGGTAAGGCAGAACAATGAGTTCTCTTGATCAAGTAGACCGTGCTGCTAAAGTGATATGAACTTTCAACTGTCGTCAAGACTGAGCAGTGCTTGCGCCGTATCCAATAAGGGTTAGACTGCTACAACTGTAAGTTCGGTCAACATCGATGATTCGAAAAATAGTCTGTGAGGGCTGGGGCTAGGGATTCCCCTCCTTTCCAGGAATGGACTGTTGGTCCTTCTGTTGCCAACTACCCAATAGTTATTATGGTGTTTGATCCATCATAGCCTCGCAGAGGTACGATATCACATTATTCGTTGGCGTATTAAATTTACTTTTGAATATAATGCTTTGGTAACAAGGAGCAGGTGAAAAGTGCCAACACCGAGAGTCAATTTGACAATCCCTAGCTCGCACTGCCACTTGACCTCACGCTGCCTGATTGCATGTATATACGCGACACACAAGAATTAATTAACATCAGCTGACTTTTGCAAGTAACAACTAAACCGTTTCGTAACAATGGTGGGGAATTCAATAGTATTATATTAATTGTAAATATAACATATAGAGACGTTTCCTGCCGTGAAGTTTGTTATATATGAAAGAAATATGACAGCAGTTACTAGAGGAACTTTGAAGTTTATTGACCTAGGCTGAGATCCACATTATGGCTGAGTTTATTCATGATCAATCTTTTTTATTACAGTCATTATAATTTGAACGCGTGCCTATCCTTGATGCACAGCGGCAGCTTATAAGTATAACATCTCACTATATAATACACATTTTTTTTGGGTTAGTTGATTGATTTGTTACTTGCCTACTTGTTTGTTTGGTCGATTAATTGCTGGCTTGCTTTGTCTCTAGCTCCGTCTAAATATATGAGCATTAAACAGGAGAAATGCATTTGCACAGTGTCATAAAGACTGTTGCTTTGCCTAATTTATAAGCTCGTCACTGCAGACATCTGAACTACAGTACCTCTAAACTCCGTAAGTGGTAGCATCGGTACGGAATTTCACCTCCTTCACCAGCAGAAGGGTCTGTTTACTACATAGTAATTGCAAAGAAATTCTTAGATACTTTTGGTTCGTACAGTCGCTGCCATTGTTCTTTGTACCTTCCAGGAAGAAACTTTGACTTGTTCTGAGCTCGTGATGCATAAACCGAATAGAGTACCAACGAAGAAAATGAGAAAGGTATTCTTCACTTCAAAACCACCGAGAAATCAAAGTTTCGAAAGAGTTATTATTTTCTAAGATCGAGGCCAACAGTATATTTTATATTAGCTATATATTGCAATAAACCTCTCTTTCGATTAATCACAAATGTTAACCATAAGCTTTTGTTACTGGTATGAAACATGATAAGTACTCGTATCAGACTCTAGCGTACCTGCCATCGGTATGAAACATGATAAGTACTCGTATCAGACTCTAGCGTACCTGCCATCGGTATGAAACATGATAAGTACTCGTATCATGCTCTAGCGTACCTGCCATCGGTATGAAACATGATAAGTTCTCGTATCATGCTCTAGCGTACCTGCCATCAAAAATATCGGAGAGAAAATTGTATTGAAAGCTCCTCGTTGCGCATGCCCGTGGTTGTGCATGATTCTGTGCTACGTAGAAGCTGCGTTGTGCATGATTCTGTGCTATGTAGAAGCTGCGTTGTGCATGATTCTGCGGTATGTAGAAGCTGCGTTGTGTATGATTCTGCGGTATATAGAAGCAGTGTAGTGTATGATTCTGCGCTATGTAGATGCTGCAGAGCTCACGCCCGCTTGCTCTTCGATTTGAAGTTTAAGATGAGAAACGCAAGCCGTCGGCCCGTGGCTGGTACAGTGGAGATGCTACACAGTTTTATACACCAGCAATTACTGTATGATCTAGAGAATGGTTAATGACGTCTCAACATATTTAGTACTATCAGAAGCCATCCTGTAGTTCGTCAAAGAGTTACCAAAACCTTGCAATAGAAATGCAGCAGCCCCGCTTTTTGTGGCCACATGCGTGACCAGGATCATCGTAATTACCAAGAAGCACAAAAACGGCCAGTGATTTTGTAAACAAATCCGAGAAACCATTCTTGCTTAAAAAAATGGATATCTATCATATTTATTCGGAAGATGGCGGAGAATAGATAGCTTATGTATGTTAATTTATTTGGAAGTCAATGCATAGGTACAAATGTAGTTTTTCAATTTATTAATATTATTATTTATTTTACGCGGTTTGGACCAAGAGCTGGCATGAAGCTGGAAATTAATATGGCAAAACAGTCACATTAACATTGTTCACTTCAATTTTAACTATAAGAAATGATCACATTTTTAATATTTGCTTGTCCTACGGCCGTAATGACTCTTTGAACTCGCTTCATTTGTTCTGGATTGAAATCATGTTACTATCGTGATCGCGGTGCAATCGCTGTCAGCATCACGTCAATAACTGGTCACAGAAACGAACGAATCATTCTGAATCATCCACAGATTGGCCACAAAAGGACGCCTTAATTTAGTCGGTCACCCTACTTCAACAAGGCCGAACTAACAGTTCGTGTTCTGACAAACAGTACCGTGAAAATAAATAGCAGCTTTCTAATTGGCCAACACCTGTTAATAAATACCCGTGCCTGAGCCGAGTCAAAGATACAATTAGACTGGCTGTATGTTCTGTCTACGCCGAACCAGATGGAAAAATTTTACGCAAACCTCTGATATTATCTAATGTTCTTTCCTACAGACATCGACTGCTTGCCCGAAATTTTCTCAAGGCGAAGCTTCAAGCGCAGCAGCAAATGGACACAAAAATACAAAACAAGAAGAATTATAATTTTGGTTTTCAATCCACTGTTTGACACAATATCCATGAAACCGGCTGGGGCACACCAGTTTCTGAGAGGATGTTCGGAAGCAATGAGGAAGAAACAAAAAAAAACTGATCGAATTTCAAAGTAGTAAGTCACTAAGAAAACTGGACCAGCAGGCTGGCCATAGTATAAAGGTGGTAATTTTCACAGGTATGTAGTATTTGCACCGTGTAGATGTTATTAGTATTCTGAAATGTCGCTAGGTAATTGGCATTCCTAACTATAGTTTACTTCAACTGATTGTTATCATATGCAGTGATACGACATTTTACTATGAGTAAATATTACTAATATTTTCAGGTTTTACTTCCGCTTTTTTTGTTTTCATGTCAAAATGGTGTAATTTTGTAAATTTCTCTTTATAAGTCCTAACAAGACCTGTTGAAATTTCATAAAACAATCAACTCCTGCATCACTGGACTGAATTTTCGCCCTGCTCAAGCGCAATCAATTTGCAGTTATCATCTGAAGCGAGTCGAACGCTCGCTCAGTTTCGAAACTCTGAAGACGTCGAAGCTTATTTCGATCACCGCATGCAAATTAATACAGGGTATTGAAAAAGTCCCTAGTGGGAGGTAACAGTCTCAAGAATCGACCACGTTTAGGTTCGCTAAATGTCTACAACCGCGCGGATTGCTATAGCCTCTATGTCCGACCTGCCGCGGTACGAGCGGATATCTCACTTCTTTTTGCTTTCATCGCGGCATGCATACTTCTTACCACTAGTTACTGCAACTATTAGTTTCTTGAAAAGAATAATTTTTCGTTAGTGTCACGAGAATAAGCTTTACTTCTGAGTAAAATGAAGTGTAACGGGACTTTTTACTAAACCTGGTGTGTATGTGTGCATGAAAACATTTACTCACTTATTCATCATTATTCATGTCTCATTTATGACTCAAATTGCATCCGAGAATGAATTAAGTTCGAGTAAAGAATTACGTCACTATCTTCAAATGCTGTCGTTTATGAATTAATAATTATTATCGACTAGAATGATCATAAGGGAAAAATACATTAAAATTTATGCTAGCGACTGCCTAACTTAAACATTGTTAAGTGCGTGCTTTGGATCATCTATGATAACAACTTTGTCACACAGACTTCCACGACGAGAGCGTTATTGCCTTCCTTATTGACATTTAACTGTCGTATCGTCATTTAAATGGACCTTTAAATAGCGCGTGTTTATATGTTTATTTACCAAGCTGCCCCAACATGAGCTGTGCGCGTCAAGCTGCCAGACGTACAAAACTTCCACACCCACCCTCTATTGAGACTATAAAGCAAATTCTTTGATTTTCCCTCATAATTAAGAAAACATTTCGCTTAAAATTTGCAGTTTTGCTGTTCTTTTTGTTTTGTGTGAACAGTAGTCGCTTTGAATGGATTTTCATTTTCTTTATAATAAAGCAGCTTCGTACGACAACATAAGAACGTGCTTGGCACCAGTTTGTTGTTATCATGTCGCGACTGGCAGTGCGAGGCCAACAAGTGAGTGAGATGGTAGTTAAGTGTCCGGCGACGCTCCTGCCCCCTGTCGCGCCAGTTCAAAATCGCTTGCACGTGCCGCGTCGATACAATAAATAAGATTAAAAACTAAATGAATCCACACCCGGCATCCCCTCTCCAAACAGTGTTAATTTCCTGAAAATTATTATTTAATTAGGACACTGCATGGTTAAAAACTGAGTTAATTGTGGCTAATTACGAGGCAGAAATAACGGCCGGCACCTGACTTGTGGAGAATTACGTCGTGCAGTAAATAAATAAATAACGAACGAGAATACAACTCTAGTCACTCAAAAATATTAATTAATAAATATTATCTATCAGTATCATAATAATTCTTATTGTTGAGAACTTCCTCTGATTCAATGAATGGATGAGTTGGTGGCGGCTAGTGCTATATAAAAGAAAGAAGAAAACAGAAGAACTCTACTGAACTAACGAGGAAATTCTCTCTACGGAGTGTTGTACACTGGAGCCATTTTATTGTTCTGCTCTACGTGCGTCAGGTGCGTAATATGATCATTGCGGTGTTTTTACTTCACATTATTGATCGATATGATCGAATCTGATACGCTATAGCTCGTCCACAATTTCATTCGTTCATCCCAAACAGACTACGTTTGCGACGGCCGAATCCAGTTAGCGCCCAACGCCTCAAACTCGGTCCAAAGTGACGTACCGAACGTTCAGGACTGACATTCCGGATGTGTTATAATCGTATTGGATTGTCCCGCAGGATGTGTGCAAATCGAAAACGCCTCTAACATGTTAATTTGCAACGCTTCTTTGACACGCGCTGAGCTGTTTCCATGTGCATCGCGATTATTTACTAGTGGCCAACGTCGTCCTGAAATGTCGGCAAAAATATGTACTTCGATGAAATAGGCCTACTACTTCTGGGGCCCCCAAAATGAGCGACCTCTGCCGACTCTTTTTCAAAACACAATAGGCCCATTTATATGGACTCCGACTCTTGGTTCTAGCCAGTTTCCGACTCCTGGACCCCAAAATGTACAGTTTGCGACTGATTCGGACGTTATTTACGTACTCAAATTTCCCCTCTCCATTTCCCCATAGAGCGGAACAAGAAATTTTTATGTTTTTACATATATATATTTATTTATTTATTTATATATATAGTGTTTATGAGTATTATTACCGTTGTTAGGTATATTATAGCTACTCGTTAATTAACCGCCGTATGTGTGTTCAAACTTGTGATGCCTGAGTCTTAGTGGGTATATGTATATATGTAAATTATTATATAGTATTGGTGATAATGAATATTATCATTATTATGCATTTGTTCATAGTAGGCTAAATATTTTTATGCCTGCCATCATAACTCGTCCGCATTACTGTCATTAAACTAATCATTATATCATTGCACGCTTTCGCAATGTCGTCCCTCATTATCATTTAGATATTCATTAAGGATTGTCATTAGCAGAAATCCGCTTACTTTCACGGATAAATGATGCCATGTTGGTGCAGGCTTTCTTTATCGGCTCTTCGTCACGGGAATTATGATCGTCTAACAACGTTCTCTTGCCCTCACCGGCAGCGCTTCGCGAGAGTTATAATACCATCATACATAGTCCGACTCTAGACTACACTATGCTATGTATGTAGTGTAGTCTGTCGACTATACACAATATATACTGTGTGTCACTCAAGTTCTAGTTTATAATGCATGGATATGCATTTAATAATTTAAGAGAAAAACACCTACAAATAAACCAACGGCATTGTACTGCCACGATATAGGAAAGATGTTACCGCGGATTTCAGAGACGGAAAGGACGCTGTGTTTTACAATGATAACTAGAAATTAAGAATGGTGTTCATTCGGAGAGAGCTTTGGTAGCGAGAGGTCAAATTAATTTGTTTGTGCATTATTCCTGCAGACTTTGCCATTACAGTCGGCATTGCGTGTTACCGACTCGCTTATCGACGTCTGCTGTCGTACATAGCATTTCCGATCATAAAGTTTCGATGTTGTGCTGTTCTGAAGCAGCCCTTTAGTGCTGGTGTTAACAACCGTCAAAAATGACGACAAAATCTCGGCTACTGTCGTTGTTTTGTGGCAGTTGTGGATATTGTGACCATTGCCGCAATGGTAACGAGTATGGCCAAATTGTGGCCACGTGGCCGTCGTGACAATCGTGATAAATTTCATCAGAACCTGGCAAGAAAACCAGAATTATTTTATCTACATTATATTGCCATATAAATATATAATATCAGTTATTCTGTACTGTAGATGAGAAAAATAAGTAGGTGATTATAGATCTTCTTTCATTCGCTTCACTTGCGTGTCCGAGATCGGGTCTATCATGACGTTTCCTGATCCCACCGTACTGATACGAGAGCGAGGATGTATAGGCAACAGCACCGTGTGTGTCCGCAGTGACTATTCAGGGCTTAATCAATGTTGTTTCTTTAGGTGTCTTGATTCACCATCCGCCATGCTCTTATCGCGTTTGGTTGTGCTAAGCTGCCTTGGGTTTCCGTGAGGGCCTCGTTACTAATATAACTTTAGAATTGCCACGACGAAATATCTCGTGTTGTCATACGTCTGGTATCAGCGATCACTGCCGTTTGTATGGCAGTAGATGCATTGTGCCTATGCACTTTAAAGTTTTACCTTATCTGACTTGTACACAAGTTCCCTTAGGACTTGCACTGTTTCCCTCGCCCGCAAGCAAAAGTGCGCCGTAGGGACACCCAATTGCAAAGTCTTTCCCCTTCACTTCATACATTATCATGTATGTAAAATATGTACCGAATTGTGCTATTCTTATGAGGAAAGCATGATAAAGTTATGCAGTGAAGGGTTGTGAATACTCTGCCTCAAGGATTTGTTACGGCGTTTTGGTGATGATTACTATATACATGTATCTACACTTGACGCCACAATTTGGGAGAGGCGGGCGACCTCCCCTACAAAAATATAAATAATCAAAATATGCAAATAATAATTATTGAATTTGATANCAAACTCGGTCCAAAGTGACGTACCGAACGTTCAGGACTGACATTCCGGATGTGTTATAATCGTATTGGATTGTCCCGCAGGATGTGTGCAAATCGAAAACGCCTCTAACATGTTAATTTGCAACGCTTCTTTGACCCGCGCTGAGCTGTCTCCATGTGCATCGCGATTATTTGCTAGTGGCCAACGTCGTCCTGAAATGTCGGCAAAAATATGTACTTCAATGAAATAGGCCTACTTCTGGGGCCCCCAAAATGAGCGACCTCTGCCGACTCTTTTTCAAAGCACAATAGGCCCATTTATATTGACTCCGACTCTTGGTTCTAGCCAGTTTCCGACTCCGACTCCTGGACCCCAAAATGTACAGTTTGCGACTGATTCGGACGTTATTTACGTACTCGAATTTCCCTCTCCTTTTTCCCCATAGAGCGTAATAAAAGATTTTTTGTTTTTACATATATATATTATATATATATATTGTTTATGAGTATTATTACCGTTGTTAGGTATATTATAGCTACTCGTTAATTAACCGCCGTATGTGTGTTCAAAGTTGTGATGCCTGAGTCTTAGTGGGTATATGTATGTATGTAGATTTTTATATAGTATTGGTGATAATGAATATTATCATTACTATGCATTTGTTCATAGTAGGCTAAATATTTTTATGCCTGCCATCATAACTCTCCGCATTACTGTCATTAAACTAATCATTATATCATTGCACGCTTTCGCAATGTCGTCCCTCATTATCATCTAGATATTCATTAAGGATTGTCATTAGCAGAAATCCGCTTACTTTCACGGATAAATGATGCCATGCATGTTGGTGCAGGCTTTCTTTATCGGCTCTTCGTCACGGGAATTATGATCGTCTAACAACGTTCTCTTGCCCTCACCGGCAGTGCATTGCGCGAGTTGTAATACCATAATACATAGTTCGACTCTAGAACCATAATACATAGTTCGACTCTAGAACCATAATACATAGTTCGACTCTAGTACCATAACACATAGTTCGACTCTAGAACCATAATACATAGTTCGACTCTAGAACCATAACACATAGTTCGACTCTATAACCATATTACATAGTCCGACTCTAGTACCATAATATATAGTTCGACTCTTAGACTACACTATACTATGTATATATGTAGTGTAGTCTGTTCGACTATATACAATATATACTATGTATCACTCAAGTTCTAGTTTACAAGGCATCGTATATGCATTTAATAATTTAAGAGAAAAACACCAAAAAATAACCAACAGTATTGTACTGCCACGATATAGGAAAGATGTTGCCGCGTATTTCAGAGAAGGAAAGGATGCTGTGTTTTACACTGGCAACTACAAATTAAGAATGGTGTTCATTCGGAGATAGCTTTGGTAGCGAGAGGTCAAATTGATTTGTTTGTGCCTTATTCGTACAGATTTTGCCATTACAGTGGGCATTTCGCGTTATCGACCCGGGTATGAACGTCTGCTGTCGTACAATAGCATTTCCGATCATAAAGTTTCGATGTTGTGCTCTTCTCAAGCAGCCCTTCAGTGCTGGTGTTAACAGCCGTCAAAAATGACGACAAAAATCTCGGCTGTTATCGTTGTTTTGTGGATATTGTGGCCATTGCGGCAAAGGTAACGAGTTTGGCCAAATTGTGGCCACGTTGCCGTCGTGACAATCGTGGTAAATTTCATCAGAACCTGACAAGAAAACCAAAATTATTTTATCTACACTATATAGCCACATAAAATGTCAGTTATTATGTACTGTAGATGAGAAAAATAAGTAGGTGATCATAGATTATCTTTCATTCGCTTCACTTACGTCTCAGTCTATCATGTTTCCTCATCCCACCGTACTGATACGAGAGCGAGGATGTATAGGCAACAGCACCGTGCGTGTCCGCAGTAACCATTCAGGGCTTAATCAGTGTTGCGCCTTTAGGTGTCTTGATTCACCATCCTCCATTCTCTTATCGCGTTTGGTTGTACTAAGCTGCCTTTTGTTTCCGTGAGGGCCTCTTAGCTAATATAACTTTAGAATTGCCACGACGAAATATCTCGTGTTGTCATACGTCTGGTATCAGCGATCACTGCCGTTTGTATGGCAGTAGATGCATTGTGCCTATGCACTTCAAAGTTTTACCTTATCTGACTTGTGCATAAGTTCCCTTAGGACTAGCACTGTTTGCCTCGCCCGCAAGCAAAAGTGCGCCGTAGGGACTCCCAATTGCGCAAAGTCTTTAACCTTCACTTCATACATTATCATGTATGTAAAATATGTACCGAATTGTGCTATTCTTATGAGAAAAGCATGATAAAGTCATGCAGTGAAGGGTTGTGAATACTCTGCCTCAAGCGTCTGTCGACTCCATCCGTTCAATTTTTTTTTTTTACTCTCAATACATTTGATCAATGACAGTCAGTCTAAATTCAACTCCAAATACAAGGCAAGGTGATGGACAGATAGTACGAAACGTTTGGTTTTATACTCGTATGATTACCTATCTTTTAATAAGTGTCTTCACTGTCAGCTATTTTTGTTTTGCTTTTTATTTTGAGGCTTTGCAGCGGCAGATCTGGAACGATTTTAGGAGGTGATGCCCTTTGCACTGTATAGAATTTCATAAATTGGGCTCAGGTTATTTTGTGTTGAAATCGCGGAGGATGCACGAGTGTAAGAAGTCAATAAAGCTGATCCATATGCCGGGAACAGCTCGCACGTCGCTCGCTCTGCCGTATCTATGCTACAGACTTCATACCTACATCGGGAGGACGTGCGAGCTGCACGTCCTCGCATCCAAGTTGTGTGTGCGACGGTGCAGTGCGGCCTCGGCATCAAACACTGAGCTAGATTTAGTTTATTACGCCGTAGACTATGTAAAAATACATACACCCTCAGTTCTGAAATGGATAGTTGTTCCATAGCCACAAATTTCAATTGCCTCGTTTTGGAGTACCAAGATGAGACAATTGAAACTTGTGGCTATGGAACATCTATTTCAGAACAGAGGGGGTACAATTTTTTTTCTACATTTGCTCGCCCCATATAAAGCGTTCCGGCTTCTTGACACCCCAAGTACTTACCTTCACGAACTGAAGCAGCAAATGCTGCCTTGTCTCACTAGAGTTCTCACGGTAGACCCACAGCCCGCTGCCTCGCACAACTGACATGGCAAGGGTCTGAGAGGCACTAAGTCCCGAGCAGTAATAACTTTCGGAGTTGGGACCCACGTGTAGAACCCATAGCCCTGTGGGGCATCGCTTGAGCCTTGCTACGACGATATGGGGTTTTCATTACCTACAAATGAAGCAGTAGGGTGATCGAACTGTTTTTATTACCGAGGTTTGTTCCTCTCCCGCCATCCGCTGTAGCAGAAGGTGGTGGGAAAATTGCAGCGGCCGTGGGAAAATTGCAGCGGCCGTGGGAAAATTGCGTAGACCGTGGGAACTTTTTTCTGTAGTTGTACGGGGAAGTAGGAAACCTGCAGCAGCAATAGGAAACTTGCAGCAGCGATGAAAAAATTGCAGCGAGCGTGAAAATTTTCTCCCAGCAGCTGTATAAGGAAAATTGCAAGAGTGGTGGAAAAATTGCAGCGGCATTAGGAAACATGCAGCAGCAAGAGGGGACTTTGAACAGCGATAGGAAAATTGCAGCAGCAATGGAAAATTTTGCAACAGCAGCAGCAGTTGGAATATCGCGGCGGCCGTGGGAAAACTGCACCAGTGGCAGTCGCAGCAGCGACTTGGAAATTCTAGTTGCTGTAGAAAGATTGCAGTAGCAACAGGAAAATTGCAGCAGCGGTGGGAAATTGCAGCAGTGATGGGAGAAAATGGCAGCGGTAGTAGGACTTGCAGCGGCTGCGGGAAAATTGCAGCAATGATGGAAAATTGGACAAAAAAAGCCGAAAAATGGCGTCAGCGGTGGAAATTGCAGCCGCAGTAGGAACTCTCAGCGGCTGTGGTAATAACAATGGCATTACCGATGGAAAAATTGCAGCAGCGGCAGGAAAATTTGAACGGCGGTGGGAAAATTGCCCACGCCCCCTCCCTCCTGTCACGTCCCTCAGCCCCTCACTTCTACCATTAATCTCCCTCGAGCTGCCCTCCCTCCCTCCACCTCTCTTCTTTTCCCTTCCCCTCTTCACATCTGCTCGCGTCAATCTTTTTCCTTCACACGCCCGGCAACTCCCGTCCCTCCGTACCCCTTCCCGCCCTTCGCTCCCCATCCCGCCCTTCGCTCCCCTTACGAGCTCGTCAGATCTTTTTTTTTTCGCTTCCCTCTCTATATTCTTCTTTCATTTTTCCATACTTCATGCCCTTCCAGGTACCCTCCACACGCTCCTTTACCCGCCTGACTACCTCCTGTTCCGTTCCTTCACTCCTTCCACACTCCATTCCATTCAACACGCCCTCCCCAAGCAGACCCTTTGTTTCCAGCCTCAAATTTTACTACGTTCTCCATTGTCTTTTGATATCCTCCGTCATTCCTTATTAAAGTGCTCACGTTACTTACGTTATCTTTATTTCCTTGCTGTTTCAGTGGCCTTTCATTCTTTTCTAACCACACGACCGATACCCTCACCCCCCCCCCTCTCCGGCGTCTTATCTCAAGAGCTTCCTTATCAGGAGGTCGGGAGGCTTTTATCCCTATCAGTTCATATCACAGTATAGCTGCATAACCATGATTATTTATTCACTTTCGGTAATTCTGCTAACGTGGTGTAGACCACGCAATGCCTTACTGCCCGAATGCAAGCTTAGTGAGGCGGATGGCAAATTGATATTCGACAAAACCTTATCCGTTTCATAGAGCGACCTCAAACAAAAAGTAAACTATTCTGGGTGATGCAGAAAATATGTTTATCAGCAAAAACCACAACACAAATTCTAGATATCAACTGCGGGCGATAATAATTGAATCTTGGGCCACCCAAATGACCGGAAAAAGGTCAGTGGCTAAAATAAATTTCACAATTTCCCATTGGCAGGACTCATGTATGCGTGCTTCTCTCCTATAGGCCTAGATGCCTTTCTTGCGTCTCCAAGAATACATAGTTTAGTTTTCATTTCAGGCCGCTATGTTGACTGGTAAAGATATTATTGAGGTGTTAGCAATTTGCTATCAGCTTCAATTGCGAGGAGTGGACATGCAGTCAACTATCGTGTGGGTTATGAATATAATTTTATTAAGGTATTTCATTTTTTATAATCATAATACATCTCCATTGCATTTAAAATTGTGATATGCTGTAACTGTTTTTTACACACTAACCTCTAGTGTCGAGCCAATCCATTTTTTTATTGTAATTCTGCTTTAGTAAATTCCATCAGTAAACTCCTTGTAAAAGTAAGAAGCCTCCGTCAATCTTGCAATGTAAAAGTCACAAGTCCCCACAAATCCCACGTGACAGTCAGAATCCTCCACTACTCTCCTGTAAGAATCAGAAGTCTCCACCCCCCTCCCCCTGTGAAAGTTAGAAGCCTCCACGACTCTTCTGTAAGAATCAGAAGTCTCCACCCCTTCCCCCTGTGAAAGTCAGAAGCCTCCACAAACCCCCTGTGAAAACCAAAAACCTCCCCTAATCGCCTGTAGGTAATAGTCAGAACCCTCCACAAACCCCCTTATGAAAGTTAAAAGTCACCACACGCCTCCCTTGAAAGTTAGATGTCTCCACCAACCCCCCGTGAAAGTCCGAAGTCTCCACAACCACGTGAAAGTCTTAACTCCCCACACATCACCTGTGAAATTCAGAAGCCGCCCCTAATCCCCTATGAAAGTCAGAAGCCTCCGCAAGCCCTCGTGCTAAAGTCAGAAATCTCCACAAACCCCCTGTTGAAGTCATCCATCCTCTAATCCACTAATCCTCCACTTCTAACTTTCACAAGGGGTTTTCAGAGACTTCCGACTTTATCAGGAGATTAGAGAAGGCTTCTGAGTTTCACAGAGGTATTATAAAGACTTTTGACTTTCACAGAGGGGTTACGAAGACTTGCGACTTTTACAAGGGGTTTGTGGAGACGTCCAACTTCTGCAGGAGATTCTGATGTTCACTGATGGTTTGTTGAGATTTCTGGCGTTAATAGGGGTTTGTTGGGAGTCCTGACTTCCACAAAGGGTTTGTAGAGACTTTTGACTTTCAAAGGGGGCTTATGGAGACTTGTGACTTTAACAGGGGACTAGTGGAGGCTTTTGATTTTCACATGGGATTTGTGGACTCCACAAACGGCAATGTGCATAACAGCGTCTGTCAAAATACCCAGTTCATGGTGTAATATATTGTGATGATAGCTATTCATCAGATATTATGTCAACAAGCAGTACTTCTGGTTGGAACCTTCAAATTTCTTTCACCAGTCCCTGCTATGGGTCCGTACACCTCACTTGAATAGACTAAGCCTTGCCATACTTCATAAATTTTATTTTTCGTTTATACATTGTCCACCATTCATCCACGCATCCGTTCGTACCTCGCTCGCACCTGACTTATCTCATCCAATTTTGATTAATGCATCCAATTCCTGCCTTCATTAATGGCGTGCC
>LQNS02278098.1:742265-752826 GCA_001587735.2 Parhyale hawaiensis | reverse complement strand
TTTATTGCTGCAGTTGCAGACGCGATATCGCTGCAGTTGGGCCCCTGTCGCGCCACCGACCTCCAGTTAAAGCTGCAACTGCAGCAGCTCATATAACTGCAGCCTGTTATGGCTGTTTGCTGTTGCAGCTATTGGCTCCTGCTCTGCGTAGTTGCTGTTATTTACTGCTGCTGTTCGGCTCTTACTGATGGAGATGTTTCCTGCTCTACAGCTGTCAGATCGTGTTCTCTGTTGGTGCTGTTATTTTTGTTGCCATGCAGCTAAGTGCTGCTGTTTGGCTGTTACTGTGCGAGGTGTTCTATGTTCCTACAGCTGTTCTTGTTCTTTCTTGTTGTTTTATGCTATTTTCTTTACGGTGACTGTTGTTGAATTCTTGTTGTCTAAGGTTAGCTAGCTTACTTGTTGCGACTATTGGCTTCTATTCCTTATTACAAGTTTATATTGTGTTCCTTTCCTTTGTTATGGCTTGAGTCAGTTATCCACGATATAA
Organism: Parhyale hawaiensis; assembly: GCA_001587735.2. Classification (NCBI taxonomy): domain Eukaryota; kingdom Metazoa; phylum Arthropoda; class Malacostraca; order Amphipoda; family Hyalidae; genus Parhyale; species Parhyale hawaiensis. The sequence goes on along the minus strand of LQNS02278098.1, from coordinate 752,336 downwards.
TAACACACAGTTTCTTGTTTGCTTGCTTAGTCTCTCCCTCCCGATTTGAAGGATAAGATAGGAGAAAATTGATTTTCTGAAAGGCAAATAAAAGGCCGCTGTAGATGTTGAAAAAAAATAAGACGTCTCAAAATCGAAGGCACTTGAGGCTTTATAAAACTTGAAGCGCTCTAAATTCGTATAATCATCAGGAGTCTTGCGCTGCACATTCTGCAATCGGTTGAGTTTGCGGTCATAAACCAGTCAATGTATTTTTCCCATGCTGAATTTCTCCCTAGTAGTAGAAACATCTAGTTCACTGAGCAGAGGCCAAATATTTATTATCACCCGCGAACAAAGTGAGAGAGGTGATAATGTTTTCATTGAAGATTTAGGTATATATATATGTCTGTCCGCCCAATAAGTGGTCGGAGTTGAGCTATGTTCATGATTTCGTGCAGGGAGTTTGGTGGGCTGTCCTCTATGTGATACATGCCAGAATACTAGGATTAGCTGGATATAAAAAATGACGGCGATGAAATTTGCTCCCACCGCGAGTAATGGTCTTACGCCACCGAGGCGTTCTAGTTTGCCGCTAAATTTCGATGCTAATGTGATCAGTGGTGGTAGCTACCATACGCTGCTGAACGTTTCTGGTAAATTTTTTCGGTTGATCTTCATTTTCTTGGGGATGTTTGATTTGCAAACGCTTAAAATTTTGGGTTTTGCTGGCAGAGAGGAAATGCTACTGCCTCGAACTTGTCTTGGCATCGATCCAAACTTTTGATAAATAATCAAAAGGTGCAACCTGCAGGTATGATACAGTACATCTCTTGCTGTAAATGTGCACAGGTATGAATACTGAAATGGCTCATCGCAAACTTGTTACCATAACTAGAGCACTCTGAGAGCGCATACCCCCGCCAAGCAAGGCATGGCAACGAAAAATAAAAATTGGTTTTAAAACCTTGGTTTTCCTCGTATCAACACCAAAATCTATTCATTTGTACCTTTCAACAGGATAAAGAGTTTCTGTAATTTTCTTGAAGATCCATTGATAACTTTTCATGATATGCTGCTAACCGGCATGAAATCAAACACAGTGACAAACGAATCAACAGATCATAACAAAAATTTGGTCATTTACTCTGCGTAATATACCTAACAACTCATGCAACTTTCATAAAAATCTTTCCGTAATTTATGGAAATGGCAATAAGAATAATGAGGCTGACTAACAAACTAAGGGACGGATCTTCATCAAAAGTTGATCATCTGTTTCTCCTAACATACCTAACAAATCCCTGTAAATTTCGTCGAGATCCGTCCATAACTTCATGAGTTATCTTGGTGACGGACTGACAAACTTGACGAAAACATAACCTCTTTGGCGGAGGTTACTTTTTGCGGCTGGTAGGTATCCTAGTTGAAATTATAATAACCAACTGGAAACTGTGAAAATTAAAAAAAAAACATAAGTATTGATTTACATTTATGCCCTCGGGAGCGTATCCTGTATACGAAGTGGGACAACACAGTATGTTCCCAGTATTACTGCTCATCTCTCTAAGCAGCATAAAGTATCACAATATTCTTATAATTATTCTAGTTGCTATATAATAGGCGGGTCAAAGGACCCAGTCTCAGAGAGGAGCTAATGTTTCTTTTCTTAATTGTCTCTCACCCATCTGAAAACTTCGATTTTTCTTCGCTTCAACTTATTAAGCGAAAAAAATCAATGTTTTCTACTGCAGGATTCCCCATCAACTATCTCCTTGCTTATTGCTGTTATTAAATGCTGATAACTTTTATCCAAAATTTAATCATCACGATAGTTTTAGGATCAATACAAATATGCTCGATTATATACGTATGTATAAACGCACAGCTTGCAGCGCTATTGGTATTGCGTTATATTTTACATATGCTCCACGTCTTCAAATGTTATACTAAAATATGAAGTTCGTTATACATAATTCATGATATGCACCACTATATATCACACACATGCTCATATTTCCATACATACCTACATAAACTCAAGCGAGTACACATGAACATGTGTGCATGGGCAATGTAGCCAGCAGTACACGCACACAGGCACGCGTGTAGAGCTCACGTGTGTGGCTCACGTACATCCATGTGCGTGTTCGTGATTAGACACGCGCTGGCACCGTACTCATGTTGGTAAGCGTGCGTTTACAAAGTTGCTCATACACGCGTCCCCAAAAGCGTACACAGTGTCGTCGACCATTGGCGTACACGTAGAGTCGGTCATTGAATGGCGTGCACATACATACGCACGCGCGTAATTATGTATCTGCACGTGCATATGTAATGTCACGTGTAGACTTACATACACACGTAGTCTCATAAATGTGCCTATGCATACGCGCATTCAAGCACACCACATACACGAGTTCAAGCACATATAGAGATGTATTCATACATGCGTTCACGTACATGCATATACATATGCGCGTTCACGCACTTACATGTTTGTATACATCTACTCGTTCACGTACATGCATACACATTTGCATGCATGCGTTCACACACGTACATATACATACACGTGCTCACGCAAATGCATAGACATATGTATACACGCGTTCACGTACGTCCATGTGTCATCTTGTACATAAATACGTTCATGTGCACACGCACGGTCTTACGTACATGTGCGCACACACGTGCTCACGTACATGTGCACACACACGTGCTCACTTACATAAGCACGTACACACGCTCACACGTCTCATATGTTTCTCTACCACACATCCGCTCGCATGTGCGTGGCCGCCCCACGCGACGTACATGTACGACTGCCCTGCACACGGAACCTGACACGCACACATTGCCACACGCACATACCGCCTCCCGTGTATGCTCGCACATGTACACGTACGTGTACGTGCACGTTCATGTGTACATATCAGTATGTGTAACTGTATACGAAAACGTAGCCTTACATGCGCGAATAAGTGCACGGAACGTTGAAAATTTAATCAAGCGGAGGTTCATTGAGTTTTCTGCAGTTTCTAGCTTCGATTGTTGCCTGAAATCTTTTTAAAAAATGTTGACTCAAGCGTTCGTGGTTCATTTCCAGACAAGGTAAAGCTCATCGAATTAGATAATCAAAACTCGCGAATCGCATGTATCTCCACTCCATGCAGAGAGTGGCAGAACTCAAAGCCTTGCCCTGAGTGTTGCCACTGCGCCGGTATTCCCTTGAAGTACTGCACAATAGTACGATGGCCTGCGTGTCTGTGCTGGCCAATGTACGCTTCACTGTGTACCTTCCATACACTTGTGTACAGCTAGCACACCTGCTTCACGCCCTATCAGTGACGGTTATCAAAGGGATAACAGATTAGTTATCGTGCCCGTCATTTTGTTATCGATCCGCCGTAATATTCGCGGCACCATCAGCGCTTTGTTTTAATGCATCTTCTTCATTATTAATTCGACTGATGACCGTGTCTTCAGGTACCAAGTGTGGTGCTTTTTTTTTAGCTTTTCGGTTGCCGTGAAGCTACTTAGCGCCTCTATTGGTTATTTACGCCTTCCTTTTATATCCGGACGTGGTAGTTTCCGAATACTCGTAATAATACACCTAATAATAATATATACACATATACACTGAAGTGATGGTAGCCTAGCTTATTCATATTGAGTAAAGACACTGGCAAAACATGAACTATAAAAAGTGATAGCAATACTAATGATAGCAAAACTAAATTACCGAAGACCCTGGACCTGATAGCCAGTCAGTATGTTTGCCCGTTCCTCAGTACTGTGCCTATTAGTGGACTCTTCAATATCCAGTCGCTTACTATGCACTATATTCTTCATAGCGTCCCTTTCGTAAGCTATAATTTGTATTGAACCCTTCTCTTCGTCATTCTATTGCCTTCCTTTCCGCATCTTATCTTTGCAAATTTGGGCGTCACCCACTTATCTCTCTTTTTCGTGTCTCCTCCTCTTCCTTTCTTATCCTACTGCTGTCTGTTTTTGCCCTTCCATATTACCTGGCTCTTTCCGTCCGTACCATTACGGCGTATGTGCTCTTCCATCCTTCTCGTGGTATGTTTTCTTCCATGTTCTCCTCTCTCTCAGGTTTATCTTTCTTTATCTCACGTCCCATCTCTTCTGACCGAGTCCCTAACCTTCCCTCCCTCCCTCCCACCCGTCTCCCTCTCCTCCCACGAGCCCCCGCTTTCCCATGACGGCTCGACCCTCCCCCAAAGGGCGTCCTAAACAGTAGACAGGCTACCAATTAGTGGGGGAGGGAGAGGGGTGAGGGTTGTCACTGTGGGTGAGGAGGAGTAGGGATGAGGGATGTCGAAGTGAGGCAGGGGTGACAAATGTCGGGCTGGAGGGGTTAGGCGGGGCAGGCTTCAGCACATCGTAGGGATGAGGGATGCCGTGTGGGGTGCAGGGGGTAAGGAATGCGGTGGGGAGAGGTTGAAGCGGGATTGCGCTCGGCTGCTCGAAGGGAAGGTGAGGGAGACGGGTGCTATGTGAGTGGGGTGTAGAGGGCGAGGAATACGACGGGGAGAGGCTGAGGGTTGTTGCGAGGAAGAAGGGATAGGGCGAAGTTGCAGGGTTGCGACTTGTACGGGGATGTTGGTGAAGAGAGAAGGGGCAGAAATTCGTGGGGTTGCAATGGATGAGGGATGCCGAAACAGAGAGGAGTAATCGATGTCGTAGTGGGAAGAACTGTGAGGTTGTTGGATCGCCCTAACTCGTATTGCGGGAAACAAGGGATGAGGGACAACGTATGGGGGATGACGAGGGTGAGGACTACTCTACCCCGAAGGTGACAGATAGAAGAGGTGTAACCCAGATAGGGATGATGGAGGGGTGATGAGGGTGAGGAATATCTCCGTAGAGAACAGCGGGAACTGGTATTACTGAGATAGGGGTGAGGAATACCCCGTAGACGACAGGTGGGAGGAGGGTTACAAGAGAGGGGTGAGGAGGACGTTGACAGATTTATGGGCCGTGGCTGAGGGGAGGGGGTGCGGCGGGGCAGAGGGGGTCATGATGGAGACACACCGCCGGCACGACTGCCCCCGCCACCACCCCCTCCATCTCCCTCCACCCCACGACTGGCGCCCGTCACCCCCCTGCGCTGTGGCTGCTGCTGTTGTCGCTGTTGTATTGTTGTCGCGTGGCTGTTGTCCTCGCTGTTTTCGTGGAGGAAATTGTTATCGTGTGTCCCCTCACAGGAAGACTCGGTCAGAGCGAGTCGAAGCTTTGACTTTGACTCTCATCTGGGAATGGACATCTTGGTCCGTTTATTGCCTGCAATGTAATCTAAACCTGCGCGTGTTGTTGTTATTATGACTGTTTGCAATTGATTTCCTGAGGCGAGTTGCACAATCACCACGCTAGGGTTACTTGCGCTGCTGGTAACCGCCGTACAAACACTGTGTCGCAATCACAACCCTAGCAGCAGTGCCGATGATTGCGACACGGATTAGGGCGTCAGGCACTTCCATTTTAAAGTAAACCGTGTTCGAACAACTTGCAAATTCCCGACACGAAGCTATGGTTATTACAGAATTTTATTATTGCTTGTGGTTGAACTTACAATACTCATCAATAAATAGTGAACCGGTGTCGCAATTAGAAGCTGCTCGCAATAACTACCTTTCGGGTTACGGAACCCAGTCTTCGGCGTGCTTTAGCCCAACTATAGGTTGTGATTACAACGCGCCGCACCTGCGGACCAATTCATTGGGTCTGTGCTGAGAGTTGTGGAGCCCCAATTTCAGCACACACCATCCCGTGCCCTGGGGGTAAACACCTGCCTTGGAGTGCCTATGCACCACGAAAATTGCACTTTTGAGCGGCATGAGCACGCAGGGACTTTCGGTTTGTGCGCGCGAACCCGTGCTGGATTTCTAAGCTTGAACAAGGAACTCGCATCTGACACTGTCCAGTATATGCATGCCTGCTGGACACGCTGCCTCACTCTGCTGGCTGGCATATGGACACTAAAAAGCTAAAGGTGCCGTCACTTCGCGCGCTGCTATCGAGATAAGCTAATCCGGTTAGCATTAATTTTCCTGGAATTTCAGTTCTGGTTCCGTTTTTTTTTTTTAATTGAGCCTCATGTAAAGTAATCGCCAATCTAATCCAACGCTCAAGAAGGAAGTTCGAACAAGTTAGTGCAGAGTAGACTGGATGATCTCGATCGCAGTGCGCAAATCGATAAGGCCCTGACAGCAATGTGCAGTACTTGACTAAAGTATTAAGACAAAACCTTTTCTACTTTTATCATAAGTTTGTAACGAAAAACGTCAATCTTGTGAAACTTAGAACTATGTACAAAAAATGTTTTATATATATATATATATATATATTTTACCAATTGCGCAACAAATGAAAACAACGCTAGAGTACCCAAAACTATATCGTTTCTTTCCCTCAATTAAGAAACCCACACGCACTGGTTTGTGCTGCAGATATAGGCCCACTAGCCCCAGAGGAGTAAGTGCGGCTGCAGCCGACTACGGGTCATCAAGATCTATGGCGCCAATCTGACGGAAGGTTCAAATGACCCCCCCCCCTCACCCCCTCATCTCTGAGGAAGGTTAGTACCCCCATGGCGCTCTTCACACCCACAACTGCCCAGTCAATACACCCAGGTCAGCACAGAGCTCGCGGGCCTGGGTTGGCCCCGAACCTGCAATGCAAGGAGCGTGAGCTCTGATCGTTTGCGTGCTGCTACCGCAACAACATAATTTTTCACGCTTTCCTTGAAATTAATAACTGTTGTTTAAATGGTTCTATCGCCCGATTTGCATAAATGTATAGGATTTTTACCGTTTTATGTTAGTTTGTCTTTCAAAATTTAGAATTTCTGGAAAAAACTTGAGAAAAAATACTGTAAATTTTGTTTTAGTACGTGTGGAACAATGCAGTTAGCTGCTCAGCCAGTAACCTACTGTCATGTATTTATACTATGTCCCTAACAGCATTTTTCTTCACCCCGGCAGCTGTTATACAGTTACAGCTCCTGTGGCGGCCACTAATTCTGTGTTGGATTTCAGTATGCACAGTGTATAAACTAATGCGGTAAAGGCCGTCTTACACGCCAGCGTTTTGAAAGTGTTCACTCGTTCACTCAGCACATTATTGTCCGAATATCTTGTTCTGTCCATGTAAACACAGCTGTGTTCTTACCGAAAGATGTGTCAAAATGTTAGCCGTGCGGTGAGCTGGCTTCAGGAAGTGTCGCAAGCAAAAGTTTCGGGTGTATCTATAACTTCGCGGTGGATCAGAACTATTAGCAAGCTGTGGACTTTTCCTGTCCTCTCAACGATACTGCAACGCATTCGGAAGTACCTATGACGTAATGACAATAGCTCATAGAGAGCCGAAGCGTGAGTTCCGGCGGCTCTCTGGAGATGGGCCTGTTGGTCTGTCTACTGCCAGCTAGCTAGCTTAATCTAATTAGCTGAAACAGTGCGTTTGAAACACGGTCATGTTGAGTGATGCGTCGAGTAATTTCCGTATTCGTATAGTTACTGCATATTACGTATAATAATACTCAGGATGTGTCCACGAAATACCATGTAGTAAAATAATAATACTAGCCGATATCAAAATCAAAATCATTAACTTGCCTTCACAATCTTCAATATAATAAAGACCGATGTGTATTTTTATGTGTCTGATCAATTATTTATTTGTTTATCTGTCCAATTTTCTGTCACGCTTTAGGAAAAAGGCGAAATTCAGGCCAAGTTGCAGACGATAGTAGAAGTATAGGGTAGCCTTATATGTGAATGCACATCTTGCATTGACGAAGTTTAGATCGAAGCACTGAAGGTATCTGAAGCTTCCATTAGCATTCTCATGCAACTTATTCTTAGTTTCTTCTCACAGACAATTTTGTTCCATCAATTATTCTTCCAACTTTATTTTAATCGTCGACCGAACAGCTTTTCGCTAAGCAAAAACCATTGGACATAAATATATGCTATCCTGACGTATCCATGATAATAAATCGAAACAATTATTTTGACTGTAGCTGAACTGCCTGCAAAATGCAATTAATATTCTCCATGTCAGAGAAAGAAAAGGAGAGTTTTTTCTATGCTAGGTAATTAATGTGAAGCAGTGAGCGTTCATTTCCAGGGTAGGTTCTTTTAACTAAGTCGGCAATTGTATTAAAGAAACTATGATCAGTGAAGAAGGATCATCACAAATTCTTCGCTGTCGTTTTTGACAGCTCAGACACAATAGTATAGTCTATTAATTAAGATTACGGCACTGAAAATCTATAGTTTGCCTCCCTTATAAAATAATAGTAGTGCAAATAAAATTAATCAACTTGCCCCACACCTCCTGAGAAAGAAAAGAGAAGATTTTGTGGATTGTGCTTGTCCCCTTTCTGTTTACCTCGTCGTGAGGCGACCACAACCATCCCCGCCGCCGTGTTTACTGGGGACGGCTCGGTCATGTTGGGGTGGGCGCCTGCACTGATAACCGTGTTGTTCCAAAACCAGCACACTCTGCCGTGTGCTGGCAAAAAATTTGACCTTAGCGCGCTTGTGCGGCACGAAAACTGTAGATTTTGTGCTGCACACGCACACCAAGGCATGTATTTTCCGACAGGGCACGCACAGACAAAGCAATGCAGAGACACGCAAATTCTAAGCGCACTTCACACATTGCTAAGTCCGTTGTGACGACACCATCGCTCGGAGTAAGTATCTTACTCGATCCGAGCACAAGGAGCTTCAATGGGAGGAGTACTAAAGAACGTTCTGTCCCTACACCAGCACGCTCTGCCGTGCACCACAGGCACGCGAACACAGACGAGTATATTTTGTGCATTTTTGCAAGAAAATTAACGACAGCCCTGACGCCACAATCGCTTGTATGTGTTCGCTAGTAACGATTTGTACGGTCTTTGTACCGATAATTATAACCCACGAGCGAAACGAAGAGCCGTGGTAATGTTTTCGTTGAAGATTTAAGTATATTTGTTAGTATATTTGTCTGTCCTCCCAAAAAGAGGGAGAAGAAGTTGAGCAATGTTATGTATTTTTTTTTTTGCAGGAAGTCAGGTGGGCTGACCTAGATGTGAAAAATCCCCAAAAAACTAGAGTTAGCTGGCCATCAAAAATGATGGCGTTGAATTTGTCTTCATCGTGGGTGATGGTCTAACGCCGCGCGTCGTTCTCGTTATGTATGTGTTCGCTTGTGTTTATAGGGTACACCGTTTTAACAATATATCTCTTTGTGCGTAAACTTCTACAGTATAGTTGCAGTTCAAGTTTACTGTGTACTGCGCACTTTCTTGTATATTTACAGTATACATATATGTACAAATTAATATGTATAATATATGTATAAATGCATGTACGAGTGTGAGGAGGTGCATAGACAGCACCAATAGTTTACAATATTCCATGTTGTAAGTTATGTTATAAACTGTGTGTTTGCTTGTGTATATTCAGTGTACAAGTGTGAAAACACATAGCTACGTCGTTCATATGCGCTCTTGAACATGCTTATACATGCACATGGTATGCTCATTTGTACGTGAGCAGCTGTATGTCTGTGTTAGTGGTGCGTGTGCCTACATGCTGAGAGAAATGAGGGTCCAGCTCGTTTCCCGTGGGCTGGGGGGGGGGGGTAAAATCTTACCTACGTAGGTACGTTACGTACGTGCTGCCTACATGCTCTTGTGTGTGCATGTGTGCGTACTCATGTTGATGAAAACGTACGTCACCTTTTGCCAGCTGTGCAGGTGTTTTTGTCACTTTACCGACGCGCGATATATATATACATATATAAGTTCTGCAAGTAGTTACCTGCTTCCAGCCTGTTGCCTATACGTGCACAGGTGTATACTTGCCCTTTCGTACGTGCGTTACCAATTGCCTGTACTTGTGTACGTATGCCTAGCCCTGTACGTAACCATATTCGTACACATGTGCAGGCGTGAGCAGCAGCAACGCAGCAGCTGCAGCTGCGGCCGCCGCTGCTGCTGTGGGAAGCAGCAAGCCGCTCCCCCTCTCCCCTCACCTGCTCCCCCCACCACCGCTCCCCTCATCCAGCTGCACC
>LQNS02278098.1:673831-695656 GCA_001587735.2 Parhyale hawaiensis | reverse complement strand
CCACCCCTACCTACCTCCTCACTTCCCTCCAGACCTCCTCCCCTCTCTGGCCCTCCACCCCTCCTCCGCCCTGCTCCATGAGCGGTGAGTGTTCCTTCAGAGATAGGGCTTCTCTGCACAGCCTTGGAGGCATCGTCTGTGCTGACCTTCGTGCTTGTGTCGTTTGTGACTTATGCATGTGTGACTTGCGGGTCATTTGTGTCTTGTCTATATGTGACGTGTGGTTCTTTTGTAATTTGTGCATATGTGACGTGTGTGTCCTTTGTGACTTATGCCCAGATGACGTCATTCTTTTGTGACTTGTCTGTGATCTGTGTTGCCCTTTGTAGCCTGTATTGCCTGGTGTATCTTTTATGACTTCTTTATGACATCGTTATGGGGTTGTTTTCTTTATGATTAATCGTTTCTTACCGCTTCAAGATGTGTATATCCTCTAAACCACGTTTGGTTTTGTTGCTTCCTTCATATCTTTATGTCCACAATTTCTGCTGCTGCGGAAGACGAACCTTTTATCCTCTACACTTTAATTGTTGGTCAAGCGTGTCATTTACGATCTTCTTTAATTTGATAACGACGGCATAAAAGATTTCCTGTCACGCTGGGTGGTGAGGAGATAGAGGGAAAGTCGAACCTTGAAATAATTGCCGTAGTCAATTTATAGAACGAGAATATCTCATCAGTACGGCGGAAGACGTCACTTGCCTATGAATTTCCAAGTCTACAGGCAGAATGCCAAATGTGCAGTCGAGAAATCCCTTGCTGAGGAAATAGAAGCGAAGATAATGGAGGGCTAGTTGAAGTAATTCTTTTCGACTTTCATGTGGTGAAGGTGCGGCCTATTGCTATATGAAGGGCTCCGCATTGGGCTTTACTAAAGTGTTTTGACATTTCCGTTTGGTTTTTGTTCCACAGATTAAAACTGGAAGAGGACATGAGACAGAGAGAATATGAGCTGGAGCTACGGAGGGAGAGGGAGGTGGAGAGAGAAAGGGAGAAGGAACGTGAGAGAGACAGAGGCAGAGAAAAGGACCGTGAAGACAAAAGAGAGCGCGAAAAAGACAGAGAATATGATAAGGACAGACACAAACATCACGATGGTAAGTTACTGTTTTGCTACCATGTTACTACGTATTGTTGTTGGTACCTTAGAGCTCCTCAAACGAACTCTCCCCAAATGGCGGAGTTTCTGAAACGGAGACTTCCGAAAACGAAGAAAATTCAGAAACGTTGACAATATACAGCGCCTGTCTATAGTGAATTGTGGCAGTAGCCAGCGCCTTATTGACTGGCTAGCTCACTGGTACAGTGAAACTTAATTAGTAGGTATTGTCTACTTCGGCACACCTGCACGATTTACTGCGGTGTTAGCTAAAGAAAGCGTTTCATGAATGTAAGGGAAACGAGTAAGCTATGGAACTTTCGATCCCGATAGGGTAGACAACATTTCTGTCTGCCCTTTAGGTGTTCCACTGTACTGCATTGCGTACAACAAACACGAATACTATCAAGCTATTAGTCTTGACTTAGGGATATTAAAGTATCGGTCTGTTAATAGCTGCCTCTGTAAGGCCACACTAAGCCTTAAAGCAGCGTCACAATACCGTGTACTTAGTAGTTTTGTTGTTAGGGAGCTTCCAAAAAGGTCGAATTTGAGCACCACCCTCTTTGACGGCCTAGAGGATACAGGTTGAGGCGTTTCTAACGTGCAATCAAGTCCTGCAGGCCCAGATCCACGCACGTTACCCCCTAAATGGCTGCAATGGATGATCCTATCAAGTTCCCGGGGCAGGCTTAGTGCAGTTCAGCATCGCTGCCAGAAACGTTATCGATGAACGTGGCTTGGGATCCTGAAAAATCTACGGATATTGGTGCCAGGATTTAAGTATCTCCGTTCAGTGGATATTGCCTGCAATCACAGTTGAAAATTGCACCTAAGGTCCAAGTGGGCACTTGCGGGCCTCCTGCTGTAGCCAACGAAAGGGCCGGAGCTTTTCGGCCTGATTTTTCTCTTACTGCCGTGGTTGGGCGGCAACTTCGGAGGTAAGGGAAGCTGGCCGCCCCTGAGCGAGAAGACTCCTGTCTCACCTGCATACGGTGACACTCTCTGTTGTCACACGGGCGGTATATGAACGACAGGTTCTCTCCTTTAGCAGGAAATTCGCTATTTTAGCGGGAAGTTCTATTATTGAGCGAGAAATCGTATATTTTTCGCAAGAAATTCTATATTTCAGTGAAAAGTCCTTTATTTTGTAAAATAGACCACGGGATTTTTCAGGCTAGTATATGTTCGATTCATACTCTTGGATCGAGATAAATTTGATAAAGTTTTACATGTCCAGTACTTAAGTGTTCAGCGCTCGGGATTTGCTTCCTCACAAACTGATTAATGCCATCACATGTAATCAGTCTGCAATTAAAGCCTGAATTTTGCTACACAGTTGCGAATCCAACGCTCAGGACTGAAGCTTTGGACAAGTTGAAGCCACTTGAATTTAATTCTTTCAGTTCAAGTAGCCACGTTCTTAATATATATAGAAGTTAATCCACCGCATAAGCATCTAAGCCTTATACCAACGATCATGAAAGTAACCATCTTTGTATCATACCTAACTACTGAACAATTTGTATATCTGCCTTTGAGTCTGGCCCAATAACAGAGGAGTCGGTGATCAGGGCTACAGAGTCGGAGTCTGTAATTTTAGCAGCTAAAACTGAGAGTCAGAAACTGGCTAGAACCAGGAGTCGGAGTCGGTGAAAAATAGGCCTATTTTGTTGAGAAAAAGAACCGGAATCAGTAGAAGCCGGTTCCTTTTGGGGTCTGAGGAGTCGGAGTGGGAACTGGCTGAGCCTAAGAGTCGGAATGGGACTTTGTCCGCTCGACTTGGCAACCCCGCAAGAGATATTGGGACGTCGCCTTCACCGGTAGTTTGAAAGCTGTTGATTAGCTCCAGGCCAATGGCGAAGAAGTACACGCAATGCTCATATATGCTTTTGTGCCCGGTAAATCGTTACAGGTTTAAATTTTATCTTCACAGATCGACCAAAATTTGGAGCGAGTGACCGACACCACCGGGACCGCAGCCCCCTCTCCAGTCCTCCCCACTCTTCCCACTCCAGTGCTGCCCACGGCCTCCAATCCTCCACCGTCACGTTAACCACTGCCACCTCCACAACCTTCACCACCACCGTTCCTTCCACCCTACCACACACTGTAACTACCACGACAGTCCACACGTTACCTCCAGTAACCACTGCGCTACCATTCCATCAAGCAACATCTGGGAACACAGCTCTTCCTAGTGTTACCGTCGCGCGCTCCCTTGAGAGTGTTGCCGTCTCTGATATTCCAGCCGTCAGTTTTGGGGTGACTGGGGCGCCTCACCCGCTGCACGCGGCTGTACCTGCGTCATCCACCGCACCCGTTACATTACCAACGACCGTCGTCCGTACGTGTTTCCCGTCTACCGGACCGCCAATGCCCGTTAATTCCTCCTCAACCGCAAGTCTAGGCGCCTTCTTGCCAGTTCCTGGAGTTGACACATCGCCATTAACTACAAAAATAGGCCACACCGCTGTCTCTGGGTCGCCTCTAGGCAGCCCTTTTCCTGGAATTGGTATGCCCATTGGCACGACAACTCCAGGCATAGGATCCGCGATTCCAGGAATCGGCATAACCGCTCCAGGACTAAGCACGCCGGTGATCGGGAATACGTTACCTGGAATATCCACCGCTAATGGTTCATGTACGCCTGGAATTGGCGCTCCTGGAATACTTCCGGTCCCTGTTGGAAGTGGAATCGGGAGCTTAGGTGTTCCTAATGTAAACGTCACTTCCGGGAATGGCAGTGCGTCACTTCAAAGCAATCCACTGGGGCCTGCAGACAGAAACTCATCCTCTGCTTCTGACGTGCTTGTTGGTGTACGGAAGCCTCTTACTACTCAAGACAGTAAGTTAATTCCGTTGCATCGTAACTGTTGTTACGATCTCTGCTTGTTAGCAAGTTTATTTTTTTTCAACTTACAATATCATGTAGTACATATTAACTGTGGCGGGAACTTATGATAACTTCACGAGTTTTTGGTAAAATATTTCTATTTAAAGAATATCTCAATGGTTATATAAATGGATCATACAGTTCTGGTGTTTTTCGTTCGATTGTCGGTATTCAATAATTTCTTTTATCCCAACTTCGATGGCGATCGCGCGACAAGTTTTATCACGGACACGACTTTGGTGACTGCTGTGACTATCTGATGGCTATACATCAGTGCTTTTGATAGCACTACACCGATAATAATCAAAAGTCGAAAAACGAAAAAAAAAAAATGCTCGTCACTAACGACTTTGGTGATCAGTATTTTTAGTAGGAGAAGAAGCCCCTAGCTACATATAAAAAACATTTTGCTCTCTTCGTTGCAAGCTTATTGGACCATATAAAATCCATTTGCAGTGCTAATTAAAATTACATTGATCTGTAAGGACGAAATGAATGTAAGTACAATGGTACAGCGACAATAGTTTGTCAAATGCCTGAAAAAGCCCCAAACCGAAAGTAAGCTACCTAACTAACATAAACATTCGTGCCTAGAACCTAAAGACTGCTACCGATAGTAAATTATTTCATCTATGATATTTAAAGGTGCTCCCGTACACTAGCTCTCTATAGCTGTCAATCGACAACACCTTTAAATATCATAAATTAAATATTTTACTATCGGTAGCAGTCTTTAGGTTCTAGGCACGAATGTTTATGTTAGTTAGGTAGCGTTTATTTTCGTTTTTGGGCTTTTTCTAGGCATTTGACAAACTATTGTCGCTGTACCATTGTACTTGCATTCATTTCGTCCTTACAGATCATTCTAATTTTAATTGGCACTGAAGATGGATTTTCTTTGATCCGAAAAGTTTGCAACGGAAAGTATAAAATGTTTTTATATGCAGCTTGGTGCTTTTTTCCTACTAAAAATACGGTTCCCAAAGCATCAACCAATTTCTTACACTTTGACGATCAGTACCAATGAAAAATATCGAAGCCTCCGCTATAGGATTTTTCTTTGCTGTGAATTTCTTGCCTGAATTTGTGTCATATTGCACCTGGTGTAAGCCAGCTTCCGCTGTCGGTTTCTTTTAAAAATTAATGCTTCAGAGTCTTTGCTTGGAACAATTTCAGGAGTTCTGAATAGAGGAGATCTATTGATGTGTATGCGTGTGTACAGTTATGCAAGTTTCGTGGCATAAAGTTGTTCGTTACTGCTTAACTCAAGTCTTTTTTCTTTTATTTAAGAATTTGTGATAGGAGGCCTTATGAATTCTTTATCCTGTATAAATCCTAAGTAACTGGGCAAATAAGGTAAGCAGGTTGTATGTTAGTGAATGACTCCTGTCTTCTCCCTTATCTTTAGGACTACATGATAGGAGGATATATTAGGCATTTTGTGTGCATGAATCCTTGATAGCTGCGCCTGCGAAGTGAAGCTCCCCCCAATTACGCGCCGCAAGTCATTAGGCATTATTAGCTTTTATATCATCCGCTTAGTGCCATTTCGTATTGCAGGCTTCTCAGTATCAGCCTCAGTCTGCTTCCCCACCGTCTCATCCACTGCCATTCCCAAAGATTCAAGAACAAAAGATGCCGGCGTCACTACTGGCCTACAGAATTTCAATTTCTCCAACATGAACAGCTCCACTAACGCAACAGTCAATGGCGTTAGCAGCCACGCCCAGAAGACTACCTCGCTGACGGTCTCCACCGTTGCACCGCACATGGCAGCGGCTCCGTTCCCCATCTCCGTGACCCTTCCTCTCCCACTTACTTCTCATTCACTGCCTCACACGTCCCATTCCTCACCAGCTGTCGCTCCTCCTCCTTCGGTTGTCACGCAGCCGTTATCACTAGTCACGCATGCTCTGTCCCTACCGTCGCATCCTCTTCCATTAACTTCTCAGTCTTTGTCGAGTACCTCAGTAGTTCAAAATTTTCTGCCGCCGTCGATGCTTCAGCTTCCGTCGACGCCGGCTGCAGCCCAGACGCTCCCAGTTACTCATCCATCGGTCTCATCATCTGCTCTGCCCACCATCCCCGTAGCTCCTGTCACAACAATCGCGAAAACCGTTCATCCCCAGCCTCTTCCATCTCACTCCGTTTCACTGGCTGCTCATTCTATTCCAATTCCATCTCTCTCACTCGGTTCCCATCCACTTGCTGCTCCACAGTCTCTTTCCTCATCGGTTCAGCCTCTTCCCCTGACATCCACTGGCATATTTGCGCATTCTACCCATAATGGACCGCTTGGCAGCGTTCACTCGCTACCTCCCACCAGTCAAACCTCCAATGTTAATACCCAAACGGCAGTTATTACAACCCAGTCACCATTTCCTGATCATCCTTTACCGCTGCTATCACAGCCATCACCTCTCCCCACCAAAGGGTTTCCTGTATCGTCGCAACTCGTTGCTACTGTAAATAAACCACTCGTTGCAAGCACGTTAGTGACGTCTTTCTTGAACCAGACACTGCCTATCTCTAGTCAAGCGTTTACCTTGAACTCTCCTGGGGTGACGTTCACTACACAGCAGAATGTTACTCTGAACAGCCATGTTGGGTCGCACACGACACCGCTATTGGCGGGATCTTCGCAGGCTATGCCGTCGCCATCGCCTGCCCTTCAGCAGTTCCCACTAACGACTAGCAGCACCAGCGGCCCTGCAACTAATACCACACCGCATCCACTGCCAAGCAACAGCTGCGTTCCAACGCCATGCAACGGAGCTACTTTGCGGTCCGCTTCTGTTGGCCCATCCGTAGGGCTGTCTCCGCTATCGCTGACTTCGTCGGCAAGTCTAACAGCCTCCACCGCCACTCTTGCGTTTTCGGCCATGAATTGTTTGACGGATTCACAAGGGTTACTTCCAGCAGTCAGCGTCTCATTAACTCCTGCTGTATCTTCTTCCATAGGAATTTCAACTCTACCAACAACCTTCTCAGGTTCAAATGTACCCAGCGGCGCTACTCATCTACCGATAAAGACCGTATACAGCCCTGCCGTGTCTGTCTCTCCTCCATTTACCGCATATTCTTCCCCTTCTTTGCCCTCGACCGTTATTCCAGGCTTTACGATGTCGGACAAGTCACCTTCCTTTCTGCCACTGGCAGCGTCTGCAGGTGCGGTAGTGACGGCTCTTGCAAATGGATCGAAGGAAGCAGGTGAAGGAGCGCGTGTTGTGTTCCCTCCGCCTCTCAGTGGTGTCGGTCAGCTACCATCTAATCTTCCTGGTGTCAATTCGGTGATTCTGGGAACAGGACCGGGAAATCTTCCAAAGGTGCCATCATCTCTAGTTACTGCTTCTGGAGTGCTGACCTCATCAATTATTGTACGACCATTTGAAACTTTATGCTCAACCACAACTAAACTAGGCAACGCTGTGTTACCGAATCAGTTCAATCAAAACGTCACTCTTCACAATTCTCACCCTACAACTTCTGCCTGCCCAACTCCTGCCTCAGTATTGTGCAATAATAAAGGCTCTGTGACCGTGAAGGTCGAGTCTGGTACCTGCGACGTGAAAACTGAGTTACCACTTGCCGGGATACCACCATCATCCTATAAAGTAACGCATATGGACACAAATTCTTCATCTTTCAGTATGAGTAAGTCGACTGTCACTTCAGTATGGTCTACCACGCTGCAAAGTGGCATTCAGTGCAAAGTTGAACCAATGCAAGTGGATTCTCCTATGCTACCTAACAGCTTTACCTACCCAACTCTTGGAGTAAACCTTCCTGGGTCCATTCCAGCTCCTGGTCCGGCACTTGTGACCTCGGAGCCAAAGCTGGTTGTGCCAAAGACGGAACCGAACTCATCCTTCTGTGTCAGCAACCTTGTGTCGTCGGTTGGAGTCACCAATGCTTCTGTAAACACATTCCTGATGGGTGATCAGTTCGGTGTCGAAACTTCCAAAGGCTTGATCGTCAAACCCGGAGCTGTAACCGCCAGCGCACAGGGAATTGAAGTTAAAGTTTCCGTATCTCCGCTGTCAAATGTTAAGGCCATAGACTTCTCGAATATATCTACCATTGCTGGCGGTGGCATCGTCGTTCCTTCATCTAACGTCCTACTGACATCAGCTGCGCTTGCGAAGTCTTCTAATGTTGTGACTTCCATTTTGCACCCAACCATGACTGCCTGCACCTCCAGTTCTGCCATACTGCAGCCCATTGGTCAGGCTGGACCTCAGGTACCTCTGTATCTCCCTCAGACAGTCACAGTTGGTGCTGGCGCTCCTTCTGGGCCTGTGCCCTCTACTGCAGCGTCGAGCGTAGCAAGTTTTATGGCGATGCCGATAACAACCACTCAGAATCATTTGATTCAATACCACTCGGGTGGAGACCCAACAGCTGCTACTAAAAACGCTACTCTTAACGCTGGCATATCTCATATCTTATCATCTCGATCGATTCCAGTGGCATCCTTAGCGGGTGGATCGTCCGGTGACGTTGGAGCATCTCCGATGTCCACCATACTGCTGCAGACTACCGGTGGTTTACTGCCATCGCACCCAACGAGCTCTGCTTCTGGTGCTCTGTGCATCCAGACTAAACCCTCACTTACTACACAGAATTTCAGCACGTTAGTTTCAACTATTCCAACGATGTCAGTGGCCAGTAGTATCGCTGGCTTTCTGCCGGGCTCCATTCTTGTGGATGCCAAGGCTCCACAGGCCCTGCCAGCCTCAAGTATAGCTTTGCCATGTAACGTGTCTGTGGCAGGAGCCATACCAGCATATATCAAACCTCCGCTAGCTGCCATACCTGTCACCAATCTCCCATCTGCCGTTTTTGTTGCCGGTTCTCCCTCGCTGAAGGGAGTTTGTCCCACGAATGGGTCCGGGAATTCTCTACCATCAGCCTCCACGGCGACAGTGACAGGTCTCATTCCGTTCACCCCGCCCCGGGTACCGACCCCTGAGGCTCCACGCTCGCCAGTTAGTCTCTTGGATTTGCGTGCAAAGCAGGAGGCAGAGCAGAAGGTGCAGGAAAGGCTTGAGTGCAAGAAGCAAGAAGCCCAGTGCAAGAAGCTGCAGGAAGCGCTAAAGGCTTTGGAAGAAGCCCATCTCGAAGAGCAGCAGCACGCGCTTCAAGAAAGCATAACCAAAGAAGAAGCAATCATCAAACGGGAGATCAAACCTGAGGTGCCGAGATCCAGGAAAGAAGAGATACGAATAAGAAAGGAAGAAGAGAAAGCGGCCAGAGAGGAGGCTAAAAATCGTAAAGAAGAAGCTCGACAGAAACGAGAGGAAGGCATGCGAGTTATTCGGTCTGAGTTGAAGCGGAAGCTTTTGGAAGAAAGGCAAGGTGGAGTTCACAAGAAGAGAATAACTTTGCTGCATAAAGGACCTCCAGCTCCCTTCAATACTTCTGACGACGTAAGTACTTTTTGTGTAAGACGCGTGTAGATACAATCGGGACTTTTGAAAAATAGATTATTTTACGTAAAACTTTGACATACTGATGTTAATTCTATAAAGTATTTGATTTGTGCACAGTTACACATTGCTTTCACAGAAATTGACGGTATTTGACTCCATTGATCTAACGTTTTCATGCATTGCATTTGTTTCACAGAAATTGGCCATATTTGATTGCCTTGGTCTAGTCACTCACTCTTCTGCTGGTGACGTTCTCTTCACTAACTGTGAGCGACGGGTCAGAGTCCTCCATCCTCTCTTGACGCCACCCATGGTGCCATCCCCTCCGTGTGCGGTCACAGACTCCGGGGAGCAACTGGCCCTGGCGGTGGCGCCTCCCACCGCTGAGACCGGGCTACCGAAAGAGAACGACAACGAAGACCTTGCCAGAAAGACAGCGTTCTTCCATGAAATGGGGCTTAAAAGAGCACATCCTGTCGAAATTCAGAGTAAGTTACGATACTTTTGAAATTTTGCAATTGTTCCCTCTTTAGAATCTATAATTACTGTAGGTATGCCAATTATTCTTAGCATTACAAATATTCGGCAAAGTTCCCGATTGCTTCTCACAATACCTGTATTGCTTTGTGGTGTGGAGGAAGATGTGCTTCGACATTCACATGAAGTTCTGCATTTCAGACTTGGAGTTCCAGTACAAGATGGTGCTGGAGGAACGGCTGCGGCGCTACTCTAATGCTAAACTTCAGGACTCTATGACCAAGACGGTGTGCACGGCCTTACTTTCTCGGCTCAGTGTCAGAGAATCCAACCGAGAATCTGGAATGACTTTAGAGAGGGGACTGGTCCTGAACGCCGGCAATAACAGAAGTAGCTCAGTGCCTGGCGTGGTGCTGTGGGATCAGAGTGTTGGTATTGTGGCATCGAATGGCGCATCGGGAGTGCGCAGCTCCACTGTCCTCGTGCCTGGTGGCGGTGTCCTGCCTGGTCCCACCAGCGCCCCTGTACACGACCATCGGGTGCTGACGTCCAGCTCTGTCTCATGCCTACCTGCCGCCCCGGCTTTGGTTGGTCAGCTACTAACGAGCCAAGACCCCAGTAAGCCGACCCAGCTACTGAATCCAAAGCATGCGGTGACTTCAGTGCCAACGCAAGAGACCCTCTTATCCAAGCTGCAATTGTTGCCGCCCCAGCAGCAGTTGCAAGTCCAGTTGCAGCTTCTCAATCAGCCGCAGGTGCCGGCGGCCAACACCCAGCAGATAACAGGGATTCTGCCCGTCGGTCAGGGGCCCAAAGCTGAGCCTGTCAATCCTGATACTGCTAGCCGAATCCCTCTTGACGTGAAGACCCACCCTGAAGCGGAGCAGCTGCAAGTTATGGCGTTAGACAAACACGCTCCAAAGATGGAAAACATCCAATTGGTTGACAAGCCGATGCTTGCAAATGGTAGCGAGCTTGGTGTCGCTAGTAGAGCTGGCGATGTAACGCTTCCCAACGGCGTGCCCAGCACTCCAGCTATCAACGGAGAACCTTCAATTGTCATTCCTCAGCCTGTTGGTCCGACCTTAATTGACTCCGCGTCAAAAATCATCCAGAATATCAGTAAGCTGGACGCTCCTCCGACCAGCTTCTCCATCAATGCCCTCACGTCTGCTGCTGGGGCTGTTACCCTTCCCTGCACCACCGCCCCTCGCACCAGTGGTGGTGGTGGTGCCCTTGGGCCAGTCACAGGTGTTGCTAATGGCCTTAACGGAACTGTGTTACCCCAAGCCATTTCTGCTGCTGGATCTCTCAGCATTCCTCATGTGAGTCTTTTCATATAACTAATGCCTACTACTGGAGAAATAGTATATTGATACACTTCTATTCTGAACTGTGTCGTGTTATGTTGAAATGCTAAATAATGCAATGATTACAAAGCACTTTGTATTAAGTACAGCGTTCAGTTATGTTAGTTGAGGCTGTATCTCTTTGTTTATTTTACTTTCAGAACGCTGAGCAAATTAATAGTTACAAGGCTGGGTATTATTACGGTATCTTCCTTTTTGGTTTACTTTTTTTTTACTTTATAACACAAACAAAGCAATGCATACAGACGGAAAACTCTCCTCTGTGTAGAAAGTTTTCTTAATAATTATGCACTGTCTATACATTTAATACAACTGACATGTTAGCGTCCTATGCTGCATAGGTGTTCCAAAAAGGGCAAAGGGCTGTTGAAAAACCTGGCTTAACATATCCATTCTCTAAGATTCCTAGGAACGACCTGATGATTTTATTCGGGCGCTAATATATTTAGAATTTGTTCTTTATGCCGTTGGTAATGCAGTGTGTACACATGCAGGCAACGGCTGCTGGATGCGACATGCTGTTGATGCCCCTGGAATCGGACCCTCTGCTGGCGAGTCTACAGGGGCTGGACCGGGTCATCGATCACTTCCTCTCTGCCCAGCCGCAAGGTAAGCATACCGTCGCATTCAGCTTACTACTGATGCTATCTCCACACACTGATGAACCCAGGCGGGCATTTCTTTAGTTTTTTTTTACGAGAAAACAAATATTTGCGACGACAATAACGTCACAGGCGAACGCATGCTTGTTTATCACCAGCGAAAGAAGTGAGAAAGGTGATAATGTTTTCGTTGAAGATTTAACTATATGTATTTGTCTGTCCACCCAAGAAGTGGTCGAAAAAGATGAGCAATGTTAATAATTTTTGTAGGGAGTCTGGTGGGTTGCCCTCGATGTGAACCATGCCAAAAGACTAGGATTAGCTGGCCATAAAAAATAATGGCTATGAAATTTGCTCTCCACCCACACACAGGAAGGAGTTGAGCTATGTTCATGATTTTTTGCAGTCAGTCTGGTGGGCTTTTTTCAATGTGACCCGTGCTAAGAAACTAGAATTAGCTGGCCATCAAAAATGATGGAGGTAAAATTTGCCCCCACCTTGGGTGATGGTCTTACGCCAAAAAGCGTACTAGTTTCATCATATTTTCGAAGCCATGACGCCAGTGTTGTGTAGTTTTCTCCAGCCGCACCAAATCCCTTTAAAATTTGAAATTGTCGAGACTATTGCTCTTGTCTGTGGCAGTAACGTTGCTGGCTCAGAGAGACAAGAGATAGTGATGACGTCACAGCGGTCTCGAGGCAGATCTGAGGTAGCCGCTCTTAGAAATTCCTTTGTTTGTGGTGTCTCCCGGTATGGGTACCTTTTACTAGCCGAGACCTGTGGCAATGCCACACAAACGGAGTGTGATTCTTTATAACGGCTGAACCCGTGACACCCCCACGAGATGTGACAATAGATTCCAAATGAGACAGCACAGCAACTTAAATATATATGACCTGCAGCGGAAACCTGACTCTTTCTGTTCCCACCCAGGACCGTATGAGTGATATCTTATTTTTCTCTCTCTGATACCTAATGCGTGACGTGCAGACGATTGATGCGTGGACGGACGGATGGCATCACCAGCTGAATGATATATGTAATAAATTTTAGCTATCAAAACCAGCGCGTTGCTCCATCTTCTATTACCTATAATAGTTTTTTTGTGGTCGGTTCTGTACCTATTTCATGTGGTATTGTGGATAGTTGGGCGCGCTCGTATTTCCTATACGCACGGGAAAGCTCCTCAAAATTTATGTGTCGTAAGCAAAGGAATAAATTTTTTTTAAGTTCTTGCTAATCTCCTCGAGTTACCCGACCCGATGTGCATCCCAAAGCCAGTATATTGTAAACTATTGGTGCTAATTTATTGTATACATGTACGAGAGATTTAACTATTCTGGCAGTATACTTGCACTAGCGGCAGAGTAGAATATCAACGAAACTATGGTGCAAGGTCGAATACCAGCGCGGGCAAGCGAGGTCTTATGGCGCTTAACGTGCTTACTCAACAACTGATGTCACAAGGTTTCTGCGGGGCACTGACCTTCCCCAGAAGTAGGGAGAGTCCAAAGGGGTGGGAGTGAGGGGAGAGGGGGCACTGGTCGTTGTATAAAAGCCTTCAGTCGATAGCACCACAGCTATTGATGTTCCATGTTTGAATGCAGCCATAAAGTTATTTGGAGCCAGTCGGCCTATATTTGCAACACGAGCCAGTGCGTATGGGTTTCCCAGTAGGGGGCGGTCAAGGTGACTTTATCTTTACCACCCAAAAGCGCTCGTTCTGTCACTCATTAGATACACAGTACAGTACTAGTCCTATTACCGGGTAACCCAGAAAGTTCTTGCGTTTTTCTTCTAGACAAATTACTATAAAAATCCTAGGCATGTTCTTGGTTACCTAATAAAACAATGTGTCACTTCGTCTCTGACAGGAACCGTTGGCAACGCCGCAATTGCTCGCCACGTTACCGGTGTGCGCCGTTGCCAAGCGTCCATCATCAGCACGGCCCAGCTAGTGCAGGACCAGGTGCAGCAGCTGGTGCAGACTCGTCAGCAGCTGGACGCCCATAGGCTTGCCCTGCACCAGCACCTCCAGGCTATCACTTCTCTCTTCTCCACCGAGACAACCACAAAAAATCTAGCAAAAGTGGCCAGTAGTGTCGGTGCCCAAACTCTCAAACCCGAAGACCCGGGGCCTGGCCTACACCCAGGGCGCCCCATCAGTAGCGTCCCCATGGGTGCCGAACCCTCTCCGTTCCACCCAAGCGCGATGGAAATCACGAGCAACGGCACAAGTCTTGTTCCAGATAATGTTAATAGCAAAAACAACGCCAGCCTTGAAGATGTCCAGCGCCTTCCTAACATCATGCACTTGAACGGAACCCCTCCTAAATACATCAACGGAGCTGTAAGTCAAACCCTCCACGCTGTACCAGTTACCCCTGACGCTGATGCTCTTCGTAACGCAGTCGTTGAGGCAAATATTGCCTTGTCTGCATCACCAGACAACCACTTAGAAAACGTAAATAAAATTGCCTTTGTCACAGGCAAGCATGGCGCTCTCTTGCCATCTACAACCCCATACCTTGTCAACCAGTCCGATCCTGTTAATCTCTCAGGCAACGACTTGTGCCCGCCTGTCAGCAAAGTAGAAGGTAGAATTGAAATCAAGTCAGAGTTTGGTGCCGCGCCGAGCGATATATCATTTGTAGATGCTAACGGTAAGATTGTGGCGGGTCAAGTAGGCGCGACCTTGCTGCACAGGCCTCCATCTGCTGTAGGAGGTGTTGTTCCTCACGACAAGCCTGTGCATGGCGCCCACCAAATGAGGGCGCAGACCCCTGTTCCTGCCCCTGTCAGCGTGGGAGCAACGTCAGGCACAGTCTTCTCTCCCCTGCTCAACTTGACTACACTGCCTGGTTCTCCGGTTTCTTCAGTGTCTACTTCGGCAGCAGATCTCCATGTTGTCAACTCTAAACATGCTGTTAGCATTGCCAAAGTTTATACTACTCCTAACAAGGATAATCATGTAAGCAACCATGTGACTCAAAGCCCTGTTATATGCCTGGGCAAACCTATCGTTGGTACCAATATCTTCTCTGTCACAGCCGCGGGAATGCCTGTCACCCGCCCGGGAGAAGCTGCTCCTCCCTCGCAAGTTGCCAATCCCAAGCAGATGGAAGCCGTAAATTTAACGGGATCTCCGCTCAAGATCTCCGCCCACAGCTTTGATGCTATCAACCTTATTGGTGGAGGAGGGGCAAAGGAAACTCCTGGGACAGCAACACCAACTATTTCTCAATCTATCACTAACGTTTTAATTAACGCCAACGCTAAAATAAGCCCTCCTTTTACGCTCGGGTTAACCGATCATTCTACCACCGCGTCAACATCTGCTGGCGGTCTACTCGATGGGGGATCCGTGATATCGCCCATTAACCCTGCTAATCAGCCCAGACCATCTTCTCTTCCTGGCACAATACTCCGTTCGCTGAATGTCGCACAACCTTCTGCAAATGGAGCAAGATTGTCTCCCATTAACCTTCCCCTTTCTACCTCCTCTTTTTTGTCACGATCTACTCCGACTTTAAGCGCATCTCATCCTGCGTTTGTCCCCTTAGTATCGGCATCGTCTACCTCTGGTGCCACACTCGCTGCTTCAACTTTGGTAACTCCGACGACGATATACAACGCTCCTTTCACTAAGTCCAATTTTATTCCCGCTGTCACGACGACGAGCGCTCGGAAAAGTTACGCTCCAAACGCCGGGAATCCCTTGGCACCTAGCTTAACATCACACGTGACATTTGCTGTCGGGCATCATAATGGCGGCGCTCTTGCGATTCACGGCAAACTTAACCAACCACCTAATGGAACTAACACCTTCACGGTCGACCAAGTAATACACAGCTCGCCAAATTCCCCAGTTAATGCGAATGTGGTTAGCTCAAACGTTAAACCGCAATACCTCGCCAATCCTGGAGTGATCGTTAGCGCGGCGTCTGCGCTCCACAGTGGGTCTTTGAATTTGTCATCTTCGGCGGTCCAGCAACCTGATATTATCTCGACAAAACTCGAACCTGTAGCAACAACCACAGCTGGGGCGTGGCCAAGTAACCAGTTCCTGGTTACTACCCAGGCCGAGTTACCAAAGACTTACTACTCCACTCATCATGTACTTCAGAACGTCAAAGACCCTGCGTCTCCTAAGCCGGAACCCTTCGTCCACAAAGTGGGATCGGCTCGTGTTGTTCATGGAATGTCTCCATCCAAACCGCTGTCGTCAGGATCCAAAGATTACATTCCCAAATCTCCTCATTCAAAGCGATCCTCCAACGCTGCGGGTGCATTGCCTGGTAAACCTATCGGAACTGGCAGTGGAACGGTCGCCACCACACTTGCCTCCGGACACGGGGCCTCCTCTGCCGTCTACGGTAAGAAGATCCATCATTCCCCTCACAAAATGAATGGCTCGGGAGGAGGAGGAGGACCATCCGCTGCAAGTGTGAAGCCTGTTTCAGATGCCGTGGCATCGCAGGCCTATAACAAATTGCCTCCCAAGGGCGTTATAGCTCCTGGACAACCTCACGTTCGGGTCGCCAATCTCGTCAGCCAGCCTCGACCTCATCACAAACGCCCTGATCAGCGAAATCCGATGTCTGCGGGCACAATTTCCGCAAATTTGCCCAACAGTTCTAGTCACAAGCACGGGCAACTGAAGAACATGCACCAAACTGTCAAGGCTGACCAAGGGGCTCCCGGTAAAGTCCCCAAAGCAAGCCACAAGAGTGGTGTAGCTTTTGCCCCGTACACCACAGGCAAGTCTCCTACTTCCAAAGTTCAACCTTGGTTGCCAAATTCGTAAGGCAATTTTCCTAATCGTTTCCAGCCTGGATTATGAAGCAGTCTTTCCTGTAGTTCTCAACTTTGGTTGGTAAATTTATATATAATGTCTCGTATATTTTCAGCCTTAATTCTATAGCAGTCTTTCGTATCACGTTTGCGGCCGTTCATGCTGTGCTCAGCTTAGCAGTGCACCCCCTGTGAAGTGAAGGAGCATGAGGTGTCACCTTGCAATCAAATAGGATAACTAAAACATATTGAGTCAAGCAACGACTACGATGAACTTCAAACACTATTTGCCAGGCATACAACGCTACCACTTACTTGGCTAATTAACAGCAGATTTTTGACAGGAAATAACCAATACCGTAGTCGAAACGCAACGGAAAGTACCCTGTAGTGACGTCATTAATGAAGGCCATTGGTGAACACTTGTGCAAATATTGAGTACCAGTGGCCTCGTTCAACTATTCGATGATAGTGAACAATATTATCGCATCAAACGCGTGCTTATATTTGCCTGATGGATTCCTGCCATCAATTAAAAGCCCTAATTTCTGCACTGACGTTAGCTTGGTACATTTCTCGCGATGAATCGATGGGATTTTCAAACTGCGATCAAATGTGCTTGTTTAACACTTCAGTGCATAAAGTAGCGTGCGTGGTATGTCTAGAAAAATGTTCTTCGTACAGAATAGGTAAGATCAAATTGGGCATTAAAGTAGTTGTACCCAAACTGCTTCAGGCAGGGCGACCCATGTTCTAGGTACATTCGCACCCCCATTCTCCTCTTAAATGAGCATGCGAACTCTCGCTTTTTCATTTTCTTACTTATATCGTCTTAACTAGCCGTTGTTAATATCATCTCCCCCCCTCCCCCCTGCACTCCCCTGTTGTTGCCTCGCCCCCTTTCCCCCTACTCAGATCCGTCGCACCAAGGGGGCAGTACCTCCCACATTGTAAATCACTGCCTTTGAGGATCTTGCCCTAAAGGGATCAACAGTCGTCATGCACGACGCGTCAAACAATGCTATTCCTACGAGTCCTAAGTTTACATTTTCTCCTTAAAGTTTTGACTTGTGAAAGTCGCAGGATTTTGAAAGCGTTAGTGCGTCTGCACTGGATGCGTTAGTTTTTACTGCTCGGAATGTACTTCTACGGGAAAAAAACTTGTGTGATATTTAGTAATTAGATTCGTAAATACGATGAGCTTGTCTGTGTAGCGCATATACAGTATATATATATATATGTATATCTTATCGTGTAAAATGTCTAGGATAAACTTATGCAGTCTCAATCTATATAGCCCCCCCCCTGTTACCCCATAGCGTATGTCTATAGTATTTATCAGAAGTGTTTTCGATTTGCACACTGAACCGTAAGCTGGACACAGATGACTCCCGAGTGTTTGTCTTCGTCGATATGACGTCAAGTGTTTGCGCGCTTCACGGCCACGACCACATATAGGTGCCAGAGAGAGAGAGAGAGTAGCAGAACATCTAATGCCGGGACCACACAATACCTTCGTGGCAACAACGTGATGCGAGGATGTGCAGCTCGCATGTTGTACATGACACTGTATCTATGCTACCGAGTTTAAATATATTTAAGGACAACCATTGGGTTGCCCATCTTCGCTTCCGGTTGTTGGTGCGAATGCTTATGTGATCTCGGCATAAGGGAACAGGCTGAGAGTTGTGTAAAAGATTATGCCGATGCGTGGGGTCCGGTGCGTGCCGCAGCTGCCGTACGGAAGTCACATTATGCCGTCTAAGAATTGGAGCGGCTGCCCCTGCCCTTCTGTGATGCGTGCGGTGCCGCTTTCTGTATCATTTAGTTGCTCAATGTCCGATTTTATTTTATGTCTGTCTCTAACACTGCCCGACCATCCGTTGTATGGACCATGACGCTATCCGGGCGGCTATCTTGGGAGACCCCGGTTTATTTAATTTGAACCGGTTGGCTTCCTTTCTCACCCTATGCGACCTGATAAATTATTTGTAAACACTATTAAACCTGCATTATTACTGGTATTAAGCTTCTTCTGCTCTCTTCTAAGAACTTTTCCTTTGATTTTGCATTACCTTACTATTAACTTTTTATAATTGTATCCTTTTGGGGTTACTTTATGCGGTAGGCCAAGATAGTTCCGTACAAGTGAGTTTCAAATTTATTGTGTGATGTAATCAGCTGACCTTCTGTGACTGGCGTAAGGTCTATTAGGTAAGACGTAAGCGCGGTGTAGGCGAAACTATTGAAGCGCTCGCAAACCTCTGTTTCCATTACCTAGTAACTACTTCTCTCCATGTGAACCGAGCTTCAGCTAGCGCAGAGGTAAACCAACGATGTTTTTTAACAGTTAAAAAATATTGGAGGGTAATTACTATGCAAGTTATTTTGCAAGTTTCTACAGTGCAATTCCTGATTGAAATACTGTTACTCAATACGCCCGTAATCTGGCACAGTGATCTCATTCCGGGATAAGTTGGACCCGGATTGATAAGTTGGATCTGGAGTATGACCAAATGTGATCGTTGGAAGACGTCTAAATTGCGTTTACACTATGCCGTGTTTCAAGGCTATATGCATTGCTGAAAGGCGGTCTTTGAAGTAACCCAAGATAGTTGTATATATATCAGGTTATACTTATATCAGTGTTATCGTTCGAGGCTTAACTTGTCCGGACAGTTGCGCTGGCTTCGAACCGTTCAATGTCTTCAAGTGACCCTTGTAGGGTATCTTTGCGGTAACTGGGGCTTTCGGGACATACTTCTTTACTCGTTCACTTTGCTCTCTTCCTCGTTTCCTACTCAGACTGATAACTTTTGATATGCTTTTCCTTTTCTTTCCCCCACTTGTACCCGTACACAGTGTTTCTTTTGCACTGGGATTCCCCATAGTTCTAAACTTACTGCTTGTCCCTTGCGTTTTCCTCGCTTTCGTTCCTTATAGTTGTGGGTAGACAGGCTTGGTCCTTGATCGGCTCGCTAAAGTTCTTAATTCACTCTATATCCACCAGGTTGTGCTGTCTCGCTACAAAGGTTAGTCATTTTCCCCCGTAGGAATATTATGGGGCAAAATTCCCTTGTAGCAGGTTAAGAGCCACGCAAGAATATGGTTAATGTAGACCAGAAAGGCGTAAGCTTTTTGTTTAACTAACTGTAAATGGTCACTGCTACCAATTACGCGAGTTTGTATTACTGTTGCGGTACGCGTGCTACTGTGCATTTTTTATTTCTTGTTTCTAAAGTCTCACTAGGCCTCGTATGCGTATCAGTGATGTGCACTCACTTCTTGCTACGTGTTTTTTTTTCAATTGCGTGTAAAAGACGAAACAATTGGTTTAAAATTTTAGCTAGTATGTGAAAACAGGAAAAGCATATATTATAACAAATATAAAAAGTATATTGTATTATAAATGGGCAGTATTTATCTAATAGCAATCGAAACATATGCTTTGTATGACTGGGTGTAAACGGATAGGCTTCGGAGGAGCAACATGCACATCAGTTCGTGTTTAAAACTTGATATTTTTCTTTTCGTGGAAAATTCTATTACTGTACTGTTTATTCGTTGCCTCCGCAAACATATCTCGTATAAAAGTTTGTTACTTCGTGTTTTGGTCTCCTAGAAAACTATTACATCCCGTTGTATCGAAGCAAAAGCGGTGGTGTATTGGCAACAACGTTGTGTGTGTCCCCCTCTGCCCGAAGACAATGTCTGCTCAGCCTGAACGTCAGAGTGTTATCGTCTGACATTGTGCTGTGCTACGGTAGTTAGAGGCTCCGTAACTTCTCAAATTCATACCTATCGTAATAATTGGTCCAAAAGTAAAAAAAAAATTCCGAATTGTTGGGATCCACCTTCACAGGTACTGACATGGTCTTCACCTAAGTGATTAAGGATACGTATGCTCTCATGTGACCAAAACAAAATCATGCCATGACGTCACTCGCTACCCAGAGGAAATATAGAACTTGCTGAAGTACGATTGGCTGTGACGTCACACATAGCTTTATTTTGGTCACATGAGAGTACGCTCGTTCATATTCCCTTTAGTTTTCAGAGAGGGGAGCATGCAACTCCAAAGCCTTGTTTTTCGAGTGTCATTATTTGCTCTAGTGCAAATGCAGATCTTTAATTGTATGACATGGAGATGTAGATAATGGAAGCATTGGTGCAAGCTTGTCAGTTAACCCTGAACCGCCGAGTGCCAAGTATTCTTTATTTCCTACAATGCTGCCCCAGCGAGACCCCTGACTTGGGTCCGTCGGTGTAGGGTTAAGCACTGTAACGAAAGCTGATTGGCACATGCGGCATTCGTACGTCCGTCTTCAGTTCGGTTCTACTTCCTCCTCCTAACTGAAGGGGCAACGGACTTACGCCACTTCTCCGACTCTCTCTCTCTCACTTTGCTTATAAATTTCACTACTTTAGATATCATTGATTGTCTCGCTGAGGTTAAGTTCAACTAAGCTCATGAACTTTACAGCTAGTCAGGAACTTAAGTCCGAGTGCTGTTTCCCTCCTTTGGATGAAGCTTCAGGTGTTACACCTAAACCGGTTGCCCTTGAGGCACATAGAAAATCTGCTTTGCTTCTCAAAGTCTGGCTTTTGGTCGTGTCCGGCGTACTCTGGTTTCGACTTGAGCCTGCGACATAACCCGAAACGCATTCGTCTGAAGCTTAGGACAAGTTATAGTTCATCAGCTTCGTTTAACTTGCCTTCGCCGCGACAATCGATAACGCCTTGGAAACGTGGCTAGTTTGGTCATGTTAAGTGTCTGTGGGAAATTCAGAAGCTAACCCACCCTCTTATTTATTTATATTTTTTCTATGTTGTCTTAAAGTAGTGCTCTAAAACATATATTATTCTCAACATATATGCTCGAGCGTACGCTTATATTTACATATTGTGACCACTAGACTGTAGATATTGTTTAGGTATTGTATAGGATTGTATGCATTATTTCGTGTTTCAGACATAGGAACGGCGCATCGCGTGCATGTATATCTTTTAGAGTATATTCGTTTGGTTAATTGCGTATTGTAAACCTATATAAATGTACAGTGTATATCCCATGTCATGCTCTATATCACCCTCGTGGAATATAAACCAAATAAAATTCCCCCAGTTTCATTGTTTTTACTTATTTTCTACAAAC
>LQNS02278098.1:519413-533477 GCA_001587735.2 Parhyale hawaiensis | reverse complement strand
TTGATGGTTTCTCTTGAACTTCACAGATGCCATAGATGCTTCCTTATATCATTGGCTTAGTATCACGATCATCCGTACATGTGAAGTTTTGAGAGAAGAGTCTGGTATGTTTTAGCGTGCGATCTTGTGCGTGTGCAAGTCTGCTGGGTGTGTTTTGTGTAGCTGAAGATACTGGTTAAGCAATGGAAAATTCAACCCGAGTGTGTTGATAAGGTAAAGATTGTGTCGTAGACTCCACTATGCTTGGCCTTCCACCCCTCCGTTTTGTCGCTAGCGCGGTTTCGCAAGCAGACCTGACAGACTGTGCGTTATCACGGTCACATCACTACATCTTCTACTTTCTACATAGCGCTTATTAGATTTTTATGTACCGTAGTTACGACAGTAGCTCACCCTAGGACCGTAAAACCGAGTCTCGATTTAATTATGAGGTTACTGGCTCTGGATGTCTAGCAGTCTGGAAAACTTTGGGGAAAAATTCACTCAGGGAAAAAGGGACCAGGAATCAAAATACTCAGGGAATTTCTGCAGGGCAGTGGATGGTGTTCATTTTGTGGGGTTATCATTATGAATTTGGCGTTCCTCAGAGTATGAGCCACATGAGGATTATTACCTCCGCCAAGGAGGTTATGTTTTCGTCGGGTTTGTTTGTCTCTCTGTCTGTCACCAAGGTAACTCAAAAAGGTAAGGACGGATTTTGACGAAATTTACAGGGATTGTTAGGTATGTTAGGAGGTACAGATGATTAACTTTTGGTAAAGATCCGTCCATCCGTTTGTTTGTCTCCTTCATTTTTCTCAATGCCATAACTCAGAGAGTTACGAATGGATTTTTATGAAATTTACATGAGTTGTTAGGTGGTACGTCACTTAGAGTAAATCACCAAATTTTTGTAATCTGTTTGTTCGTTCGTATGTTTGTTGCTGTGTTTGGTTTTAGCGCAATAAGTCGAAAAGTTTTGAGTGAATCTTTATGAAACTTACAGGACTTGTTAGTAATGTTAAAAGACATAGCCATGATTAAATTTTGGTGCAGATCGGCTAATTTGTTTCTGTGTTTGAGTTGTGTTTGTCATCATGTTAGTTAGCAGCATAAATCAAGTTATGAAAGGATCTTCAAAAAAATTGCAGAAACTGTTAATACTATTGTAAAGGCACAAATGATTAGATTTTGGAGTTGATACAAAAGAAATCATGGTTTCAGAGCCAATTTGACTTTTTCGTAACCGTTGCCTGCCTTACTTGGTGGCGTAGGTATGCGCTCTCAGAGTGCTCTAGTTGGTTCTGCAGTGCCGGTTAAAGGTGGATGACTGTCAAGCTCCATTTTGCAGCAATTCCTAATATTGTGAGGGTGATTTGTAACGATTTCAGTCCCCTTCAATCCATAACTCATTGGTAATCACATTATTTGAGAGGAAAATAGACAGTCTGACACGGAGACTTGAGCCGGACAGTGGCTGATAGGATGTGACTAGAGTGATTCATATTATGCGAAACGAAGCCTCTTAAGTGCTAGCAAACCTTGCTACTATTACTACTACAGTATTATTTGGCACGGTAATTATTGTAGAACTTAATCGTGTTTTCGAAACTTTTAACTAGGTGGTGAAGCATTGCAGGGCTGATAAGATGGGAATCAGTTCGGTTTGCACAAATAAGCAGTTGCAGTAAAGTGTTTAGACAATACCAAGTCATGTCGCCACTTCCTTTTAATGATGCGCAAGATCTATGTCTGGAATTTGCGTTTAAATTGCTTCTTTCTGTAGTGTGCGCACTGTGGCGTCTGCAGACTGTGTTACTATAGTAGTCACTTTTCTAGCGTCTTCACTAAAGTATATAGGTACCTGCCAAAGTACCTCAATTTGAACCATATGTCGCCACTAAAGTTGAAAATGATCGGAAAACGTAGATGTGCTCGTAGAATTACTTGATGTCATAAAGGAAATTGCAGTGAGAACAGTGAAGGCATTTAATTAAATCTCAAAGAGATGGTCGCTTACCGATGGCCATATTGACGACTTGGTCGTTCTTGCTTTTGCATAATGGTTCTGTGTCACTGTAAGAGTTTGCTTTATTTGCATCGTATTTATGCCCTCATGGAACATAGCATGGACCGTAGTGCGAGGTTCGCCCATCCTTTGTAATAGGAAGCAGCGATCCCTGTGGACCTTGTAGTCTATGAATCGGAAATAGCGGGACAATACGAATATAATAAGAGCACTCTGAGAGCGCATACCTCCGCCCAGCGAGGCAACGGTAGCAAAAAATTCAAATTGCCTCAGAAACCATAATTTTCTTTGTATAAACTACAAAATCTAATCATTTGTGCCATTTGATAGTAATAACTACTTGCGCAATTTTCTTGAAGTTCCGATTATAACTTTTTGAGTTATACCTACTGCTAACAAACGTTATGACAAAGATGAGTCAAACATACAAACGAACGAACCGATCTGCACCAAAATTTAATCATTTATGTCTGTTAACATTTCTAACAACCCCTATAAATTTCATAAAGATCCATTCATTATTTTTTGAGTTATTGTGCTAACAAGCATAAAATTAACAACGGTGACAAATGAAGAAACGGATCATTACCAAAATTTGGTCATTTACTCTCTGTTATATACCTAACAACTCATGTTAATTTCATCAAAATTCATTCATAACTTTTTGAGTTACGGCATTGAGAAAAATGAGGCAGACAAACAAACGGATGGACATATTTTCACCAAAAGTTAATCATCTGTTCCTCCTGACTTACGTAACAATCCCTGTAAATTTCATCCAAATCGGTTCATAACTTTTTGAGTTATCTTGGTGACAGACAGACAAACACGACGAAAACATAACCTCCTTGGCGGAGGTAATAATAACAGTGGACTTTGTAGGTAACCTAAACCTTAGCGTGGCCTGCGGGACGTCATTCCTTCGCGGTCACCTTACTTCCTTCCACATTTATCCTCTTATTGACGGTGTTATATTTTGTTCTTCCTCTTCTTTCCCTATTTGCTGTTCTCGTGCGCGTTGATCCTGCGTAGAACATGCGTGCATGTGTGTTTCTGTGAACATACTTTATGTCCCTTCTTTTTTCCTCTATGAAGTAGTGGTAAGTGCGACTCAAATTACTTAATTTAACTTGCTGTCATAGGTATTCTATCGACATTGTATATCCTTTTTTGTTTCTCCTGTTAGATCGTCTCTGTGGTGGAAACAGGCTTAAACTACTCATTTTGTATAACTAATAACTCAAGGTTTCTATCTTGTTTATGAAGTATTTCGTTGAACTTTACATAAAAAAGTCGTAGTACTCCCTGCGAAAAGCCCGATTTTCAGTGGACAGTGAAGTATAGTGGAGTCTATTGATGTCCTTTTCGTTGTCAAGTGAATGCTATAAGCGTTCTAGTTTAAATGCTGAAATTGCTCTTGTTTGGTGTTTTGTTCGGCCCCACCCAGGCTGCCTATCCAAGTAAGTCCTCATGGGCTCTTCTTACGTATCATTGCATTTGGAGGGTTTGTTGATGTAATAATTGTGTGTGAACTCTTTGTTGAGCACTCACACCGTGACATTCATCCTCATTTGCTTCCATTTCCAGTGTGAGCCCAAAACCCGTGTAACTATAAGGAAGGTGTTGATGTTTGTACCGGGAGGACAGTCGCTAATTCTTGTAAGTATATTTGCGGATCGTATCTTAATAGTCGAACGCAAGAATTCTTGCGCCCCATACTTCAGCTGCACGGACATAGCTAGGATGACATGACATCTCGCACAGATCGCACGTGACACTAAGCCCCACCCACCCCCTAAAGTGGTAACTAGTCCTTCACTGGAAGATATAGCTCGTCCTCTCTTTTCTTGCTGTGAGAGTGTGCCTCCCGCAATTAGGTGATGAAACTTTCATGCGTAATATCAAGTTAGAGAGGCTCAGTTTCTGATAAGTTGTAAGAGAACCGTAGTAGTGCGCTCGCTGCACGTGCCTAGCGCTGCACCGATCTTGAGAGCAAACTTGCTTGTCAATAAACCCTATAGCCTTATGGAGCCAATAAATCAATAGTCGTCTCATGTATGAGATTATATACTATGTGTCAAGTACTGCTAGGACAATATTCTTTAGTAAGTTTAGAGCCAAAGCTGTTGTGATGTATGTTCAGTATGTTATGCGCGTGCGCACTTGCCTCGTAGCTAACTGCTGCTACCGCTCGTATACCACTGTCATTAGCTGAACTGCCAGCGCTGCGGCAGGCATAACTTTTGCTGTACCAAGGTCTCCGACACACATGACTTGTTCAAAAAGCGAGAAATGTCACCACTGGTCTCTCTTGGTAACGTCACTTCACCCGTGACTGTGTCTTGTTGCCCAGTGACGTGACCCGACTAAATAAAATCTGTCAGGTACTCCAGAAAGTTCGCCCTTCCTGTGGTAATGGGGACATCTTTTCCTCAGTGCCCCCTCTACTTCCTTCCAGTTTCATACTCCTGCTGTTGAAGCTTTCCTCTGTTCTTCCTCTTCTCTCCGACTTACTGCGTCCATGGACGTTGATTCCGCCTAGAACTACACTTCCCTCGTACGTTGGTTCCACGTTTGTCTCCTCGTATTATATGCCTCTTCCCTTTCCTCTCTTGGAGTCTACTTCCATTTAGTATAAAATGAGACGTACTTCGCTCCCTAGCGGTGCACGAGCCTGTGGTTAAACGCAGGAATAGTTCAGCGCGATATAGGTTTTGTGCCACTGAAGCGCTAGTAAAACTTCTACTACTACTGCTTCTCTTGGAGCAGCTAATTTATCCAGGATTAATAGTGCTTATAGTTACTTATATGATCGTAGTAATCAAGAAAGTTCTTGTGTTTCTGTTAGACATTTGATGATGAAAATCGCGCGAACTTTCTTGGTTACCTGATAGAAGTCGAGATTTTGTTCGAAATAAAGATTTTGATTCTAAGTATACAGTTGCACATGAAGCAAGGCATTGCTTGGAAAAACTTCAGGAGCAGTTCCAGCGTTTGTTACGGGAACTACATTGGGCCACTTTGTCCAAGCAATCTCACACCATCGTTAACAATATTTCTGTCTAAATTCTGTCTTGAGCACAGTCTTGGTGTCCCTGAGGCCGTTGCCGTACCCACCGTTATCTGCATCACCAGCAGTCTTTAGCTTGAGCTTGGGCATGGGCATATTATGATGTTCTCTGCACATACCTTTAGGTTTTAATGCTTGGCAGCTTTCAGTTTATGAAGTTATGAACCCTTGATTTTCTTAAGACAGCAAAGTTTTGCTCCACGTGTATTTTTTCATATTGAGCTATTTAATCATCATAATGGTTGTTGCAGCAATGCGTTGAGCTGGCTCTAGCAATGGCAATTCCAGGTAGCGACTGGTTATCAGCATCTCAGCATGATCATAAAAAGATTTTGTTGCTCGTTCGCGTACGTTTCTTGAGTGACGTGCTGTATTGGTTAGCTTGGATTTCGTTTGTGCTAAGACTTCTAGGGTTGCTTTTATGTCGAAAGTGGGCACTATTTTCCCTTTTTTTTGAAGGCCGGTGTCGGTCTTGGTTGTTTTGAGTAGAGCATCAATATTGAAAAGATAAACTTTTCGTGTCATGCTTCGGACAGGTGCTGCTGTTGTTATTTGGAGATGGTATGTAGTTGGTATTGAGAATTTTCATGGGGTGCGCGTGCTTGTCACTTTCCAAGTTGTCGTTCGTTTTTAAAAACCGTAATATTTGATGTAGTCTCTACGAAAAGTATTGATTTGAATTACCAACATGGGTGCTCATAAGGTGCTGATGAATTTTCCTAGAAATGGTGGAATAGGGAGGGGGCTGACATCAGTGGTGGTCACACAAGCATTGGTGTGTCTGACTATTGCTTGTAACCTTCATTGTGATCCCTAGAGTATATTTATAGCCCCAGCCACTGGTCTTGTGACACGTTCTATTAAAATATGCCACAGCGACTGATTTAACAATTAACAACATGCCTGCGCTTTCGAGGTTCAGAAAATAAGCTACTCCAAAACATACGCGTTACGCTGTTCGTGAAAACGTGACACTACAAATGACAGTGACTGGCCACTGCATAGTTTTTCATCAACAGATAGCCAGTCCATACTATATATACTTATTTACGAGGCGGTGTTTTGGTTTAAGGACGAAAATTCACATGAATGTTTGCGTGATGTCATAGACTCGGCCACGCAATATGTTTCCAAAATAATTAAACTAGCGGGCCAAGCGTCGCAGTTGTAGCAGTATATGTATTAAAATATGGCGCAAGTTACACAGAACTATGAATTTTGTGTCTCTCATTATAGGACGAGATTGAGCAAGTTTGATGCTAGTATTTAATGTTGCTGTGACTAGGTATCCATGCCTCACGCTATGTGCGCTCTTCCGGAACTTGGCACTTCAGTTATTGGCTGCATTAGTAGGCTGTGTAGTTCTTTGTATTAGATTGTGGCGCTGCCCTCTAGGGCTTATTGTGGCGTGCCTTTTCCCTGCCCCAATATGTTTGGGCATCACGCACCCAAAAGTCCCGAGTGCCTTTTCCGCAGGGGATGTAGCATCTGGCCGCAGTTCATGCTGAGAAGGTTAGCTTTGTAGAGTTAGGTAGGTTCTTTATATTTCCTTTCTGTCCCGCAAGGTGTGCCGTTGGTCGAGGTGACCGACTTTATCTGCGGGGCTATTACTTTCGCCTGTGCGAAGGACCGCACGGGCGCTTCTGTCTTCTTCTCTTTTCGTCCTTCATCTCTTGCTACCTGAGCACAACGTTGTGGTTCCGGCTGTAAGCCGAGTAAATCATCTAAGATCGCTATTGATTGTCTAAGTTTCAGAAATAGCGGGACAACACCAATATAATAATAATAAAGATTGTGGCGCTGCTGGCATTACGATAAGAATACATGCATTCTGTGCGCCCCCCCAATGTGTCGCTCAACAGTGATTAGTGGAGCTGGTGCTTTTTTTACGTTGCTAGTACGTTTTTATAGTAGGCATTGATAAGTTACCCGTGCCGTACTGCCACTACTGTATGAGGAGCAGTCAATGCGTTAAACAGTTTGTGAATGTATTTGTTTTCAAGGGAAATGGTAATTTGCATAATTTCTCATTCGCAACGCCCATAATACGCAGGCATTATGTTATGTTGTCCTTGAGTTTTTGCTGCTGATTTTTTCCTTATCATCGCAACCATTGAGTACGGCCGAGTTCATCTAAGCAAATTTTGCGCGAAATTATAGCAAATTTTTTTTTTAGAATGGACGATGATTTTTTGTTGTTTTTCAGCTCTTGGTTTGAATAACTTATTTTTCTCTTGATTCAGCACTTAATTTTCATGGAAGTAGGGTTTTCTTTTGTTTTCCTTTTCCAAAATGGTCTTGTCGTGTTCTAACCAAAACAGGGCCCATAATTACAGTTTGTTAATTTAATAACGAGAACTAGCTCTTCTGTATATTTCTTCTGTTGATTCGAAAATTACTTCCTTCCAATTTCATACTCCTACTGATCTTACTTTCGTCTGTTTTTCCTCTGCTTTCCCGACTTGCTTTTCCCATGCGCGTTGATTCTGTGTGGGAGCACTTTCGTGCATGGGTTCCGCGTATATCAGCGTACTACTTGTACCTCCCTTGTTCCTCTGTTAGATCGCCTCGATTGTGGAAACGGAGGCCTAAACTAATAATATTGTTAATAATATTTATTCAAAACTTAAATCAGTCTTATATTAATTATAAAGGACTAATCTTTTTATTTATCACTAAATGGGGAAGAAAGCTTTCTCTTCGTTGAAAAATTGAGAAGCAATTCTCTTTATCGGAAATTTGGTGGCAGTTTTCTCTGCTGTAGAGCATTGTGAATGAATCTTTTCATTGAATATTTCTGTATTGGCTAGGGAAATCATCTGCGTTGTGTAGGAACAACAAAACTGGGAAGCAGTTTCCAGCCTCAATTACGGGCGCTCACAAAAGCTTCGTGTTTCCTTCTAGTTTCTTCATAATATCAACTTCACATCCCGTCTGTTAACGTTAGCTGATGTGTCGTCAGCTCATTCATGACCTGAATGGTATTGGCCTCGCGGCCAATTTAACAGAGATGCCCTCCAGACATTTTGCATTAGATGTGACTTGTATAACAAATCGTGATGAACTCATCATGAGGAATGTTGCCGCCAGTTGTGACTTTATTCTTTTTGTGAGATACCTACGTATACCGTGTGTAAACTTAATGACGAAAGCTGCTTCTCTTACCTTCCTCTCATGAAACAAGCCATTACGAGTCCTAGTGGCGCACGAGCCACTGGAATTGTTCAGCGCGTCATAGACAATGTGTCCCTGGTGCGCTAGTAAACGTTCTTACTACTACTGAGTACGGTAGTATTCGTGCAGCAAACAGATGCGCGCCTAACGTGGTGAATTCCCATGGATTACCTGTAGTACGAACAGGGTCTTGTTGGTAATTATTAACCCATTAAAATGTCGGGAATGTCCGTTCCCGAAACTGTATAAAAAATACGCATGGCACTGTTAATGGGTTCATTCTCTATTGGTGGTCGTACCTGGTAAAGCTGTTGCAAGTTTTTTTTCTTTGTTTACAAAGCTTATTAGGTACATGAACATTGTGATGGATGAGTAGACACTAGATATATTTCAGTGTCCGTATTTTATTTTAACTCGACGGTAAATGATTCGAAAATTTCTGGTAATAGCAAAGAATTTGTAGGCTAATCTTGTTCACTTGAAAATTTTCCTGATTATGCTGCATTTGAATATTCCTTTCTGTTTACGTTGCCAAAAGCAATTTGATATTTTCATCGGCAGATCTTTTAAAATATGTAGTGGTATCAAGACGTATTCTTCTGTACATGCTGTTTATATTATACGGTACTTATTTAGTTTTGTTTCTGTTGTAATGAAGCTGGTCATTTAAATTCTTACCTCAATACGCGAAATGGAAGTCGGCTATTTGAGTGGAATGTTTTAAATTTTTGCTAACTTTTTTATCATTTGTGAACAATATACTGTTTGGTAAGCCATGTTGAGCTTAATTGTTCTCTCTTTGCTATGGACTCGCGCTCGCTCTGCTTTAGGACCATATAGCCTGGAAATAAATGTTAAGCGAGTGACTTGTGCGTGTAGTGCAATTTTTTTTTTTTAGGTTGACTGAAAGAGCTTTTAAAGATGTTTGATCTTTCCAGTGCTGTTTGTCTTTGCAGTTTTCTACATTTTGTCAAGATTTGTGTTTTTTGTCTCATAATTGAGCTACTTCTGTGTATAGTATAGTTTTTCTACCGTTTAATTAACTTGAAAATCAAACGTATACGCTCTTCCGCGTGGAGCTGCACTCCTTATACAGACAGAAGCTTTACTTTCGGTATTCTCTTAGAACTGATCACAAATTGCAAGGAAGACTTAAATATTGTGATTCTTTTTTTCTTGTTATATTGAGGGCCTTTTTGATTCTCATGTGTATTTCTTTAATTTGTGCTTCTAGCACGTCTTGGTCGACGCGCGTTTGGATTATTGGCCGGCCGAACTGTGCATCTGCAACTGCGCTTTCTCGTGGAGGTCAGATTTTGAAGTTTCTGCCATGGTATCCTAGCATGAATACATCTATTCACTGAAAATGGACGTCTCTTACCGTCGTGCCTACGGCAAACTGTGCAGTCCCCTGCCGAGACTATTACCCACTAATCAAACGAAACCTGCGCGAGCTGTGGCAATCCCAGTGGCTGGCGGAGAGAAATAATAAGTTGCGAACAATTAAGGAAACCATCCGACAGGGGCACTCGTCTAATAGCGACGGCCGCCGAATGGACGTCGTACTGCCCCGCTTACGTATTGGGCACACGAGACTTTCTCACGACTGTCTGCGGATGAGGCGTCTGCAACCCTATTCCGACGACTGCGTCGTACCCCTTACTGTCTTGCATTTGATGGCCAAGTGTCCCACCTTCTCTGATTAGCGGAGGGACTGCTTTCCGGACCTGCATGATCGGAATGCTGACTCCATCCTCCGAGGTAAGCTTTCTGAAGGACCTCGCGGCCAATTCAATAGAAATGGCCTGAAGAATTTCCTTATCAGATGTAACCTCTATCACAAACTAATAAATCCATTTCGATAAATGCAGTCGTCAAGTACGGCCCTAATTTTCTCTCTGTGAATTGCATATACTATATGTAAATTAAATAATGATAATATAATTCTCCTGACAACTATTTTATAATACTAAATGAGATAAATTCCGCGCCCTAGCGGCGCATGCGCATGTGATTAAACACAGGAATAGTTCGGTGCGATATAGGCAGTGTGCCACTGAAGCGCTAGTAAAATTTCTACTACTACTACCACTACCGTCGTGCATTTTATTGTGATACGGCGGAGTTATCTCTCCGGCAGCCGATTCACACGATCGTCAAATGATCAGGTTTCCTTGGTTTCGCGTCTCGAGTGCGTTACTGTGTCCGTTTAAATGGCGCAGGAGCACGAAGCTGTCATGGACTTCTAATTCCCACCATATTTACAGAGATATTCGAAACGTAGTGAGTGAAACTTGCCGAGCAAACTGACGATACGGCTAACGTTTTAATATCTTTTGGCACACTAATAGCTTAAATTTGCCACTAAGGTGGTTATTGGTCCTTGTTAGGCACAGTGGAGATAAATGGAACATTCGGTTGATTATTAGCTGAGAAAACTAGTTCAAATTCACCATCTTGTTTCCACCAGCCTTTATTCCCGCAGTGCAGATATTCGCCTCTGACCCGACATGCTCTTTCCATACGCGTTGACTCGTGCATGGGTTCCATGTTTCTCTTGACATTCTTTATGTCCTTTCTTTCGTCCTCTCTGGATCACAGAGTGCTCGGTGGATGGGGAGGCTTAGATTGGAGAATACTAATACTTCAACTTCGCCTCTGAACGAGCTATGTAGTACTCTTTAGTTTCTTCGCCCTCAAGCGAGTGAGCTGTTATCCCTTTCTTCTTTGAGTTGTTTGCTTCTCTCCTGAGAAGAACACCATATGTAATGTATCATATGGGTCATGGCACGAGAGGAAGGCCTAATTGGTGCGCCCGATGGTGAAGCAGCGAGCGAAAAGACTTCAACAGCACTCACATCTCTTCATTGCTCCATTCATACGTCTGCTGATGTTTTTATTTTTTTCAACATTTTGCGTACGTGCTAAGCTTATTACTTATGTTTTTCCTGGTAGTGTGCTATTAGGCTGTGACTATGAAACACTATTCGTGGGTTCCCGTGTAGAAGCCAAGTGCGCATCGCAGTCACTACGATACATAGGCTATATAAGCGCTAGCTTTTTTTGTTTTCATTACTTATATCAACTAGCCCATGTCGTTCTGCAGCGTGTACGGCGGTGCGTTTCTTGAATTTTCTTACTGAGCTCGTTCTTAGGATTCGGTGAGTGTACTCTTTGTCAGACGCTTGGGAACGACTCGTCTGATTTACAACCGTCTCTATTGATTTAGTTTATCATACGGTGCATGAACTGCACGTATGTATTTATGTTTTCCGATGAAGTTACTGAATTATTTAGTTCTTAAGCGACGCCAATTTTGCAGTTCCTCTCGCGTTAGGAAATGTTTTGTCGTTGCTGTGCATGATCAAAATATGGAGACAGTCGTCGTCTTTCGTTTGTAGCGTAGTTGTGCGTGTGTGTTTATTTATTAATCATCCGTCTTTACTTTATGCTATAAGTTCACTGAACGTTTAAGTTTATTCTTAGTAACACAGAGAGTGCTTCATCCCGAGTGTTTTGTACAGAAACTTTGCGTGATCGTTACATTACCAACCAGTGCTTCGGTCGATATTCGTAGCTCACTGTTTGTTACCGTCAACCCATTTAATCTATTGTAGTTTGTTATTGCGAGTCCCAGCATGAACAACACCTGAGTGAACATCGATTTTTTCCTGCGGTGAAGGCACAGCGAGGTCCTGTGCGGTCCGATCTCTCGGCCGTCCTGGCGGGATTCTTCAACGCGAGGACGTGCAGCTCGCATATCGTCCGTGCTACCGTATCTACGCTATCTAATTTTACTATATATTTGGGCGATGTGCGAGCCGCATATCCGCGAATGAAGTAAGTTGAGCGCGCGATTGTATAGTGTGGCCTCGGAATAATAAGTGGGTCCAATGCGAGGCGGGGTGATGCCGTGATGCTAGTAAGCTCACCCCATCCCACCACCTCTACTCTATAACAGTGTACGGAAGCAATACTACCCTGAGTGTGGTCGAAGAAAGCTTCTCCCGAGACTTGGACCAAGACAGCACTGCAACTCGTGCCAGTATCTGTGTGTGATCAATTTGAAGAGGTTCCCTCCCGAAATTTGATCAAGACGGTACTGCGACTTGTCTGTTTCAGTTCGTGACCAATTTGTTTATTGTGTGTGCTGGTGTGGGACGATGCTTTACCATGTGGCGAAAGGCATTCCTGCGGTAACCTTTTGTTCACTAGTGCTTCTCTGTACTG
Source organism: Parhyale hawaiensis (assembly GCA_001587735.2). Lineage (NCBI taxonomy): Eukaryota > Metazoa > Arthropoda > Malacostraca > Amphipoda > Hyalidae > Parhyale > Parhyale hawaiensis. Next base: position 520,995 of record LQNS02278098.1, on the reverse strand, counting down.
GCACATTGCTGCTGCTGGTGTCGTGATAAATTTTACCAAAGGAATCTTATATCCTCAGTGATATATGCCTTCTGTTGCTTGAAAAAGACGAGTAGAAAGCGGGTTATGTTCGTTCAAAGGTACTGTTCGCGTGTTACGCTCTTTTACTTTTTTCCTTTTGTTGTATTCATTACATTCATGAATTGAGATAAGTGATTTACTGAATTGGTCCTACATTGTTCCCGGCGAGTCTTTTATTAGTTTTATTATGTTAATTTTACGTTTTACAGGATCAGTATGTCAGTCAATATCTAATGACCAGTCGTCCTTGGGCATATTCTACCTGCCTTTCACTTCCTACCTACTGACATAATTTTCTTTCGCTAAGTGCGTAATTAGTTCATATTTCTGAACCGTGTAGATATTATTTTTGTGCGTATTGCCTCTACCTTTAGTTCTAAAGCTCGGGTACACGCTGCCGTACCGAGACCGGTATTTGCCTTTCACTTGCTAAAGCAGCTCACTTCTCGTGTATATATTTCACACCATCAACCCTAATTCGTGCATAGAACGGGAATACGCGAGTTACTCTTCATATCGCTAATATTTTAATACGCGAGTATGGATTTGGTGTCGCTGTTGATTGAGAATATGGAGCGAGTAGCAATACGTCCAGTGAAGCTATCCTTGGGTATTTCGTTCCCGTTTGCAATAATGATGACATGTTAAAGAGTGTGAGGACTGCAAGATTAACGAAGTCTTGCTCCCTCTCCACCCAGATCTGTGATGGCTGTAATGCTGAGGCCCTACTCTGGGGCATTGACGCTGGCATTTGGCCAGCTTATTATTAGTAACTTATTAAGCGACGTTTATTATTATTATTACTGCTATTATTTACCGCTCTTATCACTAGCCGTAATTCACCTTAGTTAAGTGTGTGCGTGTCTCCTGCCGCCTCTCATCGTCCGACCCCTGTAGCTACTCGACGCCTTCGCTTCTGTGCTCCCACTGCCCATGCTTTAATTTTGCTCAAGTAATTACCAAATCCTTGTTGTACTGTGTAGTGTATGACACCGGTACTATCAGCTAGTTCTTGCTATACTGTTCGAGATGTTAAATTTCCATTGAAAGTACATATCGTCCTTGTATTCCGGGCAATTTTTCCATATCGTTTGAGTGGCGTGTTGCAAGCAGTATATAATGTCATGTATTATTCGCCAACAGTTAGTCCTCAATAGTAACGCCTTTTAGTGTATAATAGCATTTCCATCATCTTGATGATTTGTCATGTAGCGCGGACGCTGCTTCTATGATCATGTTCATTCCTTTGATATGTAGGACTTTCAATGCGTAAATTAGTCTCGTTTCTGCCTCTCAGTTCCTGTTCATCTGTATATCATTAGCTTCTTTCGTGGCTGTTTAGCGCTTTAGTCTCTTTGCACCTCGTTTTTCTGTTAAAAATTAGCGTACACATCTTGGCTGTTGATTGGCTCATTATAGTTGTAACATTAAGTACGTGTGTCTTACTAACCGTAGCTTGGTATGGCTTCCGCTGTTATTCTTCACTTGTAGCACTATTTTTGCTTCAGAGCTCACTACGAGA
>LQNS02278098.1:468668-493641 GCA_001587735.2 Parhyale hawaiensis | reverse complement strand
AAGACTTATGGGCAACAGATTAAGGGTCAACGCCTGAAACTCAATTCAATACATATGCCGAAACCAAGGCACCGGCCTGAGATTTCGGACAAGTCAAGCCTCGATTAATTACTCTCGCTGCCAAATCGAAAGTACTTTATGTAGATTGTATGCAATTTTTATAATTATCAACTTTCGTCGGTGCTAGCAGCATACAGCGAAAGCAGCTACTCCAATTTACGTTGCCGCGATCGTGACTGCTGTAGCATCGCGCCGAATTCTCCGCGATTTTTATCTTGGCTTTGCTGCAGGTAGGTCTCATGTTTAATGCGAAATCAGACGAGTTCCATTTGTTTGAGTGGTGAGCGAGGTCAAAGGCGTACGGAGTGAGGTTTGCTTTGCCCGGATTTTACAAGCTCCCAGAACTCGCCTAATTTGCTATGAATGCGAGTGAAAACTATCTTGTATGGCTGTTATGTGACGAGTACTGTGGCAAAATTAAAAAGAAATCCAGCAAAATTATGAGTGGGGCGAATGCATTTTATTAGATACTCTGCGTATTCAAATTTATCGTTACTTACTGATACAGATGCCACCTTTTTCAGTTTTTATTACAGAATCGTTAGTGATTTGCGACTTTACCTGATTTACGGATATTAGACTGTGTAGGACTTTATTGATATTTTATCCATAGACCGCAACAGTACTTGACTCTTAGGTCCAAAATTGGCCTCTGACGCTGGCAGCCAAAATGGGATTTTTTCAAGAGCTATTATGTTCATGTCCAGACACGGTCATGCAGGCAAGCGCCCAAGTGCGTCCCAGCCGTGTCCCAGATAATTTCTCCGCAAGAAAAATGTTTGGGTATCTTGGAATGTAAACCCCATTTTCCGTTGCCGAATTTCGGCCGCCAGCGTCAGACCTTAAGAGTCAAGTACTGTTGCGGTCTATGTTTTTTCTTTTACATTTTTTAGGAGTCGTCCAAAATTATCAATAAGGCCCCTCAAAACTTCATGCCTTCAATAGAGTTTAGCAGAACTTGTCTTATTTCATTAGATCGCATGTACAGTATGATCAAGCATACTCGTTGCCTATCCGTAGTGATGGGATGCTAAACGCGTCTTTTTGTGGCCCCGCTCGGGATCAAAATCACCGCGATCATGATCATCTTGATCACTGAAAAGCACAAGAACGGTCAACGATTTTGTAAACAAACCAGAGACGCCATGTTAATTTTCGTAAAATATATTTATATCGTACTTTTACGGTAAATGGTAGGGAATTGATTTCTTATGATCCTTTATTTATTTTGCCAATGCATAACTGAATTAGCAGTATTTAAAGAATTTTGAACATACAAAGGCATAAAACTAAGGAAACTACAATTCAGGAAGTCAATATTACAAACAAGCATCATAACAATATTCAATTTATCCCTAAATATAAGAAAACATCATGACCTTGCATTGCAAATTTTGAATTTTTACTTGTCCAATGGCTGGAATTACTCTTTGATTATGCATGATTAGCCTGGGGAGGAAATTACGCTGTGATCAATTCTACCCACTGATCAAGGTTGATTGCTATCCGAATCAAGTCAAAATGCGGTCACAAAAACGCGCGAATCATGCGCGATCAGGGAGAATCATCCGCGCTGTGGTCACAAAAAGACGCCTTAAGTGAAAATATAAAAAGCGTCCTTTTGTGGCCACGCTCGTAATCAGAATCACATTGATCATGATCATCGTAATCACTGAAAAGCACAAGAGCGCTCAACGATTTTGTAAACAAACCAGAGCCGCCATGTCAATTTTTTAAAAATATATTTATATCATATTTGTATTAAAAATGGTTGAGAATAGATTTCTTATGAGTTTTTATTTATTTTAAAGCCACTGCATAATTCAACTAGCAGTATTTAAAGCATTTTGAACATACACAGGCATAAAAGTAAGGAAACTACAATTCTGAAAGTCTATATTACAAACATTCATCATAACATTATTCAATTTATTCATAAATATAATAAGAAAACATCACAACTTTGCATTTCAAATTTCGAATTTTTACTTGTCCAACGGCTGGAATCACTCTTTGATCACGCATGATTAGACTGCGGAGGAAATCACGCCGTGATCAATTCTCACCACTGATCACGGTTGATTGCTATCAGAATCATGTCAAAATGCGATCACAAAACCGCGCGAATCATGCGCGATCAGGGGGAATCATCCGCGCTCTGGTCACAAAAAGACGCCTTTATAAGCGATGACTAATCAGTCGGGGGATTGCAGTTAGCGGATTATTCAGCACTGTTATTGCATGTTACGGATTATTCAGTCGTGATATTGCATGTAGCGCTCCAAATGCTACAAGGATCACCAGAGCAATGAAAAACGCTGGTCAACGAACAGTTATGAACAGTTTCAGGTTTTTCTACTAATACAGGGAAACTTCGTGCACTGTATACAAAAATGGTACCCGTTTTTCTGTATCAGGATAGATTTTTGTGCTTAGCCGATTAAAAAAAAAACTTTATTCTGACAGTATCGGTCCTTATCGATTGGGTAGTGAAAGTCGATTAAGGCATAAGGCGTCTTTTTGTGACCACCGCGCGGTTGATTCCCCCTGATCGCGCATGATTCTGGCGTTTTTGTGACGTGATACTTACTGATAGCAATCAACCGTGATCAGTGGTAAGAATTGATCGCGGCTTGATTTCCTCCGCAGGCTAATCATGCGTGATCAAAGAGTGATTCCAGCCGTTGGACAAGTAAAAATTTATAATTTGAAATGCAAGTTCGTGATGTTTTCTTACATTTGGGGATAAATTGGATAATGTTATTATGATATTTTGTAATATTGACTTCCAGAATTGCAGTTTCCTAAGTTTTATGCCTGTGTATGTTCAAAATACTTCAAATACTGCTTGTTCAGTTATGCATTGGCTTCAAAATATATAAAGGCTCATAAGAAATCCATTCCCTACCATATCCCGTAAAAATTCAGTGAAAATATATTTTTCGAAAATTGACATGACATCTCTGGTTTATTTACAAAATCGTTGACCGTTCTTGTGATTTTCAGTGATCACGATGATCATGATCACGGTGATTCTGATCACGAGCTTGGCCACAAAAAGACGCCTTTAGTTGGCTGAACTTGAATTGTTAAAATTTCTGACAGATGCGCTGGTTTCGACTCGGTGATTTGAGTTTCAGGTGTTGACACTTGATGACCTGTGAGACTTCCAAAACTCAATAATACACCGTAAAAGGGAGTTAGCAACAGCTCAACATAGTATGTATGGTTGCTTCTAAGGTTGGCAACGCGTTTCAAAGTGATGATGCCAAAGTTCCTGTCAGCAGTTCTGCAAGTCAAGTCGGATGACTTTGGCTTCGATCGACTTTAACCATCCATTTTATTTAGACCAGTGTAACACTTGTGTTACATTTTGATTGATTTACAAAAGATGTATAAATTTGTGACTGAATTCCTATTATGAACATGGCATGCACCGCAGATGTAACAAACAACAAAAGTCGTATTCTTTCATGACTATGATGAAACATGGACTAGTTACCACAATAATTTCAATTAGTTTCTGTGAACAGCCCCATTGCTAGAAACCGTCAATAGATCTATCACATGTTATAATATGCGTATCATTGGCCTTATCTACCTCTTTCTCCTGAAAATTAGGTTTCCTGTGAATAAATCCATTGCCGCTACTATACTCACCAGATGGTGGACAACTTGGCGTAGCCAACTTTAGAAAAAACGACAAATTCTCCAGAAAACTTTAGGAAACAAAATTAGACCTGAACTTCCTGACCTGCTTCAAAGCTGATCACGTCACTCCAAAATTTCTCCGCTTCCGTCTATACCAGGAAGCAAAGAGCGCAACGGGAGGACTCACAAGAAATTAGCACAAAAAGTGACGTCATCATCGACGAATCCATGGCTGAGCAGCCTAGGAGTATTTTATCTAATTTAACCAGAAAAATCGTCTTAAATTGCGAAATTCATATCTATCGTATAGATAAATTAAGATAATATATACTTATTTACCAATTGTCAATAAAAAATTGCAGTGCGTCCTGGTGCAGTGCCATAAGGGGCAAAAGGTAATACTTTGGGGTAAAAGTAGCCAAATGGTTTTCGGGAATATCATTACAAGAAACATCTGAAAACTAAATAGATATTTTTATAAGTTGCAAAAGTATTTTCGGGGATAATTTTTTGTATCAGTTTCATTTCAATTTTGTAGAAAAGTAGTAATTCATTTCTACCTCATCCGTGTTCACTGTTACTCCATATGTGTTCACTTCGACCAATTCGTATTTTTTGCCGTATCCATGTTGTTTACTTTTACCCCACCCGTGTTCACTTTTGCTTCATTCATGTTAATTCTTGTCCCAACCTCGCCGTTGTTTCCCAGGCACGAATTTCCTTAAATACAAGCCGATACAGTCATACTCCATTTACTATATATGCGTTAAATAACTTTTAAGATATATTTATATTAAATACTAGGGGAATGTCGTTTTTGCGGCTGCATATTAAACCACTCAAGAGGAACCGCTGCATTGCAGGATATTATAAATTAAGTATCAAAGAGTAGCCGTGTTTAATGCTCTAGACGACTTGAACGGTCAGCATTTTAATGTAAGCTGTAGTATAATAATCCAAGAACACCTCCCGCCTGTGGAGAACCAAATGTTAAATAAATAATAAATAAAATAAATAAATGGTGGAAACTTTCAGTGCACTAGCGCCGAATTTGTTTCATTTCGGCGACCTGATTTAACTTTCTTTTCTTGATTGGAGCTTTACTTACACTTCATTTTCAGTTCACAGTGCTCTTCACAGAACATATTTATTCCTTACTAACCAATATGAGCACCATTATAGCCAATTCTGTATACGAGAGAAACCACAGTAACATTTGCCTTATGATCGATTTTCCTGTACTTGGCGACAACATTTTACGGTATTTTGCAGCTCAAGTAGCTGGCTAGTCATGAGCGGGAGATTGAATAAAATAAATCGAAAAAATACGGTGATATGTTCAAGAAAACAACATTGGAAGGCCTGCGGTCCCATACTCAAATACTGTACTTCGACTCGTCGATGTGATGTAAATTGGCTACGTGCGGTCACAGCTACGTTTTATTTCAGTCCTATTGAGTCTTCCCGTTACATTCGTTGCTTCCTGGTCTATACCGACCAAGAAGCAAAGAGTGTAACGGGAGGACTCACGAGAAATTAGCACCAAAAAGTGACGTCATCATCGACTATTCTATGGCTCAGCAGCCTGAAGTATTTTAACGAATTTAACTAGCAAAATTGTCTTAAATTGCGAAATTAATCTCTATCGTATAGATGAATTAAGATAATAGATACTTATTTACCAATTGTTAATAAAAAATTGCAGTGCGTCCTGGTGGAAACTTTCACAGCACTAGCGCCGAATTTGTTTCATTTCGGCGAGCTGATTTAACTTTCTTTTCTTGATTGGAGCCTTACTTACACTTCATTTTCAGTTCACAGTGCTCTTCACAGAACATAATTATTCCTTACCAACAGATATAAGCACCAATATAGTAATTTCTGTACGCGACAGAAACCACAGTAACAGCCTATTGCTCGAATTTTCTGTACTTAGCGACAACATTTTACGGTATTTTGCAGCTGAAGTAGCTGGCCAGTTATGAGCGGGAGATTGCATAAAGTAAATCGAAAAATACGGTTATATGCTCAAGAAAAAAAAAAAAAAAAAACATACGAAGGTCTGAGGTCCCACACTCAAATACATCGACTCGTTGATGAGATGTAAATTGGCTACGTGCGGTCACGACTACGTTTTATTTTAGTCCTATTGAGTCCTCCCGTTGCATTCTTTGCTTCTTGATACCGACAGTCACTTCAAAACAACTAACTGTACAAATCATGATAATTGCAGTTGTTAGACTTTGAAATTCAAACTCAACATTGCAACATCACGAATCATGAAACTTCAGTAACTCAGATCAAAAATTCATTTTCATTCTTGACTACCTCAGATTAGTTCACTTTGTACAATCCAACAATAAGAAATTCGTAGATAGTACCAAATTTGTCCATAACAGGAAGTTGAATGCATTAGGAGCATCCCCAAACCTAACCTCCTATGATCCAGACAAGATAATTTTTAACTACTCAAAGGTAACCCTTCAACCACGGACCTGTTCCAAAACATGGATAAACCTACTTTCAGAACTCTTCTTAGTCTTGCCATTAAAGATTCGTTTTTCACGTTTAACAATAGACTGTACAAGCAAATAGAGGGAGTTTCCATGGGCTACGCACTTAGTCTATCTCTAGCAAATATATTTCTCTGCCATCATGAAACTCTGGCTTAACGACTGCCCAAACGACTTCAAACCAATCCATTACAGTCGCTGCGTAGATGACACCTTCCTCATATTCAACAATCAAGCGCATTCTGATTTATTGCTTCAATATCTGAATAGCAAACATCCATGCATAAAATTCACCGCCGATACCCAATCAAACAATTCTTTAGCCTTGCTAGATGTTTTATTAACTAAACAAAACTCTACACTAACCACTGGGGTTTACAGAAAATCAACATTCCCAGGCCTCGGGACAAGTTTCTTCAGTCACTGCTACGATCAATTCAAAATCAATGCAGTAAAAGCATTACTATTTCTAGCATATCATTTTTATCTTCATTCTACCTTGCATTTTCAAACGAAGTTGACTTTTTCCGACCTTTTTCAAAAATAACGGGTACCCGCACCACCTCCTGGACCACCATTGCAAATCGTTTCTTGACAAGCTGTTCGATCCCCGCGTTAGCAAACCCTCGGTCCGAAAGTTAGACTTCTTTCACTCGCTTCCGTACTACAACCAAGCCTCTGTTAGTGCAGTTAACACTTTGAAGGCGTTTCTCTCTGAAGCCTGCCAACATATCAACTTCAAGTTTGTATACAAAAACACATATACCGTAGGGTCCTACTTGAAATTTAAAGACAAACCCCCCACACCACTTTGGTCTAGTGTTATCTACCTCTACCAATGCCATGCCTGCAGCGCCTCATATATCGGTAGCACTGGACAACACTTCAAAGCCCGTATTGACCAACATTTAGGTGTATCCAGCCGTACCGGTTTGCCACTAGCGAAAGCCTCACATTCAGCGTCCCGCCTACATGCTGAGCAAAACAACCATCCCATCAGCAAAATGACTTCTCCATCGTGGACTTTTCAAACCCAATCGAGCTCACAACATTAGAGTCACTCCACATCCATAGAACGAAACCCAGCCTCAACATTATGACCTCGGCTGTACCGCTTCACATAGCCCACAGTTAGCCCCACATGCGCCGACTGTACAGGCACCAACGTTCGGCCTCTCCAGGTAGCTTTGTTCATTCACAGTTTAGACTCCCCTCTACTAGGACCTACACTCTCATTCCTCCCCCTCCATAATGGTAATAGAAATACATGTATGTTCTTTTATTCATAACCGATGTTTAGAATTATTACTCTGAAGATGGGAAGTAACGCATTCCCGAAAAGTCAGATTTACTTTTGATAATAGTCGACACTTTTTACAATTTGAAATTCGTCTAGTTTTAAGAGATTCTTCTTTCAAGAAAAAAAAAATTAAATCAGGTTACCGAAAACGAACAAATTCGGCGCTAGTGCAGTGAAAGTTTCCACCAGCATGCACTGCATTTTTCTCAAGATAATTGCTAAATTAGTCGATAGTATCTTAATTTATTTAAATGCTAGAGATTAATTTCGCAATTTAAGATGATTTTGCTAATTAAATTACAGTAGTTAAAATACTCCTAGGCTGCTCAGCTATAGATTCGTCTATGATGACGTCACTTTTTGGTGCTAATTTCTCGTGAGCCCTCTAGTTACGCTCTTTGCTTCTTGACCTGCAACAATGCCGCTGCATTGCTTTGTAGCACGGCGGTGGCCGTAGTCTGGATCCCACTTTACTCTACAAACTAACCCCGTCAACAAGAACTGCGACCTAGCGCAACATGAGGAAAAGGCCCTCGGGACAGTCCGTGCGTCATTCAGGCCCATCAATATTCTGTCAAGGGATATGCCCATCAGAATTTAGTCCCGAGGACTGGCTACGACTTCAAACATTTAATCGTCCCGCTCGAAATTCTAAAATATAAGCCCGTGTGAATTTGAACTCGATGAGAATAGGGAGGGGCAGTTGAAGTGTCACAATTGCCACTCACAAAAGTATATAAATTGCAGCAGCATATGACAATTGAACATTTTTTTTGACACTTCAATAATGTGCACGACGAGGCCTTATCGTGGCAACATAATCGGAGTGGTTGAATCGGGGCTATCTTGATACCGCTGACGTAAGTCGTGCCACCAGTCTCTAGACCCACAGTTGCGTTCACACAGACTCGACAAAGCATTATAAGGTCACTATAGCGCTTGAGTGGACAGGCCAATAGAGTGTCGCGCAGGGCATATCACAAGATATTTACTTCTCAGTATTCTTGCCGGAACGTTTCAAGGTGGAAGTGAACTCACTTGAGCTCCGTTACACCTTTACACTTTTATTATCATCCTCTCTACAGATTTCAAACTAAAACTTAATGAAAGTATTATACGGAAGATATGCTCTACTGAAAGTATTTCAACTTCTGTGGCCCATTTTTCTCCATGACGGCCGGTGCCCAACTACTGGCTGGAAAACAAGGCGGTGAGCAAGGAGGAAGGAAACCTACTAACTTAACCTCACAAGTACAAACTGCCGCCAGATGCAAGATCTCCCGCGGAAGCCACTCACGTTGACCCTCATGGGCGTGAGGCCCATAGATTTCCTGACCGGGACAGGGTTCGTCAGAATATCTCCCTGATCTGCTCATAGAAAACGTTGAAGAAACTAGCGAGTGAAGCGGGCTCTAAAGACACAAGTGTGGATAGGTGGGTACCACATGGACGTTGTTACGACAAACACAGAAAGAAAGCTCATTTATTATATATCATGTCAATATCCACGGTTGCGTAATGTTTAGCCACAAATATCCAGTTTATTTAACGGCATATACAAGAAATAAGAGATACTGGTGAACAATTCATTGGTATAAAGGGAGCATCAGGTACAATATTTGAATGATTGTACTATGCACTGTATATTCCAAATGCAAACTTAGATGGTCTTATAATAACCAGTGGGAATGATAAATGGGAGTGGAACTATAACAGCCTTCTTAATCGAAGCAGCGTCTTCCGCATTTATCAAGTTTCCAGTCATCGTCACTCAACTTATTTAAAACTGTACCACTGTATTAATGAAGCGATGTATTCAATTTTAAAGTTTTACTCCTGCACAGTTTTGAGGAATTTGACAAACGACTGTTTAGGAATTTTCACGAAGGTAGAGAAGCTCTTAAACTGTTCGGTAAAGTCATTACTGATAGAAAATATCCATAATGATAGTAATAGCAGAAGCAGTAGTAACAGAATTGCTAGAGGCGCAATACAAAGTTGTACCGCACCTAACGTTCCAAACGATAGCAAAATTATAATTTTCTCATTCGCATTCTGTAGTAATTTAGTCTCGCCATTAAAAGTAAGAAACATTATCTTAACCTCCGCTACGGACTCACTTGATTAGGCAGTAAAACTATGATTGCGTGGCTTAACTTGTCCGAGACTTCAGAGCGAAGCTTTGGTTTTGTTATTTTGAAGCGACCAGTTTTCGTCGAGGCTGCAAAAAACTGCAGCTTAGGCGAGCCCCAAACCAACGCAACTGGTTGCGTGCAACGTGAAACTTAAATTGCATGAGACTATAGTTGCAAATACCAACCAGTTGCCTCGGTGTACAAGCCGCCTAACACTGCAAAAGCGAGTTTCAGGAAGTCTCACAATATGCGGTTAGGAATAAAAACCTGAAACTCAACTAGAGTTGAAGCCAGCAAACTGGTCCGAAGTTTCGTTTAAGCCAAGCCTTAATGCCCTGGAGCCGGATGCACAAACGCCTTGTAGTTACGGTAACGTAAATTGTACAGTTCCTTGAAGAAGTACCGATATCACGGCTCAGATTTTGTCACTTTTTACACTAATTTTTACAAAGTTAAGATCAATGAGTTTTAAACTTCCAACCGATGCATACCTAAGTAATAGACAAAACTCAAATGTTTAATCGAGAATTAAAGATGAAAGACTTCAGCAGTCACACGGTAGTGTTCGTGCCTGCAGCTGTACAGCTACGATGCTTGTAACTTTACGAGCCGTTGGAGAATCCGGCCCCTGATTTCGTTGCCCAATCGAACGCTCCTGCATCTACCAACACGCATGAGCTCATTTAATCTACCCTTCATTACCCAATGTCAGACGACAAACTAAGCTCACTGCAACCTGATTGCGTATTGACGCAACAGTATTTTCACCTCAGTCAAGGAGGTGATGTTTTTGCCGTTTTCAAACAGTTTTTCTTCAAGGTAGAGTTAACTTTGACTGCACCCTTCACTGGGAAACCCACACGCACTGGTTCGTGCCGCAGGCATACGCTTATTATTATTATTATTATATTGGTGTTGTCCCGCTATTGCTGAAACTTAGACAATCAATAGCGATCTAAGATTGATTTACTCGGCTTACAGCCGGAACCACAACGTTGTGTTCAGGTGGCAAGAGATGAAGGACGAAAAGAGAAGAAGACAGAAGAAAGAAGCGCCCGNTATTTTCTAGTATGCATATAGTTATGCATATCAAAAACCTTTCCTATAAATTTACCGAATATGGCTACCTAGTCTATATTAATATAACTTGACAGAAACCTATTACTGAAGAAAACTTGTAAGACAGACATCGTCCGCTCACACAGTCTTAGTGCATGCTTGGTTATATTGCAGAGACGGGTGTGACCAGGAAGCAAAGAGCGTAACGGGAGGACTCACGAGAAATTAGCACCAAAAAGTGACGTCATCATCGACGAATCTATGGCTAAGGAGCCTGGACTATTTTAACAAATTTAACCAGCAAAATCGTCTTAAATTGCCAAATTGATCTCTAGCGTATGAATAAATTATGATAATATGTGCTACTTTAGCAATTATCTAAAGAAAATTGCAGCGTATGCAGGTGGAAACTTTCACAGCACTAGGGCCGAATTTGGTCCATTTTGACGACCTGATTTAACTTCTTTTTCCTTATTGTTACCTTATTTACACTTCATATTCAGTTCACAGTGCTCTTCACAGAACATAATTATTCCTTACCAACAGATATAAGCCCTAATATACTAAATTCTGTACGAGAAAGAAACCACAGTAACAGTAAGCCTATTGCTCGAACTTTCTGTACTTAGCGACAACATTTTACGGTATTTTGCAGCTGAAGTACCCGGCCAGTTATGAGCAGGAGATTGCATAAAGTAAATCGAAAAAATACGGTTATATGTTCAAGTAAATAAAAAACGAAGATCTGAGGTCCCTCACTCAAATACATCGACTCGTTGATGAGATGTAAATTGGCTACGTGCGGTCACGGCTAAGTTTTATTTTAGTCCTATTGAGTCCTCCCGTTGCATTCTTTGCTTCTTGATACCGACAGTCACTTCAAAACAGCTAACTGTACAAATCATGATAATTGCAGTTGTTAGACTTTGAAATTCAAACTCAACATAGCGACATCAGGAATCATGAAACTTCCGTAACTCAGATCAAAAATTCATTTTCATTCTTGACTACCTCATTTTAGTTCACTTTGTACAATGCAAAAATAAGAAAATAAGAAATTCGTAGATAGAACCAAATTTGTCCATAACAGGAAGTTGAATGCATCAGGAGCATCCCCAAACCTAACCTCCTATGATCCAGACAAGATAATTTTTGACTACTCAAAGGTAACCCTTCAACCACGGACTTGTTCCACAACATGGATAAACCTACTTTCAGAACTCTCCTTAGTCTTGCCATTAAAGATTCGTTTTTCACTTTTAACAAGAGACTGTACAAGCAAATAGAGGGAGCTTCCATGGGCTCCGCACTTAGTCCATCTCTAGCAAATATATTTCTCTGCCATCATGAAACTCTGGCTTAACGACTGCCCAAACGACTTCAAACAAATCCATTACAGTCGCTACGTAGATGACACTTTCCTCATATTCAACAATCAAGCGCATTCTGATTTATTTCTTCAATATCTGAATAGCAAACATCCATGCATAAAATTCACCGCCGATACCCAATCAAACAATTCTTTAGCCTTGCTAGATGTTTTATTAACTGAACAAAACTCCACACTAACCATTGGGGTTTACAGAAAATCAACATTCCCAGGCCTCGGGACAAGTTTCTTCAGTCACTGCTACGATCAATTCAAAATCAATGCAGTAAAAGTATTGCTATTTCGAGCATACCATTGTTATCTTCCTCCTACCTTGCATTGTCAAACGAAGTTGACTTTTTCCGGACCTTTTTCAAAAATAACGGGTACCCGCACCACCTCCTGGACCACTATTGCAAATAGTTTCTTGATACTGTACTGATAGAAAATATCCATAATGTTAGTAATAGCAGAATTGCTAGCGGCGCAATACAAAGTTGTACCGCACCAAACGTTCCAGAAGATAGTAAAATTATAATTTTCTCATTCGCATGCTCCTGTAATTTGGTCTCGCCATTAAAAGTAGCAATCATTATTTTGACCTCAGCTACGGACTTACTTGATTAGGCAGTAAAACTATGATTGCGTGGCTTAACTTGTCCGAGACTTCAGAGCGAAGCTTTGGTTTTGTTATTTTGAAGCGTGATTCATTTGAAGCGACCCGTTTTCGTCGAGGCTGCAAAAAACTCGAGCGTAGGCGGGCCGCACACCAACACAACTGGTTGTGCGCAACGTGAAACTTAAATTGCATGAAACTATAGTTGCAAATACCAACCAGTTGCCCTGGTGTACAAGCCGCCAACACTGCAAAATCGAGTTTCGAGAAGTGTCACGATATGCGGTTAGGAATAAAAACCTGAAACTCAACTAGAGTTGTAGCCAGCAAACTGGTCTGAAGTTTTGTTTAAGCCGAGCCTTAATGCCCTGGAGCCGGATGCACAAACGCCTTGTAGTTACGGTACATAAACTGTACAGTTCCTTGAAGAAGTACCGATATCGCGGCTCAGATTTTGTCACTTTTTACACTAATCTTTACAAAGTTAAGATCAATGTGTTTTAAACTTCCAACCGATGCATACCTAAGTAATAGACAAAACTCAAATGTTTAATCGAGAATTGAAGATGAAAGACTTGAGCAGTCACACGGTAGTGTTCGTGCCTGCAGCTGTACAGTTACGATGCTTGTAACTTTACGAGCCGTTGGAGAATCCGGCCCCTGATTTCGTTACCCAATCGAACGCTCCTGCATCTACCGATACGCATGAGCTCATTTAATCTACCCTTCATTACCCTACGTCAGGCGACAAACTAAGCTAACTGCAACCAGATTGCATATTAACGCAACAGTATTTTCACCTCAGTCAAGGAGGTGATGTTTATGCCGGGTTTGTTTATTAGCAGCGTCACTTAAACAGTTTTTCTTCAAGGTAGAGTTAACTTTGACTGCACCCTTCACTGGGAAACCCACACGCACTGGTTCGTGCCGCAGGCATACGCTTATTATTATTATATTGGTATTGTCCCGCTATTGCTGAAACTTAGACAATCAATAGCGATCTAAGATTGATTTACTCGGCTTACAGCCGGAACCACAACGTTGTGCTCAGGTGGCAAGAGATGAAGGACGGAAAGAGAAGAAGACAGAAGAAAGAAGCGCCCGTGCGGACGGTCTCTTCCGTGGCCCTCCACACGGGCGAGGCACCCTCCACGGTCACCTCGATCGGCGACCCACCTCGCGGAACGGAAAGGAAATATAGAGGACCTACCTAACTCTACAAAACTAACTTTCTCAGCAGGAAATACGGCCAGATGCTACATCCCCTGCGGAGAAGGCACTCGGGACCCTTGGGTGAAAAAGCAGGCATACGCTAACTGACCCCAGAGGAGTAAGTGTAGCTGCAGCCAATCATGAGTCGTATAGAACTATGGCGCAATAGCGGAAGAATCAATGACCCGCGCCCCTACCCTCTCCTTCTGTGAAAGGTAAGGGCCCCCACGGAAGCTGTGCACACCAAGCACGTTTGTCAACTCAGCGCACCGGCGCCACAAAGATCGTTCACCAGGCTTGGGGCTCGTTCCCGGTACCGTCAGCATATCTGTGCAGCACGCAGAGCCTGCTGCTACCGTGGACTGATCTTTATGAAATACTTTACAGGAACTGTTTCTGAACATCACGAGGGTTAGATAGCTAAATTTTGGTGAGGATCCGTCTGTCCATTAGTCTGTCTATCATGCAGTCTTTAAGCATTGCGCAGCATGACGGGAGGTCTGCGTTCTCAGAGTACCACTCTAGTGGTACAACCCGAACAAGGCCACTTTATCATAACGCCAGTGTGATCTGCTAAAATATCCCGTCGCAGTCACAACCCTTATGGAAATGACTACATGGAACCGCTTGCAGCGACTACACGTATTTGGGGTAACGGTTATGAATTCCCGTTGTGATAACCAAAGTTGTAATTGCAACACGCCTCTGGTTGCGGTTTTCAAGTCGCGAGACTAATTTGCGATTGCAACCCGCCTCGGATAAGCAGTCACTCTTTAAGTTGTTAAAGACGTAGGCCTATAAATTCAAGCAAAATCAGTGACTACCTATGGTAGTAGTACATCAACTCCAGCAAGAAGGCACATTATGCATAGATAGGGCAACATTGAAAATTGTCCATAAAAATCAAAGGTATGTATGGATGTGATTAGAGTGAATACGTTGTTTCAGCCTCCATGGACAAAACTACGGTGTTTCAAAAGCGGAAAAAGGCAGGGACATTTCGTACGTCGATAGAAATTTGGAAGACATGTACGAGGGTGTTTCCATACTGGATCAACGAGTATGAGTATAGATAGATAGCCGGAAAAGGTGAGGAAAGACAGAACAAAGTATCATGCGTACGAGTATGACGATGGTAGGAAAAAAGTGGGTACGGAATAGGGAAGTGCCAGAAGGCTTAAGTAAGGCTACAGTAACTAATGAGGTCTCCATGGGAGTGCGTCTACCCGTAACATTAGCTAAGCGAACCTAGTGGAAATGTAAACAATGTTTAGACAAATATTTTTGCAAATGAATTTTATTGAATATACGAGTTCTTTTTTAAACAGCAGAAACTATTTTTTTTGGGAGGTAATATTATACCACGATGACATATTTTGCTATATTATCGCGCGTACATCGTACGTATATAGAAAATATGTTCTCACTTTCTAATAAGATATAATTATTCTACTAGTGACCTAAAAAAATTTAGAACAAAAATATTGCACCGCAGAGATCAAGTAGAACTACGAAAAAAATTAGAAAATTGTTCCTAGACAAAATATTTGGGCTATAGTACACATGCATTGTAGTAGAGAAGAAAGAACATCAAATGCTTGAGCAACCTGTTGAAAGATTACGAGATGGAAGACGAAAATTCCGAGATCAGACTTCACAATGAAGTTATTTATTGCTTCTGGAGATTTGGGAGCCAAAAATACTACATTCACACTGCATCATTGATTAGGAAGGTTTTTTCCCTACTTCCAAATGCCTCAAACACAAACTGCAAACGAATACTGACAGTCTCTCGTCAAACCAGAGGAGGAAGTATGGATGAACACTACCAGTGATACGCCCAGGATAATCGTCGAAGAACTCAATAGCGACACGGATCGCTTTTACGACATGAAATTGGCGCGCTAAAGACAGGTGCACACCATAATTTTTTGAACGGTAATTTTCCGAACATAGTTCAAATGCGTTTCTGCGACGTCTGAACAGCTGCACAGCTGTTTTGAGTTAGATTTTACTATTTTACTCCATATTGGAAGGGACATCCGTAACTATACCAGCGATACTTGCGGAGCAAATTCATTTGCCGGATGCGTTAACCGTATAGTTAAACGGATACGGATAACGTGTAGTTACGCATACAGTACGTTACACTTCATACGATGTTATTTTTACAAGAGAGGGAAATTAATTCATGAAGAGGGTAATAAAAATTTGCTGCAGACACACAGTTGCGGGCGCATCGACGCTGCAAAGCGTGCGGAAGACTTGCTGAGAGAAGGCGTTCAGAAGACTAACGTCTGAACCGGGTTCTACATATGCATCCTCCTCCCTCAAGTCGATTTTTGAGCACCTGAGCTGCTTTCCAACATAGTATCTCGGGCGGATAAAAACGTTAGATTCAAGTCTGGTTCATACTGTGGAAATGTTTTTTTCACCGTATACACGGCTACACGCAGCACCAAGCATCCGAAAATGTTCCTGCTGCTTTGTTAATAATCAACTGAAAAGTGCAACTATTTCAGTTCAAATATTCCTCAAGCTTAAATAGTCAAAACTCTACTTGCGGTACTCGCTCAGAATCCAATAAGAAGACAAACAGTTGTATTGAATGGGAAACAAACAGTTGTATTGAATGAAAATCAAGCAACGAATCGCTCGTACACTCATGAATGTGTTTGGGGAACGAAAGACTGTGGTGAGAACCTGTCTTTAGCGACATCTGGCACCGGTGAAATAGCGTGAATTAGCTGTCGTTGGATTCGCCTACGAGGGCCTCTCCTACACGGAGTTCACTGCCCTACAGAGAGGTAAGAGAAAGGAACATTAAGTAGACTACACGAAAACGAGTGACCCTTGCATCAAAACCGCTAGCTTTGGAAAAAGGAGAAGCAGAAAATAATATACATCAGTTGTGCCACGAACATGTCGAAGCGCACAATCAATCTGTAATTTGATAGCATGAAAGAAACGAGGCAGCGTCAACGAAGCGAGAGGGATAAGACTTCAAGTTCGCGGAGATAGGCTACAATCGAGTATCAAGCCGTTCACCCCATTTCTTAGGCCCGTCATTCTCAATCCGGTAGCATCCCTCAAATTGGAGAAAAACAATTAAGACATCCAAAGGACGAAATTGGAATAAGGCAAACCTTAAGTATCAATACCATGCCTATTCAAATTACTTGCATTGAACATTTGCAGACGATCTTGGAAAGGAGAAATATTTTGATCAAAAACAAAAAAGTGCAAGAGGTACAAAATTTAAGAACAACTGTCTTGGGTGTACGCAGAGTGCGCAACTAAATCGAATGTTCTCGTCGTATGACCAAAATAGGACCAAGCGTGACGTCATAAGTAGTAGTAATACAACAACACTTAGTCTTTCGGACTTACGCGTCCATGTCGCACCAGCACTAAATTAGTCTATTTGATATTTTATAGAATTTACTTCACAGAACCAAATGTTCATCATAAAACGTAGGAATAAATGTGTTTCTTAAAATTTCCAAAATAACACAGCGTACCGAGTTCTTCACGCTTGAAAGATCTGAAATTTATAATTCGAATTATCTGCACAGCGGATGTATTCTATTGCTGCGCTCCTTGCGTTCTTACGCTGGGCCAAGAACTGTCTCGAGGCTTTCGACGTTCGACGCACGTCCAGCAACTTCTCTCAGTAGCTACATCAGCCATAGCTTCGATTGGGTTCAGATCGCAGAGTCCGGGGACGAGTGTCAATCAAGCAGGGACACATTCGTTACACTCCACCATAACATGTTTCGCAGTCAGGGGTACCCCTCTAGGCAGCACACTCTCGGGGGCAGGTCGTCTCTCCATCAAATATCTGTAAGTCGGGAGTGACTGATATGAGGTCTGCCGAGAACTACCCTCATACGCTGGTTCCCGGAGTGGGAGGAACTGGACTTCTACTCTTTTACGGTATTTTCATTGGCCTTAGCATATTCACCAGCTCACCCTCCCAATTGCATTGCTACGCTCTTCGCACAATTTGCTTAATCACCGAGAACTGTCTCTGCACGGGACCAAATTGTTGCAAGTCGGGACAAGCGATGCTACTGCCTTTCTGCCAAAGTGTTTGTCATGCTCCGCATGGGCGGGGCCCCAACAACAACAGACCTCCCACCCCTCGGCTGTCTTGCGAGTGTGACATCGTAACTTACTGCGCCTAGGCAGTTCCCTAACCGTCATTGCACTGTCACCGCAACGGAAAGATCGACTCTTCTCATTGGCTATGACGTCAAATTCGGTTTTCTTTCTGTCACGTGACGAGAACACTTATGCGTACACTCAGGATCCACATACCAACGAGTGACCGGAATTGATAATACGAGTTACAGGGATACGGAAAAAATAATGGTAAGTTTCCTCGCATGAAACTCAAATAACCCTGCTCACTCTACCCGTATCTGGCGCACTTCAGAAATGAAATACGAAACATCTAATATTCTACAGAAAAAATAAAGCGGAGATTGTAATACAATCTGTGCTATCTATGATTTGTGCATAATTAATAGAAACAAACACACTAAAATAACCTTATGCCTAAGATTTTGCTTAATTAGTATTAAGCTCTTGGAAAAAACGTATGCTTAAGTTAGTGCAAACGAAGCATGCAATATAGTGCTAAAAAAACGCAATGAAAACATCATACATACTTTTGTAAGCCATGCAGCGAGAAAAAAAACAAACTTCAATAAAGATTTAAGGCTCTAGTGCAGATGATAATGAGCTCATATTAGTTGAAAAGCAATGCAACTAAGAAGCGAATAGAAACAAACTATGTAGCAAGCTTCATTGCTCATTGCGGCTTCACTCTAACTTAGGCCGCCGCCATACCGGCGAGACAAGCGACGTGCAACGCGACAAATCTGTTGCACGACAAAATGTAACGGAGAGTACAGCAGTCTGCTGTCCCCACCGCCGCAACTGCGATGCCTCGCGACACCCGTGCATTGCTGCAACACGACTCCCGTCAACATCGCATTGCGTCGCTTGTTGCTATCAGTGGGGCCCCGGCCTAACTAATATCACGCAACCATCCCCGACACAGCTGAAGTAGGCGGGCACTTCACATTTGTGCAGATCAGCTTTGATTCGTTACAAGGCACCCTTCAAATATCTTGTTATCCTCTTGATGCTAGCACTTTTATTATCGTTATTACATCGGTACATACTAACAATTACCATTCACTCATCTCATTCAATATTTGCCTCAATAGTGCTACCATAAATGGTAGAGAACTCGGGCCTTTTTTTTTAATCAAATCAAAGTGTAACAGTTGGTATCAAGGCAGTGTACTTTTAAATTCAGCCAAACTACATGCTGCAGAAGTGCACTCTTTTGACATATATTACAGGCTATGTATGTTGGAGACATTAGTGTTCCCTTTGGTGCTCAGGGCGAGGAAATAATAAAAGTGCAGAAAAGTAATCACCTTCAGCAGACGCAAGAGTGAAATTCTATGGTTATGGCGCTTGCCGAAAAGCTCATTCAACTTATTACTATTATTATGGCTCATTCAACTATAGACGCTTGCAGCAGTAAATAGAAGTATTGTTCTAGCGTTCCAGTGACCCGGTCCTTTTTCACGCTGTGACAATAGGGTCACTGCATACTCTCTCACCAACAAAACAAAATAGTATCTGTACGCAATCCATCATTGTCACGGGGTTTGAAATCTTCATAGCTCTAATTCAAGGCCCGATCCTCTCCAGCCGGTGGAATTTTTAACTCAACCAACAGCACAGCCACAGGTGTTTTGTAAGTTGCTTTCGACAAGGATCGCTAGCCAAGTCACAAGAGAAAAAATTCCACGGTGAAAAAACTCGATACTGACAACCAGATATTTTTCCCGTTATTGTGCGTCCGACGTTGTCGACGATGACGAAACGTTTATATCTTGCATGGAGACTAAATGTGGTTGGTCCTGCTGTGGCGACAAACCCAGGGCAAGAAAAAAAAAATCCACGACAAATGTCGGAGAAGGGAAAATGCCATCAATGTATCAGTCCACAGCTTTTAAAATTGTTAGTAATGGCAATCGTACGCGAGAGATCAAACGCTGGGAATTATCTCTCAAATAATAGTTAATATGTGCTGCAACAAGGCCACATGACAATTAACCAGTCGATACTAGATACCAGCAATGTGATACATGTCTAGTTGACGTGAAGTATCTAACCATTGGATCACGTCCATCGTCTTCCCAGACATGACATGGAATAATACTGATAGTAAGTCAACGCAAATGCTCTTAAGACGTTATAAGTGTATATTTGTTTGCTTCAGCTGTCAGTAACTTGCCACCCGTAGCTTCGGGTCGCCTGGGGTTCGGGCTGGTGGATGAGGGGTTGCGAGGAAAAAATAACATAACGTCGGCTGCCATTGTCACAAGGGTTGCAAAGGAAAAAATAAGTTGGATAGTGCCACTGTCATTGACCAAGTTCAAAAGTTTAACAAAAATGTTACACATAAAAACACAACATGAAATAAAATCTATAGACAAACATGCACCAACAAAACGAAGACAAACAAGAGCAGAAAATAAAAAAAACGTAAAGACCACTCTTTCTAGACCAGCTCGCTATTTATAAACAGTAAACGGTGCGTACAGAAAAAGAGAAGTGAAGTTTGATTCGCAGAATGGGGATGGCTAACGATTTGAAAGCACAAAATACGCTTGCACTGTTCATAAGCTAGAGCAAGCTGTACTTGGGATAAAAAAAACATTTACTCTATGCTTGTCAACGTAATTAGGCATGATCTACAGAAATTTGCATGTTTAAGGCAACAAGAAATGCTACGCTGTACTGTTTCTATGCAGGTGATAGACAATAGTGCTTGTTTTAGGGTATTATTACTATATTGTGGGTTTTCCCGCCGTATTAGATACGAAGACTATATAACAGCGATCCAATTTTGTATGATGAAGTTTAGCAGTTTAGTCGAACTCAAATGAGTTCTATTAGAACAATCTTGGCCAGGTGCACCATGTCTGGCAAGAAATTAGGCGCGAGCATTTTCAACTCCACAAGGCTCGGTTGAACGAAATCACTCAGCCGTGCGGCGCAGAGAAGGAGACGAAAAACGAAAATAAAAGACAGGGGAAAGTGAACACTCGTGCGGGGGGTCCCTTCCATGGCCCTCCACACGGGAGCAGAAAGGAATCCCATGGAATAGGTCGCTTACCACCATTCGGCGGCCCAACTCGCGGAACAGAACGGGAAATATAGAGAACCTACCTTATTCTACAAAACTAACCTTCTCAGCAGAAACTGCAGCCAGATGCTACATCCCCTGCGGAAAAGGCACTCGGGCGTGTTTTAGGGTAAGTCAATGTACGCATGGCAATAATAAAGTAAGTTGTAAAAAAGAAGATATCAAGTGTTACCAACTGTAATATCAAGTAAAGTAAGGTACTGCAACAAAAGAAAATTAATTACAATTTAGGTAAGCTCAGCACTTCAAGTCAAATGCCCAAAGCAACACCAAAGTTAGTCGAAAGGCAACAAGTACAACGAATATGGAGCATAAAAATACGAGTATATATATAAAATATTCTTAACATAATTAGTAACTCTTTTACATGAAACAAAAAGCTGCCCATTCTCCCCCAAATGGGGACACGCAAATCATGAACGTTATAATATGAAAGTAAGCTGAAATATTTGCAAGCTGGTTAACTTGTTTCTCTCGTTCATATATTGTGATGAACCTTTTGATTGCCCACGAATAGTATAGATAACATTGCAAACTCGGAGGCTCTCTCCTACTTTTATTTCCTGTATAACGTATTATGTAGGGTTCTTTACACCTTAGGTACGTGTTACCACAGAGAGTGTCTCCTAGGTATTATTATTTTATTGTGGGTTTTCCCGCAGTAGCCGAAAGGAGCTAGATGCAACACAGGAGCCACGTTCACGAGAAGAACAAGTCTAAACAACAGAGGATGACGAGAAATAGGCATCATTAAAAGAAGTACGAAACGGATAGAACCAAGATCAGCAACGGCCGACAAAAGATGACTTATGGCGACCCCTGACGGCACTACTCCTAGAGTCCCTATACAGTAGGTTAGGCGAACCTAATAGAAAGCCCCTCAGGAGAAACTGTGGATTAACGCAACGACCCCCGCGGTAAGGTATCAGGGGTTTTCCTTGGTGCATGAGGCGCTAAAATATTCTGACAGGGATAAGGGCGGCCAGAAAGTCACCACCGTGGTAGAGGGCTACTAATACATGAAGCTTATTATTTATTATTATATTGAGTAGTTTAAGTCTCCGTCTCCACAGCAACGGCGATCTAACAGAGGAAGAAGCAAGGGACACATAGTGTGACGATAGATACGTGGAACCCTAATACATGAAGCTCCAAGTTGCACAGCCCTCACCCCCACCGAAGAGTTACCGTTCATCTGGGGCCCAGACTGGGTTGAGTGCAAGGTCAGAACGGGTCCTCACATGTAAAACTATGACTATTGGCCACTGGGAAAGCTCGACCAGCCTCTAAATTTTCCAGTTTAATTTCGTACTATAACTCCTTACGTGGATAGCTTATGTTCTATATTAGGTAGCTAAAATTAGAGTACACGTCCACCTATCAAAGGCAGGGATGACGTAAGGATGGAAAAAGAAGAAGAGCCATGCAGCATGCAAAGTTTGGATAAAAGCCTATGAGCAGAAAACAATAGCGCAAAGAAGCAGCAAGCCAGCAAAGAAAAAAAAGTTCGCTAAATACAGTATAGTACGAAAACGGAAATACAGGAAACATATTGGTCCCGGAAGGAAAGTTTGGCTGCTGCTGTGCCACTCTTCAAGATGAAGCCAAAAGGAAACAGTATACCTTTAGACAAACAGTCATCCTTCAAATTAATATTCAACTTTTATCTAATATATATTGAAAACGAGACACAACAGCAGTCATTTAAGGACTGAGGGGAATTTCGTTGAACAGCACCCGGTGTTGCGGCAGATAAGCTATGGACTGCCGTGTTGCGCCTCTCTACAGGCAGTTGCATAGACTCATGACAAGAAGTAGCTATGTACTGTATAATGAAGTATTTATAGATGTTAGTTTGGGCCTTGCAGCCACTCTGTATTAGATTAGTAAACATGGTTAGCGAGCGCAGTGATTCTAAGCCGCATCGCACCGAAGGTCAAATATTTGGTTTAAGCATTTCTGCCGGAAGGTCTTGAGTGACGGCCAACTCACATAAGCGAGTTCTGTGTCTCAAATTTTGTCAGGTGGGCCTCATCTGACGGGCAATGGGGAGGGCGTATCTCTAACCTTACACGGCTCGGTTGAACGAAATCGCTCAGCCACGCGGCACAGGGCAAGAAATGAAAAGAAGAAGGCACGGAAGAAGGTAGAAGCTCTGCGGAATAGGTCTGCCACCTCGATCGGTGGCCCACTTCGCTGAATAATAGGAGAAATATTTAAAGAACCTACCTAACTTTACAAAACTAACCTCATCAGCAGGAACTGCGGCCAGATGCAACAACCCTACCGTACGTAAAATGCACTCGGGTTAGCCCCTGGTTGAGTGATACTGATATATACTCTGACGAGGATAGGGCTCGCAGAATATACCCCTGTGGGCAGTACAGTAGCAAAGGATGTGAAGTACGTTGACATAAATGTGGAACCCAAGCACGGGAGTGTTTTCAAACTGGAACAATGCGCATGAGATATGGAAGTTAGGAGAGAGGAGGAAGAGTACAACGGAGCAAAAAGAGGAGGAAGAATAGAACAAATATCGCCAGTAGAGACTAGAAGAAAAGGCGCTAAGCACAATGGGAACATAGAAATATGTTCTCAAGGCCTAAATCCGGAATATTTCCACCCCAATTAGTTTGTATTTAACCCGTAATTCCCGTCAGCGTTGGTATTAATCAAAGCAACATACAATTATGAGTTCAAGTCACAATTACTTAGAGAAAGGCTTAGTTGTGTTGCCACAGTTTCATGCACACACACTAGTATAATATAGGTTTGATTTTACTTTGTCAGTTCAGAAGTAGCTATGCAGCAGTAAAAGTTTGATGTCCACAACATCTCAAGTCAAACGTACTTTAGGACGCAAAATATAAAGACACGGACGTACACAATACTGGATACAAATGTAGGAAAATCATCCCGCTGCTAGATCTAGGAGGTGATTACGTGAAACTGTGAAAATATATTCAAAAATAGAATTACTCTAAGAACGTAACACACTAACGACTACGGTGCAGGTTCGTCAGGGGGGGGGGTGTGTCTCAAATTACAATCGCACGCTCATGTTACAAGCGAACATCCATCATTTATGCTACCGAGAGTCACAGAAAATCGGAATTGTGCGAGCGATTGAATAATTATTATTACTATTAGTTTAAGCCTCCATTTCCACAACTACGGCAATGTCACAGGGGAAGATTATTATTATTATATTGGTATTGTCCCCGGTCACCTCGATCGGCGGCCCACCTCGTGGGACAGAAAAGACATATAGAGATCCTACCTAACTCCACAAAACTAATCTTCTCAACAGGATCTGCGGCCAGATGCTACATCCCCTGCGGAGAAGGCACTCGGGACCCTTGGGTGCGTGATGCCAAACATATTGTGGCAGCTCACACAATAACGATAAGAGATGGACAGAGATCGCAGGGGATCGATCAAAAATGGATTTGGTTCACCTGCTCAGATCGAGATACTGTAATGTAATCTGATTATATTTAACATGATAAACTTTCATTCAGAGTCTACATTTTGCCCACTGGATTGAGTTTCAGGGAGCAATCACATGCCAATTACGCCTGGAACAATGGTAAACTCCATCCTGAGGAGCAACATTGAGCTCAAGTCAGTTTTAAATGAAATCGGTTTACGATTGCTACCCGACACTCGATCAAAAGCAATGACGCCCAGTGTGCTCCCAACTGAAGTTCCAGGGAAGTTAAAGCCAACTGGATTAAAATACCCCGGCTATAGTGAGCCACTTGAACACGCGCCAAATCTTACAGTCGAACACGGTGAGATCCAATGGGCGTCTCTATTAC